>PVJX010000096.1:0-407787 GCA_004027295.1 Dolichotis patagonum
GACTGGAAGATGACAAGAGGATCTATAACTTAAGAATAAAGTATGTGAATGAAGAAGCAGGAATCAAAACAGAGGAATTACAAAGGCTATTCACAGAAATTATTGAAGAAAATTTCCCAAGCATAGAAAAAAGAAATGATATGCAGAAGTATGAAGCATACAGAACTCCAGCCACCTACAACCCAAACAGAGCTACACCTAGACACATAATAATCAAGATCCTAGAAATTCAATATAAGAACAGAATATTAAAAGCCATCAGAGAAAAGAAACAGATCACCTATAAAGGAAAACCCATCAAAATCACGGCAGACTTCTCAATAGAGACCATCAGGTCAAGAAGAGCTTGGGGTAATGTAATTCAAGCGCTGAAGGAGAACAATCTCCAGCCCAGATTGATGTATCCTGCAAAACTCTCTATAGAAATTAATGGAGAAAAAAGATGCTTCCATGACAAAGAGGAGCTAGGAGAATTTGTGACCACCAGACCAACCCTACAAAAAATACTGAAGGACATTCTAGGGAGAGAGAACAAGAATGCGAGCATTTCAGGAACAGTGGCAGAGAGGCCTCAGTGAACGACGCAGACAGTGAAGTGGAAGAGAAAAATAGACTATCAATGGCAGAAAAATAGAATAGCAGAAATGAGGCAGAGAAGATTGGCTATAAGCTCTAGTATAGAGGGCCTTGAAATACTAACAGAGAGAAACACAGGCAGAGTAGATCAGGAGATAGGGTCCATTGAGCTGCTCTATACAGGGAGGCAGTGGGACCCAAAACAAGCAGTGCACCCCATGGGAGTGAAAGGGGAGGAATTATCTAAAAAAGGGAGGCAGAGGATACTGTTAATGGGGTAACAAGATTTAGAATTTACATTATTCTCACCACTCTGCTTGGATGGATTATGTGCTGTTCTAGTTTGTCTACTTACGCTAGACTTGAGGACATGGTCAGCTATCCCAAAAATAAAAGGACATATTATGGTAATCACCCCTAATTTTCCTATCAACTTAATCTGAAGCCCTTTATAACTTATACTGTCTTATTATGGCTGATCTTATTTGAATCTGGTTTGTTAGATTGCTACTTTGTATTGACTGATTTTATTTAAATCTGTTGTGATGGATAACATCAAGTCTAAGAGTATAGGCAACTATACTGAAGATGACAAGATTCACTAAGATACCCACTCTGGTTTGATTATTACTTGCTTTTGAAGTCTTATAATGTCTCTAATGCTTTGTTTTTATTAATGTTGTTATGTAATGCTGAGACACCATGGTAACCATTGTAGATCACCTTGTATTGCAGTTTTATGTGACTTTTCTGCCTCATGCTTTTCTAGGAATTGTTTTATCTTGCTTTGTTTTGTTTTTCCTGCTAATACAGAAATGATAGATATACATGTAGAGACTCATGCATGTGTAGAGCTTATAAAGAGTTTACGAGACCCAACTATATAACACATGTTGAAATAAACAACTACTTTGAAGGGAAAGAGACACTACAATACCCAGTGCTGATTCCATGATGTCATGATGTGAGGTCCAGCGGAACTATCACTTTTTGTTCAAAGTGATCTTAGCTTGCTTTGCCTTGTTTAAGTTTGGCACACATTAAGGTATGGACGGCTGTTTTGAGGAGAATGCGAGACACTATGACAGCCATTCATGGCTTCCCTAATGTATGGTCTTGAAGACCGGTAATGCCCTCCTCATCCTGCTCAGATTGATTCCATACTGGGTTGTTTCATGTGAATTCCCTATATGTGACAATGTGGACAACTATTTGGAAGAAAACAAGAGTCAATATGATAGAGAGTGAATATCTCCAATTGTCTAGCTTTGAAATTTATGTCTTACATTGCTTTCTTGTGATCCTCTTTGCTCTGTTTTGTTATATTTAATTTTATCCTATCGATGTGATTGCATGTATATTTGAGTGGGTAAGATGGATGACCATATTGTTGTTTTTGTCAGATCGTGGAGCAGAACTGTTGATAGTCTCACTGTTTGAATGTCTACTTTACATGTTTTAACTTTGTAATTTGAAAGGCTATTTCCAAGAAGTCAGTATGTAATTAGTCAAGTAATAATTTCTTAGGTTTATTGTTGTTGTACTTTTCCTTTTTTCCTTAGAATACTGTATGGTTGCTACCCTTTATTCTGTTTTATTTTGATTTGTTTTTTCCTCCTTAAATAAAATTATAAAAAAAAAAGAAATGCAGATCTATCTTCTAGCAACTGTGATCGACTCACAGGGAGATTTTAGATTCTGCTCGTGTTTTTTCCTGTGCTTCATACAATACAGGATGCAGTTGTAATTTAAAATCAACCAAGATAAAAATAGGAGACTGTCCTCTGAGTAAATTAACTTTCATGTTAGGAAACCCAAGCACCTTATTGATTTCTCATTTTTTTGTAACCAATGTAACTAAAGCAGTATCTATTTCATGGAATTTTCGTGTGGATTAAAGGTCATGAAAAACAGCAGAAAAAGAGAAATGAGAGCTTTTCCCTCAGCACTAAAGCTACAAGCTTACTTTGTGGTAACATTGGTCTTTGGACCATGGGCTAGGGTCCCTACAAAGGAGAGTAAAAAAAAGACTGAAGCTTTCATTTGGTGTACTGGGAAAGAATCTAACAGAATAAAATTGTGGCATGCATGGGCACCAAGATAATGGCGGGAAAGAACTTTGAGGACCTCCAAATGACCATGACACAATTCTAGAGGCTTCATAAATATGCAAATATGAGTGAAGAAATTAAGGAAAAGAAAGCGTTTTATAGTCATATAAATTAAGACCTCTATAGTGTCCTCATCAGCATGTCCCTATGCTAAAGGCACAGGCCATATGTTGGTGAGGAAACTCACTAATGAATAGAAAGAAGTGAGTTCTAATAAAGTAATGAATTAAATGGTGGGCCGCATGAGAAAGAACTGTAGAATTAATGGATCCAAGAAAGAAGAGAGATTCATTTATTGAGGTGTGAGTTCTCTAAGCTGGGCACTACCAAGACTCTACCAAGAACAATTTTTAGTAAAGAGGAGGACATAAAATTTAGATTTCTGTGAACTTGAGAAAATGTGGAAGGCAAAAAAATAGAAGCAATTTGTACAGACTACTTTGAGAAGTGTTTCTGTGTAAAAGCATCTTAAAACATAATTTATAAGGTGGATGCAGGGTGATATAAATAAAAGAAAAATATTTAGACTGAAGGAAATGAACACTCACAGTTATGAAGAGGAAGGAACGGGTAGAGAATTTTGAAGATTACAAAGGTTAGCATCCTTCATGGAGTCAAACGCCTAAGATATGCAAGGTGGTACAATGCACAGCACAAAGGTTGAAATCAGCGTCAATGCTAGCTCAGTCAGAAGACAGTAAATGAGCGGTGACTTTGGAAACACTCACTGATTACTGTTTCATTTTACCTTCCTGTCATTTGAGGGGAGGTGTGACAGAAGAAGGGACAAGGAAGCCTGCTGGGCATGTGAATTTCGGGGTATTGCCGTGGAAGTTTAGGAATTACATGACATCTGTCAGCCAGGAAACTGAAAATGATGTTATTTTCTTCTATAAAACCTGGGAATAAAGGGATTGGCAGTTCACAGAAGGAGAAGGTTAGAGCAGAGCTAAGGACTGAGAAGATGGTAAACACCACTACTTTGGGGACAGTCAGCTGGGAAGTGTGCACGGGGAGAGGGCAGGCCAGGAGTTCGGAAGGGTTAGCGAGAGTGGAGGGTTTGAATGTCAGTGAAGGTAGGAGACGAAGAAACTGCGATATTTCTGCCTGTTAAGAGGAACTAGCTTACATGTCTGGCCCAGAAGGGAAGCATATGAAACTGGACCAACTTAGTGAACTGTGAAAAGCATGGCAGAAAGAATAGAACAGAAAATATTGACCAGGGAGTGAAATTTATAGACATCCTAAAGAAGGAACAATTCTAAATACTAACTCTATTCTACTGAAAATAAAAAATTCCGAGGTGAGAATTAAAATAATGACCTCTACTTCATTTGTGTTAGGAGCTAATAAGTAACGTGGTTAGTTTTCATAGCTTTATAGAATCTCAGATTCAATTTTACCTTGAGTCTTACCTCTTTAGAGTAAAATTTTACATTGATGCGTACTTCTGGATGCAGTATGTGGAGGAAACCTAAATAAGGCACAGATTTTGAACTTGAGTCTGATATCTCGAGGTGATGTATGGTTTATTTTATAAAGAAAAACCATAGAGTCTTTGCATTGTTGAATGTTTCACCAAACTTCTTCCTTTCTAACACCATGGGGAGACAAATTGTTTGTTAAGTGCTCATGTGGCCTCTGTAACTAATGGTAAAGATGCAGTGTGGTTTTTACATCCCACAATTCACCACTCAAATTCTTCTTTTGCAACCCTAAAAAATGCCTTGCATATGCATTTGTTGAATAAGGGGGACTATTTGGAATAATTTGAAAATACTAATTGACACAATAAATATCCAGATGTTTAAAAATAGATATTTTATCTCTACACTTCACCTGGATTGTGTTTCCAAAAACCAGATGACTCGATGTATAATTTAAAATAATAAAATTCAGATGATATGATTAGAAGGTAATAGTGTGGTGTTTAAAGGAAAGCACACAGAAAAAGTTAAGAATAAGAGGTTTTAGAACTAATGGAAAGGAGCACCCTTGGTGAGCTGTCCACGGCGGGGCTGGGACTTCCCGACACCCATGTGTTAGCTGAGAACAGTGGAATGAGTGTGTGGTAGATACAAAGCCCGCCAGGCAGTTTCTAACATGGGAAGGAAAGTGAACGCTTCCCTCGTGCTCTCCATTGCACTCCGAATCTAACCTTCTCATCCAAGAAAAATTTGTAAAAACACAAAGGAAAGTAACTTGGAGAAATGAGTACATTCAAACTGAAATCTGAAGTAATGAATGTCAGGGGAGGAGACATCTATTGGAAATGTGATATATATTGATTCCACAATTAAATAACAGGGATTTCTCTTGAATGGAAACATAATTTTTAAAAATTTATTATTATTATTATTATTATTATTATTATTATTATTTCGGTATTGGGGATTGAACTCACAGCCTCATGGTACCAGGGAAATATAATTTAACCAAACATTTATCAATATAAATTTAAAAAGTAGCTTTTTTGGGGTACTCAAATGTTCTCTTCTAGGGTATCTTTTCTGGCCACATTTTTTGTTTTTTTTTTAAGCCCATGGCGTTACTGTCTCCAGTGCAGTTCCAGATGTCCCTGCATTATATGAGCCAACCTTGGTGTTTTCAAGAAGTCATCCTTCTCGCTAAAAACACATCATTGAACTGACGGTCTGAAAGACACAGTAAAAAAGGAACCTATGTGCCATTTGATTCTTAAATGCTCAAGCAGCCCTTGCTCTGCCTTGGATTCTTCTGCATAGTCGCATGTCCAGTAACTCCAAATGGTCACATCTGCCTCCCAGGGTTGTGAAATTTGGAAAGTCAGTACAATATTGCTTTGCGCCTGGAAATCCACAAATAACGAGTTGTGTCAAAAGCGTTTTGTGGATTTTTCTTGCTTTTTAACATAGGCAGCTCGATTCAGCATCCAGGCTCGGACTACTACCAAGGTTAAACTCATTAGCCCCCTGTGAGCTGTGTTCAGCACTGGATATAAAAACTATCTGACTCACACTTTCCTAGCGAGGACACTGCTTCAGTGAAGAAACAAATTAAAGAGATACCACTGCGGAGCAGCTTTCCGGGGGGCAAGACTTAGTTCAGTTCTATAGAACACCTTTATGATGTCTTATTGAGGTTGAACTGAATACAAAATTATGGCATATATATTCAAATTAAATTTAAAAAGGAGATTACAGTTGCAAGACTGTTGTCTTGAACTGGGCAACTGAATCATGTACAGAATTCAAATATAGTATGAAAGGGAAAGCACTCAAATGTTTGGAATGTGCTTGAAGTAAGAAAATCCAAAGAAAATTTTATCCATTTAGTATAAAAGAAATGAGGCCAAGGAACTCAGTGTATACCTTGGAACAAAATAATCGAGGCATATTTTATGGTAATGACAAAATAATCTGACAAGGGAGAACGAGCAGGGATAATTGTCCCACTAATGATTGTTTTGTATATTTTATACAAAGATTTCTTTTCTTTCTCAATCCAATTCCACTCCAGTCTAAAGATCATTGGCACTCTTCACATCACACATAGCAAATCAGGCTTCAATCAGTGAACTTTTCCAGTTTGGAAGACCTTGTATCACTAATCTATTGATTCTTGTCCATAATTTAACCCCCCCATCACACTCACACTCACACTTTTCAGAGGTGTGTTCCCTTCATATGTGCATTTCTTTTGCTCTGTTTGTTCCCTGCCCAGCTGGGTCTCCAGCTGACCAGCCTCTGGTGGGCTGCTGCAGGAATCACAGAGTCCTTCATGCTTACTAATGTCTACTTTCGTCTAACTCATATTATTCATTCTTTTGACTTAATTTGATTTGCTTTTTTATAAATAAGAGAAAATATAAAAGTTGTAATTGGCTTGTTGAAACCACACCTGTTCTTTGGAAATATTATCCAAACATAGGGGTTTTTAATGTATTTTCTCATCATTATTCAGGCCATTTTTCCTAGCACACACAAGATACAAAATGCGTTTGTGGGAATGCTTTGCTCTTTCCCACATTTGTGTTGCTTTTTGCATGTCCACATCATTTTCATGCTGTCCGAGCCTTGCAGAGCTCTGCGTGTTTGCTTTCTGCTCTCTTAGGCATAGACCTGGCATTTTTCTAGGTCCCCCTCTAGGTGGTGACTTGCCATGCAGTGGCCATGTGCAAACGCAGAAATTGTTCAAGAAGAGAGAACATTTTCTTGCTTTTGAAAAGAAATGCTGGAAATCCCATTTTTCCCCCTAAAATTCCTTGCAAGGCAGATTTGCTCCCAGACAAATTAGAAGCAATAAAGGAACAGTTTAAAATGAAGGAAATTTGTTGTGTTAAAGATTCACAATTCTGAAATGAATTTCTTTGTATATAACATCAGGTGTTAACATATATGATTCTGATCAATTAGGAGATCTTATTTTGTATTCTTTGCATAGGTCTTTATTTCAAAAATATACTTCTTTTTTAGTAGTCACTGCATATTAAATGTTTCTTGAAAAAAATGTGCCATAGAGATAATTTTTGTACTTTCCATGTATTGAATAGCTATTGAGTTTACAGTGTGGTAAATCATTGTGCTGTACTTTGAGGAAATGAAGAAATAGAAGATACATAAAATCTGAACAGCATAGATACATAAGTGTTCTAAAGGAAATTAAACACAGTATTTTCTAAGTCTACGGCATCATCACAGGCCGGAACCAGGAGTCAGAAGGTATTGTTGACATAAAGTACTTTATAATTACTCTAGTAGCTGTTTGAGACTAATTGATTTTCACAGCACAGGTAAATAACACATCAACTTCGGTATCAAACCATTTAACATAGCTTTGTTCAAACAAAATAATGTCGATTTTTATCATTTGTAACTAAAATGTTGCTTTCTGTATTTAAAAAAATGATATTTAGGAAATGATTAGGGTACAGTACAATAATAAATGTATATGAGAGTTTCAATAAAAGTCAATTATGTGTTGACAGACATTAAAATGCAAGACAAATATCCATCATTTGCTCATCAAACATACGTCATAAACACGAATAAAACTATAAAATATGTATATACAGTTAACATAAAGTCTAGTTAGGTTTCCGAACACATTTTCGTAACACACTGGGAACTAAGGTGTGGGAAAACGCGTGCGTCACAGGTGAAGCAAGCTCTGCCTCTGAAGCGCAGGGGAAAGCGTTACCTAAGAGAAGCAACTTGACCGTCCGGGCGTCTCGCTCGGCGTCTTCCTGGAGCTTTTTCTCCAGCTCTTTGGACCTTTTGGCTGACTCCTTGCTTTCTGAGCTAATTCCGCTTCCCATCTTGTCGAGTTCCAATCGTCAGCTTCTCTGCTCACACCTGTCCAGTGCAGTACACAGCTCTGGTGTGGACACAGGTTCCAAGCAGACCAGCAATGTATCCCACAGCGCTGTCCCGTGCCTCCGGGACCCTGCTTTGACTGAGGCGTTGCCTTCCCCGCTGTCACCTGACTGAGGAGCAGAGCAAGGACCGTGCTGGAGGCTGAACAGGAAACTCATTATGCTTTCAAATTAAATGGTAGCTTCTCCAAATGCGGCTTATCGGCCCTAAAGGACAACAGAGTAATCCTAGCACCTGTCTGAATCTGCCACAAGCAACTCCAACGGACTAATAGCCCATCTTTATTAGTGAGATTAAAGCTGTTGTTACTCACTGAAAAAGTTTGCATCTTATCTTCAGACATGTGGTGATGAGTTCTTTCTAACCACTCTCATATCCCAGCCGTACTCATATTTTGCTCATATTTGATGGTCAGCTTATGCTTAGAATATGACAAAATCATGAAGAAACTTAATACACAGTGAACTAGAAAACACCTTTTAAAAAATATAGTTCGTATATTTATATATGTTCTTATATCCCAGTACAGTTCTTATATTTATACATGTTCTTATATCCTAATACAGTTCTTGTATTATACATGTTCTGTTGCCAAAAACATAGAGTCCAAGACACAGTTCTCTTAAAAGTTTGGTTTTAGTCTTATAGGATCCATCTCTAGAAATTGGGTTTTTAGTGCCCATGAGGAAGTCAGTCCCTCAGCACTAACTGAGGGCCACCTGGGTGTAACCACGGGCCTGTGTCCACCTCAGACAGCACATAAGCTCTCTAGGGTCATCAAAAAACTGCTGTGCGGCAGGACGTGTGTTGATGTGGTACCAAGGGGAGAAGGGGGGAGTACCCAGCATTCTCAGGAACAGCAGTTTATTCTTCCCAAAAAGTCGTAACAGTAAGTACACCTGGCAGAAAGGTCACCCGACAATGAGTACACCCAACAGTAAGTACATCCGATAGTCAGTACACCTATGTTCCAACCTTCTGACCAGCCAGCAGATAAGATGCATTCCTTGGAAATCTGCAGGGTTCTGGGCTGAGATATTATGGCACAATTTTTGATTTCTAGAAGCATAAAGTGCTGAGTAGGCAGGCAACCCATATTTTCCTCTAAACAGAGCTGTTTGCCTGTGGAGGAAGGCATGTCTTCCTCGTATATTTTGGGATTTGCGAGTGTCAGCCAGAGAATGCTAGAATATAGTTAATCCATCAGCCTGTCAGGGCTACTTTCATGGCTCATGTACAAAGATTGAACAGGTGCGATTTTTGAATATTTCTATAACAGGGAAGTAGGCTGCCAGGTTAAACATGTAGATCTGCTTTGTTTACTTTTACCCAGTGAAAATGTTGGGCTAAAGATACATAAACATAGTCAAAGCATCCTAGATTTTATCTCTGCAGAGCCATATTGTAATAGCATAAAAATTTGAAAAGGTACATATGGAAAACTTTGTGCAAATCAAGCGGTACAGCTTTTACAATGCAAAGGTCCTGTCCTGAGAGACGAGCTCACTCCTGGAGACTGAGCCCGCTCTGCAGAGACACTGAGCATATTAAACTACCTTTTGTGCATTGCTTTTATGTAGAAATTGAATCTGCACGGGACCCTGAGTGCTCGGGATTCTTGCTTGTGCCATAGCAGCTACGGCTGATAAGATGCATTGTGAGATTTGCATTCAAGGGTAAATGTACTGCACAGCCGTGGCTGGGACGCGCCCCTGCTTTGGCATGGTAAGGGCTTACTACAGCTTCCTGGCTCGACTGCCAGCTGCAGTGGAAGGACTCTCGGGAGGAGAAGTAGGCAGTGTGTGCCCTGCACACAGAGGAGGGGCTCCCGTGTTTCCCTGCAGCCCAGAATCTTCACTCTACTTTTGAGACTGCAATGCTATTTTCCTATGCGTGACTAACATATTCCTGGTGTAGAATTCCAGGTGTGTCTGTGGTTCAGGGAGGGAGTGCTGGGGAGGAGAAGAAGACTGCTTCCAGCCACACCCTCTCCCCAGAGGCCTGGGACACAACATCTCCAGTGAGCTGGGGCTGTTAGCACAGTCATTAGTTCATGTCGCTTCACTTAGGGACGCAGATATCTGAAACTGAAGATGTGATGAAAATCTAAATAGCGGATCCACTGGTGAGGGGTGGTGCCTGGCCAGCTCCAATACCCACGGCATCTGGTACGGTACGTGCCAAAGGAAATGTTAAAAGTGACGTCTTGCTGACAGCACGATAAAGACCCGGAGCCGTTCCTTTCTTGTCCTCTCTCGGTGTCACACCTGATCTGTCTCAGCATACTCTCAGTTTCAGCAACAGCCAACGGAAAAGCACAGTGCAGCCTCTGCCTCATTGTAAACAGCGCTGCCATTCTGGCCTGCGCTCTTTACTTTGTTCTCTCTAACGGAGTAGCAGCAGGCTTGCTTTCAGGGGTTCCACCCTGCAGCAAGTGAGGGTACCCCAAACCTGCTATCAGAGAAAGGAAAGGAAGATGTGAGTACCAGAAACAGATTTGATCTTAAACTCACGAAACTTAAAAAAGGTCTCCAAAATGCCACCCTGGTAGGGTTGTACACATTGATCACTAAGTCAGATTGCTCTGTGTACACACAGGCGCGCGCACGCGCATGTGCACACACACACTATGAGACAAAATGTATTGAAAGGCTGTAGCCTCTTAGAAGAGTCATTGAAGATGACTATTTTTTTATTTTTTTGCTCATGTCACGGCATTGGACTAAGTGGTGACACCATCCTTTGATAAGGGCCTGTGCAAGGCAGAAAGCTGACTTAAGACTCAGTAGTTGAACACAGAGAACAAGCTTGTTAGATCTAAAATTCATGGAGCTACTGAAAGCCTGGAGCACACGAACCATTTCCCTCTTGCTGCTTCTGGGGAAGGTCTCCGTGGAATCTTGGAAGGGACATTGGGTAACGAAAAGCTCGAGGAATCGTTGTCTGTGTTTGCAGTTCAACACAAAACTGAGCTGCCCTGCTTTTACCCAGGGCTCTAGCCTGTGTTCCCAGAGAGGTCTCTCATCAACATTAACCCCCTGGGTTTCCACAGCGGGCAAGCTGACCGCCCTGGGAATGGAACTCGCAGCTGGTTCCAGCGAGTGGCTTTGGGGCTCAGCTCCTGCTGGAAAGGACCAAGATGGGCTGTCATCTCTGTTATTATCTCTCTGGTTTCCATATTCTGTAAGATGTGTTGATTTCAGGCACTGTGTCCCTTGGTGGTTTGAGTCCCTGGCTGCCTTAGCGATGACCTTCATCCTTGTGTGGTCCCATGGTGCTGGCGGCGAAGCATCCTCCTCTGCTAATGGTACCCAAATGTGCAATTCGACGAGCGCCAGCATGGTGCTCCCTCCAGAGGGCTCATGCCTTTGGGGGTTTCTAAGAGCGCTCCTGGGTCCTGAGGGAAAAGGGCAACACTTGCTGTTCCAAGCTACCCGTTCAGATGGTGCAATCAGTTTCCACGCCCAACAGCAAGCAGTTTCTTACATTAATAGGCACTGTGCACATATAGTTTTATTCATTGTAGTGGATTTCTACCTTCACTTATTCTATATACTCTTCTTTATGGACTAGGACTCAACTATGCATAATGATTATTAAATGGTTCTCTAGGCTGCTTTTTCTTATCCCAAAATGTTGATTTTAGAATGTTTTTACAGCCTCTTCAACATTTGCATCATACACTGACTCTCTTCATATTTCTCCTCAGTTACTTCAGGTCTGATTATTGCAACAGGTTCCTCATTAAGTTTCTAGGCTCTGCCCTGTCCCTGGTCATGTGGTTAATTGTGCCAGGGTGAATTCTCTCAAATGTGGCATTCGCTGTTACTCTTTTCTTGCTTAGAAAACAAACGGGTCCCATTGATTAATGCTGCCCCCTACCTCCTCCTGCTCTCACACACTTAGCAATTTAGATAGCACTACCCAACTACCGAAACACAGTTCCCAGTACTTTGCATAACTCATTTTCTTTTACAGGTAGGTGTTTATCTCCTTTCTAATGAGGTCTCCCCTCATGGTTTTCTTTCATGTGTTCTTTCTTCACTAGGAATATCTTCATTCTCCACAGATGACTTTCCCAGTAGTACCCATTTTTCAAGACAGAGCTACATATGAGCACCTACTCCCACCTGACGGTCTGGATCTTTACTTCTCAAATTTCTGAGAGGCATCTGGTGTGTGTGGGCGTGTACTTCTTCATTATGTAGTCAGTACTCTTCGCACTGACCAACTCTGTGAGTTCTTTTCCCCCATGTGTAAGCTCTGGGCTGATAGAGCATAGAAGAAAATCTTGTTTATTGAATGATGGATGGTCAGTATGGTATCAAACAACTCTTTGCTTCTTCCTGGAAATGCATTGTAATTTTTCCTACATGATGGTAAAAATGAAATATTCAAACTGTAACACTGCAAGAATGTATTTACCCAATAGTTAATCTCCTATGTTCCAGACATGATAGATTCAACAGTAAACAGAATAGTGTGGTATTTGACCACTTAGAGCTGAAAGTCAAGCATATTTGTGTGTGGAATGGGGAGCTCATACCCATGAAAAAAAACCAAATATAAAGAGTATATAGAAATATAGATGATGACAAGTGCCAAGAAAAAATAACTAGGGAATCATGATAAACAATATAGAGGTGGAGGTAGTGAGGAATTTGTGTGTGTGTGTGTGTGTGTGTGTGTGTCTGGGGAGTGACTCCAGGGCCTTTGTCCTGAGCTACATTCCGAGACTTTATTTATTGAAGTGTGTATTTATTATTTATTTATTCAGTGACAGAGTTTTGCTAAATTGTTAAATTACCCAGGCTGGGCTAGAAATCTTGATGCTTCTGCCTCAGCCTCGAAGAGGGCTGGGATTATGAGCTGTTGTGTCCATTCTCAGCTGAGGGTTAGAATTTTATGTGACATGACCAGGGAAGACCTCCATGAAGAGGTAATTGGATTACATTAGGTTCTCCACAGATCAACTTTATTCTGAAAAATGCTTGTAAAAATGTACATGGAGAGCAGGCCTCAGGCGGGGATGAGGGGACATGATTCTGAGGGGAAAGGTTTCCACAGGGAACTTGACAAATGCCACAGAGTGAGCGAGAGCTGAGTCTTTGGTTTACACTGCAGTGGGATGACCAGACACTGAGCGTTCATGCATGGGGAGAGCTCATTATTTGGAGGGAAAGGGATCATCATGACTGAGGGTAGTTTCTGAACAAGGACTGAGCTGTGATCTGACAACCCAGGGAATCATTTCTCCCTCACGATAGGGGACTCTGGGTGAGGGCCCTGGGCTTTCCTCACAATCCACCCCTTGCCCCTGGGATTTCCTCACAGTCCACCCTTTGCCCCTGGGCTTTCCTCACAGTCCACCCCTTGCATGCAGAGCACCTAGGAGCCTTAGTGAAGTTGCTACCTCTACTCAAAACCTGGGTCCCATTACTTTTTTTCCTCTGAGAAACTTACAAGAAGACACTTCATGAAGTAAATGCCTTTTTGTGTCACCACATGGAACTTGAAACAGTGGGTGCTGTTCATCTTTTCCTTCTATCACTACCAATTCTAGATTTCACTCACCTGGCAGTGCTTTTAATTGGTCCTCTCCAAGTTTTGTCAGGACTGAAAGGTGATCTGGGTTGGAAAATGTTAACTTTCAAGTGGTCAAAATATGAAAGCTTTCACTCTACAATCAGGAATGAGATAAGAATGTCCATTATCACCACTTCTATTCAACACAGTTGTGGAAACAACAACAAGAAAACTGGGACAGTTCCAGACAAACTAAACAAGTTTTAGGGCTGTGGAGTTTAATAGGGATAGGGGATTTTTCATGCTGAAACTGGGAAGTTTCATGGGAAACTAGGATGACCTGATAATGTTACAAACACTCACAGTTGTATTATCTTGGCTCATCCAAGGAGGTGATGAAGGCTCTCCGAGCATGAGATCTTACATTCCACTTCACACCCTTCTCAGGCTGTTGCTGCTTGCCCTGGCTGTATGTGGATAAAGTTGAGTAGGAAGCATCAATAATCAGCCCCAGTTCTTGTGTAACTGTTACCTAGAAGCAGAGTCCCAGTGCAGCAAGGAACTGACCTCTTGCTGGCTTGGTCCAGGTTCTTTGAGTACCCAGAGTGTCTTCCTCTCATTCTTAGACAACCAGTGTTTCCAGGGCTTTCATGTAAGAAAGTCACAAAACTTCAGTTCTTCATTTAAGTGAGGCCCCAGCCCAGGACAGAAGGGTCCTCCAAAGACCCTTTTTTTCCTGATCTCACTGGGCCGTGGACCACAGTATCCAGGAGTGCCCCATTCTGGGGTTAGAGGACCATGGCCAGGAATCAGAAGGACTGTGCATGAAATGTGACTTTGTGATGTCACTGTGGAGTCCTTACAAATGATTGTAAATGTCTTATACACTGACATCTTTCTGCAATTATCAGGCAACATGTGCTATGGGACTCACCCCTCTGTCGCTCTCTAAGGACCTCTAATATAGCAGTAGTCATGCCTGCTTCTGATGGCCAGGGTCTGCTGTTCCTTCCTTGTCAGAACCCTTCCCTTGCATTCTTGACACAAAGGAGCCTGAAACAACAGAAGGATAAATCCACAGCTTGAGTCCCATTCAAGTGGGTGGTTATCCCATGCAGGGTCCAGCCTGTAGCCCTGCACCGTGCACCTGCTGGGAAGAGACATCACCCCTGCTGCCATGACCTGTGCATCCCTAACCCCACCACCCCATCCCTGGGTGCCTCATCACAAAGGCCCAACTGCTATCAGCTGGCCAGAGCTTCTGCCTATTGGTTCCTCCAAGCCTCCTCCATGGCAGGTGCTCATGGCCAGGTGTTAATGTGACACAAAGCATCCAGCCCCATCTCCAGACCTCCCAGTTATTCCACTGCCAGGTCCAGAGCACGCAGACACTGCACCTGCACTTTCCTTTTATCTAACAGCCTGTTCACAATTTCCATGCAGAGAAGACAGTGGGGTGCACTTCCACTGCTGCCCCTTTGGCTGGCCTTCTGCTGGCAGCTGTCTTCCTGGGCCCACCCGGGAGTAGAGAAATGACACAGCAGTGGTCAGTTTTGGGTTTGCTCCCATAGAGCAAGCCAGGTGCCTGTGAACTAAGCGTAGCCTTTCCCTTCTTTGTCGCCTGCTGGTCAGCTAAGGGAGAGGCACCCAGGACTGGGCCACTGACTATGCAGCCTCCTTGTGCTTTTGGCCAGGCCCAGGCAAAATCCCGGTGTGAGATTCCCACAAAGTGATGGATTCCTGTGAAGCCACCACAGCCTGTGCCTTGGGACCCTTTCCTGATGGTAGCTCTGGCCACAGAGTCACCTGATGTCCTGTGGTCAGACGCTCCACTGCTGCCAACATTCAGCAGTGTGAGACACTTGTTCTGCAGCAGTGAACACTTCCGCTTAGGTGGCACGACTTTGCTCTGTGTGGCTCTGAGTCATAATTCCCCTGCCAGGGCCTTCCCTTCACTCCTTGAAGCATTTAGTGCCGTGGTAGAGAACTCTAACAGAGCGGTTTAGCAGCTGGCAGGAACTTGCCCCATAGTGAATCTGTCAAGTTCTGGTGGCACCTCTGTTTGTCACAGTGGAAAGGGGAGTTGCTACAGTTGCTAGTGGCATCTTCTGGGTATCCTGCAATGCCTGGGAAACCACCAGCCCTCCAGCTCAGAAGTACCACTCCAGCATGCCATCGGTGCTGAGGCTGGGACTCTCTGCTATGGCCCTGTGAGTCCACTGGACACACTATCTGCATGGCAGAGCTCTCATTTCAAAAAGAGCTCTGTCTTGTCCCAGCAGCTTTTTGGTGTCACATGATAAGCTGCGGTGTCTCTGTGACCCAAAGAACTTTACAAGGTGTGTGGTTCCCTTTTACTAACTAGGTAGAAGGGAGAATAGTTTGTCCCTTATTTTAGAGAAAGGCTCTGGATGTTCCAGACAATCAGACTCAGAAATTTCACTGTCATGGCAGGGCCCTGATTCTCTGAAGATTCATGTTGTACCCATCAGTTAGGACATGCGTGTCTTACCAGGGCTTCCTGATGTAATTACTACTTCTTTATCACTTTATCCTGTTTACACGTTGTCACTGATATAAGGGGCAATGTTCTATAAATGTTCTGAGGAATAGGAAAATACTGAAGGTCCCTTTGGGATCACTATGGCAGAGTAAGAAAAAGTTAACACAGACCAAGACAAGTCGGGAAATGCAGACAGTCATTTTTCCCATATGACTGCAAATGAGTTCTGTTCAGTAGGCCTGGTAGGAATCTATCGGAGTTACTTTCTCATTGCTGGAACACAATATTTAACACCTACTACTCCAAGGAGAAGTTTATTTTGGCTAACAGTCCAGTCTGTAGTGGACTGAACCCAAGACAGGGTGGCATGGCAGAGGGGCATTGCAGAGGAGAAACAGCTCATAGCATGGCAACTGGAAGCAGAAGGAGGGATCAAGGGAGGAGGAGGGAGAGAGGCCTCCCAGGCCATGCCACGCAGTGACCACCTCCTCCTACCAGCCTTCCCCTCCCGTATCACATTTAGCTATAAACCCTCTAGTGGACTAATCCACCAATGAGTGTCACACTCCCATGATCTAATCATCTCCCCAAATCCCTACCCATGAAGGCATGAGGCTTTGGGGGTCATCTAGTTATGTACTATAACAAAGTGGAAAACGCTCTCACTGAACCAGTGGCCACACTCTGCACTTGATGCTATGTCAACACTGCCGTGGGTACAGGGTGCTCGATAAGGCTCCCTGCCAAATGTGGGTCCTTGCAGTCACTGCTGTTGGCCACCTGGAATGAAATGGCTATGAAGGGGCCACCATCTCTGAACCTTTTATAGCTGAGCGGACAAGGGACTGCTACTTCCTCTAAGGTACAGTACGGTTTGGCTTTATTGGCTGTTGTATTTTTCACCTTGGCTTGCTCTCCCAAAACTCCGCATATACCTCAAGTACAGGAACTCTCTTTCTCCCTGCTCTGGACACTCAGGGTCTGAGATAAATGTCCTGGCGGAAGTGGTTTCCATGTGAACGCCTTTCATGAACTGCTGCTCTTTATAAATTCCCATCGAAGTACCTATTATGATAGCAGCACAAAGGAACACAGAAACATGAAAAATCATTTATCTTTTACCCCTTTATGAACACTCTTAGGTAAAATTACAGAAAGACTATGGTTGGGAGACAGGTCACATTTCAACAGCAATACTGGAAATATTTGAACTTTAGGATAAGCACATTTGCCAAAAGCTAGTACTATTTTAAGAAGTTCAGTTACTGCTCATGTATGATCATTACCACATGGAAGCTCTTAAAATGTGTGATGAATCCTGAAGTTAGCCGTTTTGGCAAATGGTAGCTCTCTCCTGACCCTGCGAACAAGACAGACAGTCTTCTGGGCTGACCTCTGTAGATCTCAATCTACACCATTCTATCGCAGACTATTTTATCATAGTATCTTCTTCTACTTGTGGTTATTTAAGTTGTTTCCACCCTAGAAATATTTTGAAAGCAATCTTGAGCCTTGCAGTTTTGATCTTAATTGTGTTGCCCAAAATTCAAATGTGCAAGCTGCAGTCCCCGGGCCTCCACAAGAGACTGTGTTTAGAGATAAGGCCTTTTAGGAAGTGATCTGTTAAAATGAGGCTGCTACAGTAGGCCTACTGCGTTCTGACTGCAGGGTTAAAACAAGAGGGTATTTCAGCCTGCTGAGGACACGCAAGTGCCCAAGCGTGGATGGGGGACCAGGTGAGGGTGGGGTGAGAATTCAGCCATCTGCCGGCTGTGGGGAGAGACCTCAGGAACACAGGACCGGCCCATACCCCAACCCGAAGCCCGAGAGGAGAAACTGCTGTTGTTTATCTCACATGCGGCAATGTGCTCTGGCAGCCCAAGGAAAGACACACGTGCCTGGACCATGATGTCTGCTTCTTCAGGGCAGACTCATATTATTAACAATAATGCATAACATTTACCGGAACTGCTGGCAGAATAAGTCTGGCCTTCCATCTCCAGTTTGCATGACCAAGTCTATTTCCTCCTCACACGGTCCGAACACACAAACCCGGCAAGTCACAAAACATCCACCAAATGTTTCCTTTCTTCTTGTGGTTTTTATCTTCTATGCAGCTGTGGGGCAAAGACGACAACGAGAAGAGAAATTAATCCCTTTCAGGGACCCATCTTTCCCTCTTTTCATCGTGCTGGCTGAGGAATAACTTGATGTCCCTGCTGAAGCGTCTTCCGTCAAATGACTTCTCTACCTACGTAGCTCCACTTATTCACCTGGTGAAATTCTGAACACTGGTCTTACTATAGAACAATGCTTTGCAGGGTATAATCAGGAAATTATAGAGAGACACATGGGAAGAGTACAGTCTGTATGACAAGACGTTTTGGTAAAAATCAAATTAATGTGACACACAAACACATGAGAGGAGATCATTAAAGCAGACTTATTCCCAGAATACGTTATATAGAGATTAGGCCTTTAGGCTTTGAGTTATAGGTAAAATTTCAGATGGCTGGAAAAACAGCATGCAGAACAGGACACACCATTCTTCTAACATAACATATGATATACATATTTCATAACATATTTACTCATTTTCCTATCTTGAAAATGAGAGACATGATTCTTTTAAACACTAGAAATCACATCTGTAAAACTCTTAGAGTGGTGGCCGGAAGATCAGTACAGAGCAGCATTATGACTTTTCCAGGTGAAGGAAACCCTGCCACCACAGTAGGGATCTCCATCACTTCAAGGAACCCGTGGTTCCAGAGCGCTGCCTCCTACAGCTCGGCTTGCACAGGGAGCAGTGGCATCTGAGAGCAACAGGGAAAATAGACTTGAATAGGATTGTGGAGGGCACTGAATCCCAAGGCAAGGGATTACTCTGCAGACAAGAAGGTATATAAATTCAAGTAAGGAAGTAACTAAGTAGAAGCAGCATTTCCAGCAAAGAGACCCGCCAATCCCATGGCGAGCAGTTGGAAGAAAGGAGAGGCAAGGAATCAGGGCAGGAGAGGAGTGTGCACAAAAATGAACCCCTAGAAAGCAGGGGTGAGAGGTAAGGTCCTGACTGCCAGACACTTAACAAGCATTGAGCGCCAGAATCCAAATCAGCAGAGATAGCAGGAGCTTCATCAGAGGGAGAAGGCAAAATGGAGACTTGGTGCCGGGAAAGAAATGCCCACTTCGCTGTCATCATTGTCCTCATTGTTGCTGAAGTCCAAAGGTTTGCATTCAATTCCTGCCTTCCCTGGTTTTATGGTTTTACTCACAAACTCCATCTCCTTGAGCCTCAGTTACCACTAAATAAAAGCATGGAGGTCAGTGGATTTACTGTGGAATCATAACATGATAGAAGAGCGAGGTCCTTTTTTTATCCTAATTAAGATATGACAGTGTAAAGGAAAGACACTGGGAAGAGGAGAGAGGGCGACTCCCATTTTATGTTTGATTTTCCGTAATGCAGGATTTCCTGGAGGAAGTATAGCCGGAGTGCAAAAATGCATGCTTACTGCTCAGGAAACCATTTTTTAATTTTGAAATGGAGGATATTTAAAAGTCCAAGTAGGATATCAGGGGCTAAGATAACAGTGCGTTATGAGATTTACAACATGCAACCCTTCCTCCCTGAAACCAGACCGTGGTGGACGCTATTGGGACCATGACATTGTGTTTCCAGCCTGCTGCTTTGGTCTCCCCATTGGGCTTCTATCACACAGCAACACACGTTTTTCTAAGTCCAATCACGGCCACAGAGTTTTGGAGGCTTGGTGTTCAAACTTCTCTGCAATCTTTGATACAGCCTTCTCATTTCTCAGCCCACCACGTTTCCTTAATTTCCTCGCTGTTTCCTGCACAACCTCCTAGGAACTTTTAGTGTTCATCAAAACAAATTCCTTGCCTTAGAAAGAAGAATGTCTTCAGAAACATGTCCAGGGGACCAGGGTGTGGTCATTTTAAAACAGAAAACATGAGCTGTGCTAATTAGAACTCTTGAAGGTACACAGAGAACAAGCTTCCGGGTTAGATTTATACTGTGTTTTGTGTTGGCTCAAAACACTTCGGCTCACACACACACTAGATAAGAGCTGGATTGGTCTTCCTCTGTTTTGTCTTCAGCAAGTATTGCAAACCCAGCCTCTTCCCATCATGGGTGGTCGTGACCATTGGCAGAATGTGGAGGAAGCCTTTGTTGACCCCTTTTAAAACAAGTATCGTTGCGTGAAGTGAGTGAAGTTGTTATTTCCCCCACCTCGCCTCCTTCTGGGGAGTCGACTTCTTCCCCCTCTTGCCACCTTCTTTCTTGAATGCCCGGGAGCCTCCAGTAACTTCCAGTTTCCAGAGAGCGCACTTCCCCAAGCCCTTTCCGCTGAACAGAACACTAGAGTGGGACCCCTGACCTGCTCTGACCATCAAAGCTGTAGAACCATTCTCAGTAGGAATCGTGGGGTACGGAAAGCCAAGCAGAACTCACTGTGGTGAAGTCCGCTTGACTAATCAACAGATGGGAAAATCTTGTCACAGAAGAATGAACGTGACACGATATCAGCACAGGACACTTGTTTCAAAACGGAACTGTTTTTGGTCCTGTCCCAGCATGTGGTGCTCTGGTAGCTCTCAACCGAACAGCCTGTGCTGACGGCATCTCCCGCAGAGCCCCTCCAGTGACCTCCCTGTCAGGTTTCCTAGAATTTCCCAGAAGTCTCCCATTGTGGGTAGCAGACAGAGCCACTCAAGACTGAGACCTGGGAACCCACTCCCTTCCCTTCCCGCAGTGACCACTGAGGTCATCAGTTCCTGCTGGGAACACCCCTGTGCTGCGGATGTTTTCCTTCTACCTATCAGGTCATGCGCAGGTCATGGGCTTCCCTGGGGTGCTCTGTACCCCATGACCAGTGCCTCAAATGGAGACCAGGCTGCGGCCACCCCAGCTGCAGAGCTGCCTGCAGCTGTGACCTAACGTGACCGAGGCGGCCCTACGTCCCCTGCTTCACTCTGCTACTTTCATTTCCCAAACAGAGGAACTGCGGGTGTCCTCCAAGGAGCCCCCGTCACACCACTGAGTCTCAGAGCTGCCTCCCAGGGTTCCCTGTCAATCCCGGTCAAATGAGTCCCCAACAAAGCAGCAACTCTCCTCCCCATCTTGCGAGCCGGCTCTTCTCTTTCAGCTCCTGTTGTGCAGCGCTGGAGTTGGACCCACGGCCTTCACAGTGAGCTACATCTCCTGCTGTTTTTATATTTTTATTTTGTCAGGTCACACTAAGTCACTAAGTGGCCCGCGATGGGCTCAGACTTACAATCTTCGTGCCAAAACCTTTCAGAGAGCTGGCACTGCAGATGTGCACCCCTGCCTAGCTCCATGACATTTTTATGGGGTGAAAGATGAAAGCTTTCATCCAGCTGCCCAAGGGGTCCTTGTGATTTATTCTTCCATTTCCAAGAGAAGGGCACAGCCTTTATTTCTATCTCGGCACTTGCCTTGTAACTTCTCTTTTCCACCCACTTTTACAATCTTTTGCTCATCTATGACTTACTGTAATAACACCCTAACTGTTGCTATTTATTTCCTGTTTGTCCTCAAACACTGAAAATGCAGCAGCAGAGATTCCAAACCCTCACCCTCACCCTCACCCTCACCCTAACCCCAACCCCAACCCCAGCCTAACCCTGATCCCAGCCCTGACCCCAACCCTCACCCTATCCCTGACCCTGACCTTTCACAAACCCTTCAGGGCAGGGTGACTTGTAGCAGTGCCAGTGGGCTGAGTTTCACTGGGATGTGGTCAGTGCGTGCTGCTGGCCCGAGAACAGAATTCCAAAGACAGAATTCTGGGGTAATGGTTCACGAGTAAAGTAAAGAAGATAATTTGTGTGCATTCCAGCAAAATTACATGATAATCACATCTACCAAGTCCTATGCCCAGAAATGCATTTATCTATGCCTAGATGAAATTTTTAATAATGCGTTTAAGCTAATTCAAACTATTTCTATGAGTGAAAATTTCTTATCATAGGGAGGTGTGTGTTTTTTCAATTAATGATTATTTTTCCTAAAAGAGTAGTTATTTACATTTTAAAATTTCCATTGATAAAGAAGAAAGGATTCTTTCTCCTTATAGATATGATACATTTTCTTCTCAAATGTTTTCACTTAAATGAATTAGTAAAAATGGAAAATTGTCTCACAGAAAGCCTTGATTTGTGAATTGTTTGCAAGATACCATATTTCTTATTAGTTTTGTGTTTCAGATTAGTCCTGATCACATACAAAGTTGTTGGTTTATGTTCTCTTTGCAATATTTAGTTATTAGCAGTCATTCCAGGTATTTGAGAAACTCTTTTCCTCACCCCCGTGCGGTCGTTCTCCAGCTTTGTCCTTCTAAGTGGACAGACAGCCTCACTTTCAGAATATTATTTTCAATGCCTTCTCCAGCGGGAATGTAGACTATGGCATTTGCTAAATAATAACTGTCACCTCCGACTGTTATCCACCTTTTGCCAACTTTCTCCCAGCCAGTGCCACTGACTTCTTCTGTAGCTGACGGTCTGGAGACGAGAATGATCGTGTTACAGGGCGAGCCCTACAGACTGATGCTGATGACATCTTTCTAGTGTTTTCAAATTCTCCCCAGCCAGGCCTGGTGTCTCACATTCCCCCGTTAAAAGCAGCTGCGTTGACACTTACACAATGTTAAGTCATTCAACATGTTTTGTTTACCTGGTTACTCTGTGTTATCTCCCTACTTTCACATTTTATTGCTCAGGGTGAAAAGAATACTATAAATTGACAGATTTATTTGAGAAGTACAGAGTGAAGAGAGAGTTTGAGCCTGACTGTGGGTCAGATTGAATTTATCCAGCTCTTTTCATTCAGACCCTTTCTATCACACAAGGACTGTCACCCACGAGAGACCAGAAAGGGTGAAGAAAACCCACCCTTCCCTTGCAGTGGAAATACATGTTTTGCCCTTGGAAGAAGGGTGTTAGTGCGTGCGTGTGCGTGTGTGTGTGCGTGTGTGTGTAAAACCTTTGGTGAGCTCCTTATTTCTAAATCTTTCTATAAGTTATCTCTAATTAAATTGAAAGGTAAATGGCAGGGGAAGTCACAAAATTCAATTACAATTTTTGCTATGCACTTGCAAGGTTATATGCCCTGAAGAATTCCTACATGGAGTGATTCCATTTCTTTTCTGGGGCTGGGGATTTAGCTCAGTGGCATAAGTGCCTGCCTGGTAAGCGTGAGGTGGTGAGTTTGATCCCCAGTATATAAAAAAAATTCCATTTCACCTGGAACATCAAAACATCCATAAATCTTACTAAGAAACAAACAAATAAATGAACCAATGGACACATTGTAAAGCATTATTCATTAAAACAATTCTGTAAGAAAATCTAATCATCTAAAACTGTGCTTTCCATGACCCTATGAACAAGCCAGGACATACGTGAGGGACAAATCATCTGTGATCCATCCCACCAAACGAAACACCTGCATCGCCATCTGAGAAGGGAAAGGTGGGAGCGAGGGTGTCAGCTGGAGTGGCCGTGCACGGCAAGCTCTTGGGTGTGAAGATAACGCTGAGCACTTCCTTTGTGATAGGGCATCACAGTGGGTTTCCGTGCCACAACCAGTTACCTCTCTGCACACACCCTCGACCCACTGTTGTTTAATTTGTACTGTGTTCTGTTCAGTTCATTCTTTACCGTGTCCATCTCTAGCCTTAATTGGCTGGCACTCACCAGCACCCCTGGCCCTTAAATATTTGTGAACAAATGGGAAAAATATTTGTGAACAGGTGCTACTGCTTTGCTTCCGTAAGAATGACAATGATTACTGTGGCGGGTGAGTATCAGACCTATCTGAGAGAAACGCAAAGCACATCACATAGAAAAGAAAATTTCTGTAAATACAGTTTCAGGATTCTGTTTAGGAAAAGCAGGGATTGCAAAGCCTTGTGTTAAGTTACCTTCAAACCATCACTTACCCACTCTTACAGAAGTCATTGTGGACAGAAGAGAATGGGAGGCTCCCACTTTTGTGGTCATTTATTTTCTACATGATTCTATAATATTGTAAACAGATTTGAAAATTTTTCAAGTAAACCTTAAATTGCTCATAAATATCCTTAAATAAACTTTCTTGAGCCTTATTTTTATTTAGCAGTGCAAATGCAGAGGAGGACATTTGGCCATCACAGGACTAATAGGAAACTTACAAAGAATTTTTCTTTGACTACATCTGCAATTTGCCAGATCTAAATTCCCATTCACAAGGAGACAACTGGAATTTTGAGGCAAATGTACAGTGAATAGTCGTCACTTGCTTTTTGTTCATTCATTTGTTTGTTTTTCATTCCTGGGAATGACTTTTTGAGTATAATATTATTTTTTATTTCTTTTATTTAAGCATTTCACCTGGAAAAATTTATAGAGTAGAATACTCGAGGGTTTGGGGTTGTGGATTTTTCAAAAGCTGTTTCCCTAGGTTTTCCTTCCCCTTAGGGCTTCTCCCTCACCCAGCTCCTACTGCTACCTGCACCACAAACTTGCTTCTTTCTCTGCTTCCCAAAGCACAAACCATGGAAGTTAGAAAAATTAACTAGGCAAGACTCTGAGCAGGGAACATATTTTATTGCTTATTTTTTTTCTAAGTGTTTCCTAGAGTCCATGAGGCACAATGGATTTCCTCAAATAAATGCATTGATTTTTCTGTTTTAGTCACTAAATGTCCACATCACAAAAGAAGAAATGAATGAATAAACAGCTATTTTTACAAAAAAAGTCCTAGCTTTCCATCCCACTGATTGTTTCAAGTAACTTTATCAGGACACTTAAAAGGAGTTCTTTGTTATTCAATGTATTTTGAGTCTTTAAAATAATTCTTAGTGTTACTTTGGCTTATCGGTAATATTTGTTACTTAAAATTTCAGAATAAATGAGTATGTATAACTATAATTACTTGAATACTTACAAATGTTGGAAACCAACATTGTTTTCCTGTCTTTCTTACATTCTCCTTTGTATTTTGAAAATATTAGGTTCAATGAGAGTGGAACTTCTTCACATTGAAGTGATATTTTCAAAGGAAATAGGGTATTGCCTGATTACTTATCTGATGCCATGAGATTTTCAAGAGGCCAAATGAGAAAACTGAGCAGTTAAAAATTGAATTATAAACCCAGTAGGAAGACAAAATTTGTCTTACAACTTCTTTGGGTAATGTAAGTGAAAGAAGTAATAATTTACTTGTCAGAGATGCAATAAAAGTCAATAAAAATAAAATGGACTCTTCCTAAAGGAAAAGAGCAAAATATAAATAAAAATCAGTATGAGGCAATGTGTGGCATAAACACAGTACTGACATGAATGTCTGATAAAAGCACAGAAGTGTGTGAACTCTGGGCAAAGCAAAAACTTGGAATTTTATGGCCAGGAGCTATTTGGCCATTATGCCAAAGAGTGAGTAAGTTGTGTTTGTCATGACTCAGAGACCTGGATTCTTTTCTCATCTCAAATCAGCCAATTTCAGACAACAACCAAATTAAAATCCAAGTTTTCTGCCATGCCACATAGCTAAGCAGGAGTTGGGAATAGTGTTCTGCACACATGGCTCTGCTCGGAGTCTGATTCCTTCTGTGACATCCCGGACAGCGGGGCCGGGTACAGGGTGTGGACCCCGTGTCTCCCATCCAGTACATGTACAACTGAAAGGTGGCATCTGTCCACTTCATGGGGGGCAGGGGATGCGCTCCCCCTGGTTATCTAGGCAGCAACCTTCACAGCCTTGGTCCAGGCTATCAGCAAATCTGGCCTCTGCAAACCAAGTTTTATTAAACAAAGAAAAGAACAGAAGGTAAAGAAGCAAAATCTTCTCCAAGGAGAAAATTATTAAGAATCCATGAGTGGGAAAAAAAAAAAGTTAGCAAAACAGGAAATGTAACACTCACATTTGCATTGTAAGTTAGGAATCTGTGGACTCTCCTTCAGGGCACAGGTGTGAAAAGAGCTCTTCACAGAGAGGGTAGAAGTTGCTAACATGGCAATGTTTTTGGACAAACACACACCAAGATTTTTCAACAAACAATGTCTTCACAAACAGCTCTGAGGGGCCAAGGATATAGCTCAGTGCACAGCACCTCCCTGGCAAGCACGAGGTCCTGAGTTCCACTATTGGTCAGGGAGGGGAGCGGAGAAGAAAGAGAGATTGTGCTAAAGTCTACTGCCAGCTTAAGCAGTAGCCAGGCCCCCTTGGACAGTGGATTCAGTGGTCATCTGAGCAAAATGAAATGAATCCTGATGAAAGTTTCCTAAATGGCAACCTGGTGCTGTCTTCTTAGTCTTTCACATGAGTTTATACATCTACACTCTTGAGCCTGCAATACATGGGGTCTGGCCAATTACTGAAATGTCCACAAGACTCCTTCTCATCTTCTTGGTGTAAAGTATTTGGCTTCTTTTCAGTGGAACTAATCTCTTTTGCTACCACACCTTCCTCATTCCCAGTTTTACTCATACTTCTTTTCTTGCCACACTACAAGTTTTTCTGGCTATTTTGTTTTATTTAGTGCTCCCAAGTTTCACAGTAAATTTGGATTAAAAAAACAAACACCCAACAATAGCCATACCAATGCCTGAATTCTGTGTTTCCTTGAAATTTCCTCTGCCATATTTTTTAGTCCTTCACCCTTAAACTCAGCCTCCCACAATGTCTGGGGGGGGCATAGAAAAATGTGGATAAATTCTTTGCCCAGATGGGGTATCATTGGCCTCTAATTCCCAGTGGAAACTCATTGTGGTTTAGATATAAATTAACTCCCAAAGCCTCACATATTTGGAAGGTGCTTGGTTCATGAGGTCTTGCAGTTGACTGGCTTTAGGAGCTGAGTCTGGTAGGAAGAGTCTGGTCACTGCGGGTGGCCCTGAGAGGGTGCGCCTCTCTTCCCAGCTCTGCCCTTTACTCTCTCTGCATCCTGGCTTCCATGAGGTGAGTCACTCTGCTCCACCCACGCCCTTCCTTATGACTTTCTGCCTAAACCAACCAACTAGGAACTAAAATGTGATCTGAGCATCTCTTGGAAGGTTGATCATATGCAATATAGCAAATAAGAGGGATTTCCTTCTACCATCTCTTTGAAGGCAAATATTGTTATCACTGTTTTGCTTTGTTATGATTAATGATATAGTTCTATTCAATATTCTGTTTTGATAAGTTCTGTAATGTCCTGTATTTCTTTTGATTTTGCTATACCTGATTGAAAGAAAAATTATTGTGAAGATAACAAGATATACTAGTACCTATTACTGTTATCCAGGTAACCTGCTGTGAAGTTCTGTACCACTTTCACTACACTGTCTCAATTGGCTTTGTTCCATCTTCTTCTGTTGTGTTTTACTACTTTCAAAATAATAAAAAAAATTAAAAAAAAATAAAACACCCAAACACACCTCTCCTCCTTTAAGTTGCAAACACTGAGTTTTCTGTCTCAGCAACAACAACAAAATGACTAAGACAAGGAATGCTGCATAGAGAGGCCATGGAAAATCTGAATACACAGGCCTTGCTCGGGTTTCCTGCACAGTGTGTTAGCATTGAAGTCGCCGTAAGATCACTGTAGGACAGGTTCACAGAGCTTCCCCTTAGCTGAATACTTTGAGAAGCTTAGAGAGCGGTGAGCCTAGAATGTCACTGAGGCTCTGTGCTTTTCCTCTCACTTCTCACCCTATTCAACCCTTCATCTGTATTCTTAGACATAGTGCCTGTTATTATGGAAAATGTGTTTTTCTGAGTTCTGCAAGCCCCTGAAGCAAAGTAATCAAGCAAGCTTAGGTAAAAACAGCCTGAGGCTGGCAGCTCTTTCCTAAAGCACAAAGGCAGTCTTAGGGACTGAGAACTCAGCCTGCAGGAGGTGACACACTCCAGGGTGCCAAGGACAGACCTGAATTGGGTTAGAGACCTCTAGCTGCTGTCCACAACTGCATAATTGCTTACACACTTGTAGTCTGTGGGAAAACGCCCTGCATTTGTTATGGGAAATAATCTGTGTTGTGAGCAAAAGTCCTCTAAGTTTGAGTTGGAGATTTGTTTATTTTACTCAAAGCGTTAGGAGTGAGATTTGCTAAAATGGCCACAGACATACAGTTTGGAAAATGAAAAAATAAAAGGAAGAGGGAAAAGCAAAACTTGATTCCTTGCTGGCCATGTGCTGGCCTATGTTACAGCCTGGTGTTGTGCTGAAATCAGTTATTAAAGATAGAAACTCCCAGTGGAATGCATGATGGCTCCCACTCTGAGGGCATCCATCCACTAGTACATAAGCAAATACAAATTAATAAGAGAATAGCAAAACATACAATCCCTTGGTCATTGCCATCTATAATTTCTAAAATAAAGATAAAAGTGTGAACTGGTCATTTTTTGTAGAGCAAATTCAGGTAAAGGTTGCCTAAACTCAAACCTCCACACTCAAAGGCATCTATAAGAAGGAAGTTATCCTGGGGCAACAGAAAGTGCTTCCTAAGACTTTGGGTCACCAAGAAGGTGGTTAAGGTGAGGGGAAGGGGAAAATCAAGAAACTACTAAAACCAGAGGGTAGAGTATGTAGGAATATTTCCTTTTGAAGATTGGAGTCATGTGATTCTTGGGAAATTTTTTTACTAAAGTATTTTTTAAGACTACTTTAGGAGCAATATCTTTGGTTTAAAACAACATGTTTGGATTGATGCATGCCCCACATCCTGTTACAAACTGTCGCATATGGCTATGTACTATAGGCCCACAGGAAGTTATTCTCCAGAGAACAAACACCTTGGTAAACTGTCTAAGTCCCCCATAGAATGTCAGGTGGAACATCGAGCTGAGTAAGCTGAGAAACTTCCCACACATGTAGACTGGCTTTGTGAAGATCAGGGTCATCCCCTGATGAACATGCCCATTCCCCAGGTCTTGGAGAATGCTGTGGTGAGGAGGCCTCTTCTGCATGGGCATCCCTAGGATGTTACCACTGCAAAATGAAGCTAAAACCAGATTTAATATGCTACCATGCAAGGTCAAATGAGGTGAAAGAAGCCCTTGCTTGTTCTCCCAAACTAAACAAGTTTTATATATGTAAACCAATTTGGAGAAACATAAAAAGCCATAATACAGGGATTATAATGATAAATCTGAGTTGAAATTGCCAAGGGCAGTAGTCACACAGACTAATCATGTGATAGCAGAAATGACACAAACAAAGCAATCTTGAGCAAAAGCAGCAAAGTATCCTAATACTCAATGCTAAAGCATAATACAGAGATACAATAATTAAAATGCCATGGCACTAGCATGCAGCAGACATAGAGCCGTGGAGTGGAACAGACATCCTGGCAGGGAGCCTCACACTTTTACGGTCAAATGACTATTGACAAAGGCATCAAAACCAGAGACAGAGAATCCTCTTCCATTCTGGGAAGACCAGATACCCACACTCATAAAACTGAAGTCAGTGACTGTCTTTCACTCTATAAGAACAACTCAAACATGGGTCAAACACACAAGCATAGGACCCGAAACTAGGACCAAGGAAAAAGCTGAATGATAGAGCAACTGCCTAGCCTGGGGTTTGACTCTGACAGTCCTGGGTTTGATCCCTACTGTCACTGAAAAGACTTTAAAAAGGGAAAACCCAAAACTATGAAACTACTCGGTGGAAACATTCTTCAGTTCATTAATATATGCAATAGTTTTCCTGGTTAAGACCTCGAGAGCACAGGTACCAAAATACAATTAAAAACAAATGCAATTACAGCAAACTAAGAGATTTCTATAGAGTAAAGAGGTCACCTACAGATTTGGAAAAATACTTGCTAATTATTCACTCAACATAGGATTACTGTCCAGAACATGTAAGGACCTTATAATAACAACAGCAAAACAAAAACAAAAGGAAACACAAAAACAAACCACCATAATTCAAGACGGGCAAATGATCTGACTAGACTTTGCCAAAATAAGAAATACAAATGACCAACAAATACATGAAGAAACACTCAATGGCTTTAGTCACCACAGAGTTGTAAATTCAAACCATAGTGCAATTCTATTTCACTCTGTGGTTAAAATGACTGTTACTAAAAAGATAAAAATAAACTGGCCAGGATGCAGAGAAAAGAGAACTTTTACACATTGTCAGTAGAAATACAAATTAAAGGTGTTTTGGAGCACAGTATACAAGTTCCTCAAAAAACTAAAAACAGAACTACTGTGTGATCCAGCAACCCCTCTTCTAGGAACGCAGAAGTGTGCTGAGGTAACTCACAAAGGTACTTCCAGGGTAAGCAGAGGTAAATGTGACTGCACTGATGTGCCAGCTCCAGTGTGGGGGCAGTAAAGCAGGTGGGCCAGCGGTGAGGGCTGGTTCTCAGTTGAAGGCTGAGACTGCAGAGCAGATTGCTCTGATCTCTGCAGCCAGGAGCCTGTTCAGCTCTGCGAGGGGTTGGCTGTCCAGCTATTAAGAAATGCTGGCGTTTTTTGCCTTTGTCTTTTTGTACGTGTTATCATTATTAGCACATATTCGCAGTGCAATCTGATCGCGTCCTTCCTGGGGAGCTGGTAGGTGTGTCTGACACATCTTTTTACTTCTCTTTCCAGCCCCTTCCATCAAATCTTGGTCCTTCCCCAATTCCTAAGAATCTAGTTACTGGTTTTTAGTCTCTAGCTTTTATTTTGCTCTTTATCTTTACTGTCTCTCATTTAAGAGAATCCATGTGATGTTAAGCTCCGCGCCTGATGTAAAGAACGGAGAGCATTTTCAAACCCGGCGAAGTCAGAGAACAAAGGCTTCACGTTTAAGCTCCCTTTTTTGTTTCATTGTGAAGAGAAGAGTCTGCAGACCATGCTCACTTTTAAAAAGTCTCCTTTGTTAATATAAAGTCTCTGAGCACAAGGATTTTAGTTCTGTTTGAGATACTCAAGATTGAACCCAGAGCTTCCATACTGAGCTACATTCCCAGCCGCTTCCCCATTTTTGAGATGGGGGTCTTGCTAAGTCTCTAAATTCCTCAGGCTGAGTTCGAACTTGCAATCCTGGTGCGTCAGCCTCCCGGAGTTCTGGGATTACAGGTGGACACCTGTAATTTTAGCTTCCTGGTGTGGTATTTTAGGGTTTAGAGTGGTACCGAGTACTGGGGCTCAGCTAAATTTGTGGGACGTGTCAGTAAGCCCCAAACAACATACTGATTCATTAAGACCTATTTTTGAATAGTTTAAGATGAAGCTCTCATATTAAGTAAGTTCTAAGGAACCAAAACCCTAAGGTATTAATTTTGTTTTCTTTAAATGTCTGTAGATTTTAAATAGGGAGGCTTACCTATAACTACTAATAATTGAACATCCTGGCCTATAAAAATGACAATTCTGTGTTTAAATTGTTCAGGTAACTTAAATTATGAATAATTCTAATAGTATGGAAAAACAGTAATGCTATGGTATGTGGAAAAATTATTGATTATTCATGCTAATGATCTTTGAAAATGGTAAGATATTATTTTAATTGGTTGGAATAGATGGTTTCTTGGGTGAATCATCCTAGGACTGTGTTAGAATGGGAACATCTTAATTTTTACCAAGTGAAAGTCTGGACGAGGACATGAAGCCCAACCTTTCTGTGTGGCTTTTGGGGCTGCTGGTGTCAGGTTGTGGTTCTGTGTCCCATCTCCTGGCCAGCACCTCTCTCCTCCCTTCTCAGGGACAGACCCGGTGCTTGTACATCTTCCTGTCTGCTTGTTTCCCTCTGAAATGCTGAACTGGTGTGTCATTCTGACACGTCTCTAACTGCCTTGTTTGCCGATGTTCTCATTTATTGCTTGCTTTCCTTAAGTAATAAGCTAATGAAATCCCCGTGGCAGGGCAATGCGCTAGCGTTCATCAGGACCCTGGAACATTTTTCCAACCAATAGAATGTGAGTAACACACACCTGTGCGGTTTGTCATTGAATGCCATGTGATTCCCCCAGTAGTGTAAGGCCAGATGGCACGAAGAGGGAACAGAAATGCACGTGCTACACAGAGGTCTGGAGAGGCGGGTGTGTCAGGTCCAAGGGACTGAACTGTTTATGGGGAAAGTTCCAGCCCACTGGTGCCATGCCGGGGAGGAGCCTGCGCTGAAGATGAGGGCATTGTCCACAGGCCAGGGCAGGCTGAGATGTTTAGCTTTAAATTTCCCTCTCTGTGCTGATGGAGTATGGAATAAAGAAGAATATTTTCATTTCTTTCTCCACTCTTACTGCCTGTTATCGTCTACCCCTTCCCATTACTCAAGAGCTGGATTCCAGGTAAACTGGTGGTTCTGCCTTTGGGCTTCTCAGTTCTTTAATACAAGCAGCTCGCTGACAAACTCTTATCAGTGACACATTATTCTCTTGGAATTTGTGTAGAGTGAAAAAGGGAGTTGGCTTTTGGAAACATTGCAGAACATTTGACCTATGATTTACAACACTGATTTAATGACACAAAGTAAAACAAACAAAGGAACATTTTTTAACATCCCTGGAGACTTTCCCCCATAACACCTAATTTTAGCAGGCCACAGTGCCTTCAGTTAGAGGTCTAAGAAGTGCTTTCGGATGTACATAAGGCTCCGAGAATGTATGAGACCGATGCTGTTTTTTTATGTCCTCCTTTCTAACCTTTCCCTCAAAAATTTAATCAGCAAGGGAGGAAACGAGGACTGTTTGTCTCCATTGTACGAGGAAAGCGATGTTCCCCCCCACTTCCCCCATAGCAGGTTCCAGACAGCCAGGCTGCCGGATTCCAGCAGGGCGGGGATCTTGGAGGGCCTGGCCCATGTTTCCCATGTTTTCTGCGGGCAGGGCATGGGGCGGCTGCCTGCTAGTGGGAGCTATAGGGCCGCATCCTACTGGAAGAGGATTTGCAGGACTTGTGAACCAACTTTAGAGTAAAATACCCCTGAGATAGGCCAGAAAGAAGAGAGAATGAATATGAGGAAGACACGGGACAAGCAAGCATAAGACTCACGAAACTGTCAACATTTGGGACACTTTTTATTTTAGAATATTTTTTTTGAGCAACTGTAAAGACACAAAAATAGGGAAATAAATGCAATTATTAAAAATCTGCTTTTTTAGGCTTTCTCATGCATCATGTGAAAACAACAAAAGAGATCTTTGTGAAAAAAACAGATTTCATGAATTTTATTTGTAAAAAAAATCAAAAGATTTATTTTTCCATCCTAATTTTGTATGTCTAGATAGCTATTTCCCCTATAGACTATTCATACTTAGTGGTTCCACATTTTACTGACATCAAAATGAAAAGCATAGGTTGTCATTCTCTAACTTTGGGAAAAATTATAAATCTAAGAGAAGAAAATTTTGTGTTTCAATGATCTTACTATTGGGATTAGTAACAGTCTCTCTTTTTCTCTCACTCTTGCTCTTAGAAAATTTCTAGACAAATATTTCAGTTCCTACTGTAGTTCAATATGTTTCAATGCAAATATAATTATTTATTCCTAAATTATTTGAGAGCTATTTTTCTTTGCCCAAATATTTTTATTCATAGGTACAGTCTTATGCCAGATAATTTCAACCATTAGATGACTCTAATGGCCTATACAAATGACAATTCTGTGTTTCATTTAAGAAACTTTATTTCCCCACAGTGTAAAGCACACAGGCAATATTTTAAGAGTAATTATTCTTCTTTATTGAGTTCCACTTACACATTAGGGACTGGGTGAGAACTCTGAACACTCTGTTCTTCAACTTAGGGTATCTCCTGTGTAAAACTTATTTATCTCCACAGTTTGCCATGTGAAATCCAGTTGGTGGATGAATTACTTGGAAAGTTCTGAACATGTGATAATCTCTGTATGCTCTCCGTGTTACCTAGTATGATGGCTCATATATTATTAGCCTATTACTTAGAATTGCCCGTGGGTAGGTAATTTCTAACATTTAAATGTTGAAGAAAAAATTTGGGAATGCCAATCACATTTGCTCTGTGTCATAGAGTAAGCAGAAGAGCCGCGCTTGGAATTCGTGTTTTAGAGTCCCAGAGCCACGTTTGTAATACGGCTGTGCTGTCCCTGCCGCAGCCCCCACCCCTGTGCTGCACCCCGACACCCCTGTCCCGGCTCACAGCAGAAGCCCCGCTGCTGGAAGGGCCTGGCCGCCTCCCTGTGTGCGCGCTGCAAGCCCCTCCCCCCCTTCTGAAATCCCGTTTCCGCTTTAGGTTTCTTGTTTCCTGTTTCTCTGGCTCCAGCCTCCGTCCTACTCCACTTTCCATCTCCAAGGAGGAGAAGGTTACTCTAGTCTAAAGTAAAGCCGTCCAGTGGGTCATGGTGAAGACCAGCTTTTCTCCTAGGCTTCCCCGGGTCAGGTTCCAGGCAGCTTCCAGCCCTTTCCTGTTTTCACTTTGCAGTTTCAGGGGCGGTTAGCAACACCTCAAATCCTCTCGGAGGACTTTTCCTAGCTTCCAGCAGGGGTGTGTAGTTGAGCTACAACACCAGGCCATTTTTCGGTAGTGGTGCTGAAGACGGAGCCAGGCACTGGACGGCAGGCAGCTCGGTGCCTCCTGGCTGCCTCCCCGGCTGTCCCCCACACACCTCAGCGGATGTGGCCTGGGCACCCCGAGTGTGAGCATTACCATTGCACCAGAGAGGCTAAACAGGAAGTAGTTCGCTTCTTTTCTCCTGCATCATATGAACTTTGGAAAAACTACACCAGGCAGAAAGCAGTAATTTGTTAGCAAAAATCCACAAATCGGTGAGACAATGTTGAGAAAACCTACTGAACATTGATTTTCATCGCTGGTAGCATAGACGTACCTCCCTGCCTGGGTTGAAAATCCATTCTGTCTCTGTGAGGAACAATTTGCAAAGTAAGTGATTATTGGGGTGGAAATCAAGGGGGAAAGTTTCTCTGCCACTTCCTGTCTCACAGTATAGGAGAGGTTTATTCCGCTGTCGGAAGTTCCGCCGTGATCGCTGGTCGATGCAGCAGGGACTGCAGAGCGAGGCTGCTAAGCGCAGGGTACACCTGAAGCAGAGCAGGGGGCAGGGCCAGGCAGCAGCAGGACCACACGGCATCCAGAGTGGGTTTTGCAGAACCCCGCCGGCTCTTCCACTGCCACAACGGCTGCTGTGCGTGTGTGTTAAGGTGCTGGTGAATTTTTGGTCGATTGCCTTTCCTTCACATTACATGGTGGTTATAACATGGAGAAATATTTGATTTCTATTCCTAGTAGGAGAGCATTCACAATACACATAAAACAATGACTGATTTTCTCCATCTCAGACCTGCATCTGAAGGTCCATGCAGAGCCATCCCAGCTGATGTAGGGTGGTGGTATGACCTTTGTTGGAACTCAGGACCAAGCAGAAAATATTGCCATGGTAACTTGCTAACTATCTTGCACTGTATCTATTTTCTGAGTCAATTCTTAGTACGCTTTGGAAGAGGAAAAGTGACAGTGCTCATAATCAAGGGTAAATATGTGGGGGTTTTGGTAAGAATGAGTATAGGTCAATTGCTCCAAAACAGGATATACATTTCTTTGGGTAGAAAGCAGGTCTAGCCCATCTACACTTGGTCTTGGTACAGAATTTACCATACAGAATATGCCCAGTATTTGCTCAGTGTGACAGTATGAATGTGAATATAAATAACTATCCTGCATGGTGATGAAAAAACATCTTCCCAGTTGTATCTTTTGGATAGAAATGAAGTTGAGATCACAGGTAGTCACATAGAAGATGTCTGCACACGGGTGTGTTTGCGCATACACTCGCATGGGAGTTAGTGAAATGATAACAGTGACGGAAGTGAAATTAGCGTGCATTACCCTCATTGCCCTGGGTACAACCCTAACATTGCAAAACTTTCTGTTTCTCAATCACATGGCTCCATAAGTTAAAATTTGAATACGCATTGTATCATCAGGAAAGAGATTGAAAATAATGTCATATATTTAGTGACAGTGCAAAATTTGATGCTGTGTATATTTGATTTCAGATACTACATTTTTTAAAATTTATTTTTTATTACTACATAGGTGCAATACAAAATGTTTACTTTCCTCGTGTGGAGTTAGTTCACATATATAATATGTCTTTTATGTTTGTTTGTTTGTTTGCAGACAGGGTCTCACTATGTAGTTCAGGCTGGCCTTGAACTCACTATGTAGCCCAGGCTGACAGAATCATGGCAGTCCTCCTGCCTTAGCCTCCTGAGTGCTGTGATTATAGGCCTATGCCCTAAGCCCGGCAGGACACATTTTCATTCTTTTTTACTCCTTGTCCTTCTTCTCCCAGTCCTCCCCCATCTCTTTCTCCTCTTCCCCTTGCAGAGAGATCTGTCTCCCTGTTGGCTTTTATCTTTTATTTTTCATCCATTATTTATAATTCAGGTTCCTTATCTAGGAGAATCTGTGTGGTATTCGAGCTGATTTCTTATTAGTAGTACACGTGAATCATCAGAATGTGATTGTACACCTTGGTGTACTGGTCCACCTTCTTTAATTTCCTGTTATCTCTTTTCTTTTATTTGTTTATTTATGCATTTATTTTTCTGATTTCTCGTATATGAAAATGCCTCCTGTTTCCCGTTATACATACATGCTCCCTCATCTTCTGTGAGCAATGATTGGGGATCCCCCTCCCCCACTCTGTCTCTTTCTACCTGCGGAACCCACTGCCAGCCTGCACAGGGCAAAGGCAGGAGCACTCGGCCACCCGCTGCAGACCCATCCCCAGCCCACTGTGTCACCATGGCCAGCTGACTGCGGGGCGCTGGCTCCCACAAGCTCTCCCGGATTCCATGAGGTGCTGGATGGGGCATAGCACTTGGAAAAAAGCCCGCTTTCTATATCCCTGGTGTGCTGTGAAAGATGTGTTAAATTAAAGAAGTGAACAGCTGGATAAAGAGATGCATAGGCGAAGGCCTGGGAGGATCTTGGGCTCAGGAGCTCCCGTGGACCCCGGGTTTGGGGTGTCCCCTTCCTTATTCACTGAACCCAACTTCTTGAGTTTTATGGCGGCATCGTTACATATCCCTGGTGGTCACATTACTATCCTGTGATGACTAAGGCTGTGTCTGTCCTCCTCGAGGGGTGTCAGGAGGTGGGGCTGAACGTCCATGCTCTCGAAGTGCATGTTTGGTTTCTCTGGCAGCTGGATCCATCCTCTGCTTAGCTTGGCTTCCCAGAGATCATCTTGCTGAGGAAAACTCAGGTGCAATTGTAGGTGGCTTGTTAGAATTTCCCAACTAACCCTTTTTTGAGACTGTCTCACTGTGCGGTTCAGGCTGGCCTTGAGCTCAGTTTGTACCTCAGGCTGGTCTTGATCTTGCAGTGATTCTCCTGCCTCAGCCTCCCGAGTGCTGGGATTACAGGTGTGAGCCACCATACCCAGCTAAAACTAAGAGAAAGTGCTTCTGATACTTTAGAAACTCCCAAGAGCTTTAGGATCTCCGAGCCTGAACTGAGACCAACATCACACATATATTTATGATTGCAGATCCCGAGGTCGCCATGTCTGATGGGGCCAGGCTTCCTGTTCCCCTGGTCCAGCTCACACAGCGTCGGTTTCTCTCGCTCTAGAGCCAGAGTGACCAGGGTGAGGATGGTCGTCTCAAACTGCAGGTAACCAGGCAGGCTGTCCATTGAATTGTGACAGAGACAGGGAGTTAGCAAGTTAACACAGACCAGAGTGGCTATGAATGCTGACTGTCGCTTTCCTCACATAGAGAAAGTACATGCATAACACGTACATAGTTCACCCCCCACCATACAAATGCCGTCTCCAGATTAAGTCTCTGGTGGGCTGTGCTTATCCAGGTAGCTGCCGGAGTCATTCAAATGAATCACCTGGGAATATTGTGGTGACCGACGCACACTTATACTTAAACCTTTCAGAAGTGCGTGAATCCCTAAGGCTCTACCCAGAGTATGATTTGCTTCTTAAGTTTAGGGTGTTCTCTTGTTGATGGTTCTCTCTCTCTCTCTCTCTCTCCTTTCCTTCCTTCCTTCCTTTCTTCTTTCTTTCTTTCTTTCTTTCTTTCTTTCTTTCTTTCTTTCTTTCTTTCTTCTTTCTTCTTTCTTTCTTTCTTTCTTTCTTTCTTTCTTTCTTTCTTTCCTTCCTTCCTTCCTTCCTTCCTTCCTTCCTTCTTTCCTTCCTTCTTTTCTTCTTTCTTTCTTCCTTCCTTCCTTCTTTCTTTCTTTCTTTCTTTCTTTCTTTCTTTCTTTCTTCCTCTTTCTTTCTTTCTTTCTTTCTTTCTTTCTTTCTTTCTTTCTTTCTTTCTTTCTTTCTTTCTTTCTTTCTTTCTTTCTTTCTTCTTTCACTGCCCCTATCTCTGTTACTCCACACATCCAAGAACCAATACAGGGCTTTGCGAGCTGGAAAGTGGACCCACCCCAGTTTGGTACCTGGAGCTTTAGGAAAAGGCACAAAGCACATCTTTGAACTTGGGCCTTAGAGTCTCGTGCTCTAACCAGGGAGGCTGGCTTTTATACGTCCTGCGAACTGTGTCAATGGAGTCACATTTCCTCCCTCTCTGTGGGGTCATCTGGCATGTGGCTGGAGGTCACCTTGGGGAAAGTTGATGGAGTACTTTCTACTTTGAGTCCTCAGGGGTCTCCTTTCATGTGGTCCTCCCTGAGTCCAGATCACCAATGCCAGCCCCACAGGAAAGGGGAAAGGGGCTCCACGTAGGGCTACCAAAGACAAGGTGGATGGATCTTAGAGCAGTGCAATGTGCAGTTATAGAAAGAGCATGGGAACCATGGATTTTTTTTTTTTTGGTTTGTTTGTTTTAGGAAACATAACAAAAGTATTTTTTTATACGTGCTTTCCATCTGTTCTATTTTTTGGCTTTATGTCTTTTAGAGCTAATGCAAACAACACAGAGTGAACTTTTGACCCTAATTATCCTTCACTTATTTTTGAGTAGATATATACTTTTGCAGGTTTAGGATCATTAGTTCCAGCAGAGTTAGCAGACTATTTAACATGAGGTTATGTATCCTAACATAGATCTCCTATTAGCTAAATTGGGTTTAAATTCTGACCTTGAGGTGTTTTGTTGTTATTCTTTGACTTTTGCCAAATCATATTCTGTTTAGCCTACTAAATAGAATCGCCAAGTGGTGGGTCCAACCGTCTACATTTTTAGAAAATCTTATAGCTGAGTTTTGCAGCACTTGGTTGAAAATGGCTAGAGTCTCTTTGTCTGGGCCATTTCTTTGAAAGATTTGCTCTGATTGTATTTTCCTGGATCATTAATGCAACGGTTATGAAACATACATTAAGACGATTGGTATAGGCCTAAGAAAACAATAATAATTTCAGGTTAGGTGATTCTTCCCCATGCTATATCATCTTAATCTTTCTAAGACTCCGTGCCTTCTATGCAGTAAGGTCATCAATTCCTGGCATTGGAAAAGTTACGTAAGGATTTTTCGTTCCTGAATTCGGTTCTTACAATTACAGTCCGGATGGGAAGGTGACACATCTGATGGAGGGTTTGTACGGTGCCACCCCCTGTGCATTAGAGCTTTGCCTCTGTAAGTCTGATCTCTTCATTCTCTGTGCACTTTTAAATAGCACGGAGAGCACGGAGAGAAGTGCTAGAGGTTTGAACATATGCCTGTGGATATGTAGAGAATCATTTTACATTCTTTGAAGAGTTTTGCAATTTCTTTCATCTTTATTATCCTAGAGTAGGGTCCTTGCAGATGACCCAGCTGCTCCACAGGAAGCTGATCGGAGTGCATCTGTGTCCATTTATTCAGCGTCCTGGTTTTGTTTCTGTTTCATTTTATTTTTTATTTAGTTTTTAGTGCTATTTGTAAATGTTAAACCAATATGATGATAGAATACAATGGAAATAAAAAAGATGAGACCATATGGAACCTCGAGAAGAAGTACCATCTATCTCACTCTGCCATCCCCCGCCACTTCGCTAAGAAACTGTTTGCAACTCTTCCTAGTGTTACTGCCTTTTCTTCTTTATTTTTGCAGCCCTGGGTAGAGAACCCAGGGCCTCAAGCGTGCGAGGCAAGCTCAGCTGCATCCCAGTGCTACTCTTATTTTCTGTTTTAGCCCCTCCATAGCTACAGGCGTAGGAAGCCTAAAGGCTTGGCTCAAGGTATGGAATCTGTAGCTAAATCACCAAGTGCAAAGCCTACTTTCACCTTCCCATAGCTGGACCACCAGGAACCTAATCCGTGTCTCCATTTGCTTACCTAGGAGATGAAAGGAACCACTTCAATGGTTGTAGCAGGCTGAAACATTTTAAATAATGTGCTGTCAAGTAGATACCAAGTATCTGTAAGGTTTCCAGATTGCTATGTATTATAATTAGGTCACAAAATGTATATGCTTTGGATCATGAATTTACTGTAAATATACTTCTTGAATCAGCAATTTAGACTATTTTTCCTTAACAAAATATAAGTTTAACGCACATAATCCAGCTTGTCTGTCTGCCTTATAGCTCTCATATTTGTACGTAATTCAGGGCATGTTTTGTTTCCTCTTTATATTTCTTTGTTTTCTTTTCCTTTTTTGCTACCAGGAATCAAACTCAGGACTTCGCACTTGCCAGCAGGCACTGTGCCACTGAGCTATACCCTGGCCCCATATTTCTTTAATTTCCTCCTTCTTCACACTTTTCCAGAAATGTGATGGAATTTCCCATAAGCTGAGGTTTTCCTATCATTCATTTTATTAGATTTACACACACTTTATGTTTTTACTATTATTTGACTGTCATCTTAGAGGTAAGGAAATAAACAATATGTCATGTTGAAGGACACTGTTACTCCAATGTTCCCTTCAGAAATCAAGAGTGAGACAGAAGGCAGATGCTGTGTGCTTTACCTAACAAGAGAAGGCAGAGAATAACGCAAGGTTACTTTAGACTTCACCAAACTTTTCTGATGCTTAATTTCTAACTATAAAGAGGAGGGCTGGAAGGAGATGACTTCTGACTTTGTTCCCGCTGGAACCTTCGGCCGTTGCGCTGGGCTTATTTCCCTTAGACACCTGTGCCTTTCTTTTCACTGAACGCTCTGTCCTCTGCATTCCAGGAAAGCGGGTCGCCACCCCCTGCCTTTCCCTCCTGTCCTCACAGTGCTGCCTGTGCCTGCGCCCAGCCTCCAGGGTGGAACCCTCAGCACACCCGTTCCCACACTTCCTCCTGCATCGCCCTGCTTGCTCATGGCCTCCCCACCGACATGGAACAAAACCAAACTCCTGCCGTGACCCGGAAGCCTTTCCTCCTCTGCCCCTTCCTCCTGCTTCATCTTCCCTCACTCAGCCCCTTCTGCCTTTAGCTCAGGCCTCTGAGGCTGGCTTTCAAGGTGCTTCTCACATGGGCCAAACCCTTCCATCCTTTGAGTCTCAGCACTCGCAGTGTCCTGTGTGGCAATGTCTCTATAAGATTATTTTATGTGTGTATATTCTGATTTCTCTCCGTGGTTACTAGGTCACAACTCTGCCCTAAGGCAGGCTGGCCATAGCAGCCGGACTTTCTCCTCCCCTAGCCAAGTCCTAAAATCCCTAATCTGGAGTGATTTGACCACCTTGCCTGTTAGCAGCTGCTGGAGCCTCATTTCAGGTTAGGGTCACATGCCTGTGTGCAAGGAAAGAGGGAATGCTGGGACACCAGGACATGATGACCCACGCCTTGCCAGGTTCAGTTCAGTGGCTTTTGTGCGGTTACGTTCCTACACGAGTGTCCCTTCTTTAGTCATGTCTGTGGTATGCAGTCCCCAGGCAAACCAAAGTTCCGGGCTTGCATGCAGCAGAGATGCCAAGGTCCCTGGGAGGTGGCCCCGGGGAGAGGTATGAGAGAAGCCACACACCGTGCAGCCTCCTCCTGCTGCTGCCTCTCGGCCCATCCTCCTCGGGCACCAGCACAGGTCAGGAGGGCTCAGAGTGTTTCCTTAGTTCCCTGAGCCGCTCCAGCCAGGGGACTCATCCGAGGAGGGTGTTGTGGGACTCTGGTTTATAACGGTCCGTCAGAAGCAGAGATAAAGTAACTTAGGCCTTGAGCTTGGCATGGAAAGTGGGGGGGGCAGCAGGCAGCCTTAGGGACTGGGCCTCCAGCTGTGGGATCTGTCACCATCTCCCCGTGGCTGGGGTCAGAACTGAATTAAACTCAGGAACGTTTAACAGGTGTGTGCTGCAGAATCGCTTGCTTGATTCCTGTGTGGAGGAAAAATCCGACACGTGTGTCGGTGGGCAGTCGGAGAAGCTGGGTTTGGGCTGGTTTGCCCCACAATATGCTGTTTGTGGTTGGATCATCAAAGACTGCAGTATTGGAATGATTTATTCTGCATTTAAAAAATGTCCTTGAAAATTCCAAATACTGTGGTCTGTGCTTTGTAGTATTATTTTCTAGTGTTGACAGGTAAAACAATTCTGTCGATTCTTTGAATTAGCAGACCTTTCCTTGGTGACAGCCAGGACCCAGCCATACCCTCTGCTCTGCCACCTGTGTGTTAGGTCTTCCTTCCAAGCACGCTCTCACTTCTGCACATCTCTCCATTCCGCAGCCAGGTGAAGCCTTTTCTAGCCCTGCTATGTTTGGAGTGATTCTAAATTCTTTACATTTCATTTTGGGTTGAACTCAAAGGTAGGAAAATAGATACGGTAATATTGTCTGTAGAGGATTCCTTTCAAAGGCATTGATTTTCTGCTCACCAGTATTTCAGTGTAATAAACCTTGATGATACACGTTCAATCTGAGTGTCACCGGGCTTCATCACTAAGTAGCAATAGATGTGACAGTGACACACAATGATTGGGAGTACGCAATTTGCTTTGGAACAAAAGCTCAAGCTGTATATTGCGTTCTTGAAAAATGGGAAGAGGGTGAGCGATTGCTCTGTTAATGCTGCACAAATTTCAGCTGAGCAGACGTGCCTGTGTAAACTGGCTGGGCGTAGTGGTTCCATAATGCGCATAGACCTCAAAACATCACATTGTATGTGGCAAATACACACAATTGTACCTGTCAATTTAAAAACAAAGGTCAGGCTGAGCTGAGAGTACAATCATGGAAGATGCTGGAGAGGATACGGAGGAGTCCGAGGCAGAAAGCAAGACAGGAGGGGGCGCACACCGCGGGAGGTCAGACGGCAGGCTGCGGAAGCTGCAGGAGCGCGAGCCGCCTGAGGGAGAACGCAGAGAGGCTCAGGAAGCAGGAGGAAGGGAGTTTGTGTCTTCTTCACCTTTTGTCCCCAACTCTGGCCTGCAGGCAAACTCATCTTTGCCATCACGGCGGGTTCCCCATCTTTGCCATCACGGCGGGTTCCCCTCCTCGTGATGAAGGGTGAGGACGCCCCCCAAGTGTCCCCCTGCACCCAGAAAGCTGCGCTTTCCTGGGTGCTCTGATTGGCACTGAAGCATCCCATGGCCATATCTGCACAGTGCCCTGGGAGGGACGGTGTCACCTCTGTGCTCTGCTGGGACTCAGACGCCCTTAGCAGGACAACTCTAAGGGCTCCAAGCTGCCAGTGACGGCTGTGCTTTGTCATTCCAGGCTCTGTGAGGCTTAGGCAGGAAGACCGCAGGTTTGAGGCCAGTGAAGTGATTTACTGAGACCCTGAGTCAACATTTTAACAAACGGGCTGGGGAAGTCACAGACCCGAGACCCTGCCTTTGGATTTTGGACCAGGCTCTGCCCTCTTGGTAGCCAGAAAGGAGGCCCCAGACCTGTGTTCTCTTTGCTTTGCCAAAGCCGTTGGTGGTGTTGAGATTTTTTTAAACCATGACCCCGAGGGACCTGGGCCGTGTGTGTCTCCATCCAGTTGAGGCCTGACTCCCTCGCCCTTGCCTGTGAGTGGCTCCTCTCTGTCTTCCACCCCATCTGTGCGATGCCCACCTTTGCCAGCGGACCTCTGTCACCTCAGTCTCAGTGCAGCCTCCCTGGACCCTGGAGGAAGCGTGGGTCATTCCCACCCTCAGGAATGCCCCACCTGCTCCCGTTCTCTTCCCGAGAGCCCTGACTTATTTAAAAAGGCAGTGACAGCCGTCCACGTCAAGCAGACGTTTTTATCCCATAGAAATGACGCTGGTAACAGGGAACCAGGAAGCACTGTGTATTTCGAAGAGCGATGAGAGGAGACAGAGACACAGATGCAAATCAAGGTCTCAGCAAATGTTGCTATACAGTTTGTAACACAGATGGGCAAGCCAAGGAGGCACTGGGTGTCTTAGGCTCCTGTCTGGTGGGAGGCCAGGCCAGGCCCGTGCTGGGCTCCTGGGTGCTGTCAGAAGGGTGCAGAGTTCCAGGAGTGTCCCTTACCCCACTTGTTTGGTGCCAGAGGACAAATGACACTCAGTCAGCCAGGGTGGTTTACAAGGTGTGGTGGCGCGGCTGGCTCTAAGCCTGAAAGGAGCGCTCTGAGGAGAAGAACATGGAGTTTACAAATGGCAGAGGCTCGTCTGGGCACCATAGCTGTGTGGTTCTAGAAAACTCTAGAAACTACAGGGAAAGGGGGTCAGTGCACTTCCTGATTTCTCCAGCAGCCCTGAGGAAGGCGGCAGCAGTCCCAATTTTCATTCAAGAAAAGAAAACCCAGGTGGAGCAGAGGCTACTGTGTGTTTGTCTCTTGCTTTCATAGGGTTTAGAAAGGCAAGTGTGACCATGTGGTGGGACTGCAGGGCCTGGGCACAGGTGTGGCACAGGTCTGACCCTCAGAGGTCTGATTTCTGATAAGCCTCCTGCTTACCCTTCTTCCTACATGCAGCATGAGGTGGATGCGTTGATGGAATGAGGAACAGAAATAGAAATACTCAGAACTTAGGGCATTATTTCACTGAGAGTAATGTAATGGGTATCGTGTTAGCTTTACTTCACTGTCATAAATTTCCTGAGATAATCAACTTATAAGAAGGAAAGGTTTGTGCTGGCTCATGGTTGCAGAGATTTTAGTCCACAGTTGTGTTGCTTTGGGGTTCATTGCAAGGAGGTGTGGTGGATGAGGCCTACTCACTTCCTGGTGGTTGGGAGAGCAGGGGAGAGAAAGGGGTGGAGATGGGGTGGGAGGAAGAGAAGGGATGGAGCTCAGGGGTCCCAGTATCCCTTCTGAGCCTGCTCCACTGTCCTAACTCCCATGTGCACAGGGTTCTGCATTCCACCACCTCTCAGTGATGCCTGGCGCTTCTGGCCGAGCCTTTAACACAGGGCCTTGGGGCTCCCAGCTCCCAGCACCAGCCGGCGTCCCTCACTTAGGTGCATGGAGCTGAGCCCCTGGTGGGGCACCCCGCAGCTGTGGAGAGCTCCGTGGTACAGATGCATTTCCAGTTTGTTCTCCCAATGTGGGTGTCACCCTGGCCCCCACCACCAGCTAGCCCAAGCAACCACTGTGAAAATGAGTGGCCCTGACTGGGTGACATCAGATGCTGCACACGGGGTGGCCTGTGTGAGCTCCTTCAGGTCCGGTACAGACAGACAGACAGACAGACAGTCAATATTCTCACCTTAAGCAGGTATCTGACCAGGGCTCGGTTAGGAGGAAAGAAGGCCAAGGACCTCCCTGCGTTCCTTCAGTGATGACTTCAGTGAGAAATCTAGCTCTAGAAGGATTTAGGAAGACAAGAAGGAAACCAGGGTGGCAAGTTCAGAGCAGCCTCCGCTCTGAGCTGTGCTCTAACCCAGTGCCGTGACCGGGAGATGTACGCCAGCCAATGCAGGTCTGCAGGGCTCAGGATGGAGAGATGAGGGCCACGCCTGCAGTGCCACAGTGCTGGGGACCACGCTCGACATCAAGTCACAGGAAGTTACTTCCACAGGGACATGGATTACAACCGGGAACATAACCAGGTTTTGATGTGCCACTGTGAAATAGGTGTCTTACCCCCAGAATAGCTGGATCCCAGAGGGCCAAAACACCTGAGGACAAAGTGACACACACACACACACACACACACACGCACGCACATGTGCACACACAGACACACAGGCAGCTGTGCTTCTGGTAGAAATGCCTGAAGGTCTTCTGTTCCTACCTGAACCGGAAGCCGGCAGTCTCCCTGGGTGAAGAGAGAATCATCGTCCTGCGGTGCACACAGTCCTGAGTTCCCAGGAGCGGTCCACGATCAGGACTTGGAAGTTTAATGAAGAGACAGCCTGACTCTGTGGGGCGCGGGGACACAGCACCTTCACAGACCGCAGTTTTTAGCAGGATTCTTTTCTTTTTCAGAAGGAATTTTGTTTTTCAAGTTTTACTTTTCAAGAGTCTTTTGCAGTATGGAGTTGGTGCATGGATGTGATGTGTCTTAGTTTTTTTTTTTAACCTCTTATCCCCTCCATCCCCCTCTTTCTTTTCCCATTTGAGAAAGATCTTTTTCCCAAGATTGTATTGTCTTTTATTTTGTTCTGTATTTATACACTGGGTTCCTCATGTGAGAGAAACCATGCGATATTAAAACTTGTGTGTCTCACATATTTTACTTGACATTATGGTCTCCAGGGGCTTCCATTTTCCTACAGACAACTCAAGTTTGTCCTTCTTTGTGGCAGAGTAGTACTCCGTTGTATGCAAGTAGCACATTCCTTTAATTCATTAAACTGTGAATGGACATATGGGAAATTTCCAAAATTTAGACTTTACAAATGGTGAGACTTTTTGAAGGGGTGTGTTTGGCTATTATTCTTTTTTCTAATGTGAAGAGCTGTAAGGAGACGTGGTCTACAATACAGTATATTTTACTACAGAATAAGGATGACAAAGGATGAAATTAAAATGTGTGATTGGAGCTTTTCAGATTTTATTAAAAACAAACTAAATCCTGAACCAGTGAAAAGGCCAAAATGTTGCATAAAATAAAGAATAAAAAACAACTGTTATATAAGAAGAATGACTGAGATGGGATTCATTAAACAAGGATTTTAATTTACTAAAGCAAAGGAAATCTATTGAGTGCATTTAAATCACTTTGAAGAATTCATGCATCTGAGCTGGACTTGCGGGCACACTCAGACTGAGACAGGAGGATCTCATGTTTGCGCTTGGGCTATTGAGGATTTAATAATACCATTCTCTGAAAGAATGAAGACTACATAGGGCTGGGGGGGTAGCTCAGAACAGAGGCCCCAGGTTCTATCCTTAGTATCATATTGAAAAGCAAAACACATAAATTCTATTTCTTTTTGTGCTACGTTCGTTTCAGTGTAAAACATCCCAAATTCTACTAAGTATCTGTTTCTCACCCTAAGACTGAGTTTTGGGGCTGGATTGAGATCCTAGAGTCCCTTCTGTTTTCCTGAGAGTAGTTAGATGCTGGAACGATCTTAATTTGGAACACTTCAAAAACAACACATTTTATCACACCTGGTGATCAGGAAGGAAAATTTATTGTAAGCAGAGGTTTGAGGTTATTCATATGACACTGAAGAGCCTAATCAAATAGGCTTGCTCTTCTGGTATTCCCTGCAAATGTTCAAGAATATCTTTAGTTCACTGGCTTGGGCCCTGCTGTCCTAGAGACTCCAGGTGACTTCCTGCCAGGTGCATCTTGAACTCCCTACAGCTGAAAGAGAGCAGCTCTCAGTGCCCGGGGCCCCGTGTCTGTATGCCTGCACTTCACGGGCATTTTGCGTGAATGCTGTCTGTTCCTCACGCTGGCTTCCTACGAGAGACTGTGAACTACCTAAGAGCATGCAATGCAGGACTATGGCCTCCCCTTGCCTGAAATGTCTTGTGCCGAATAGCACATTTCCGGGGAGACTCACGGATGTGGCTGCTGCCCACTTGGCTCTCTGGCTGCATCTGGACGAAAGAACAGCTCTGGATGCAGGAAAGTTAAAGCCCCGCTGCAGACAGGGCCATCACGAGCTGATTTTAATGTAGCACCCTAACGGTTCCACTGAATAACTTGGGGAAAATAAATCCCTTCAGTGTGACTATTGGGGGGGTACCTTGCACATAGCTGAAATTTTTAGAATGAACTTTCCAGATAGTTTGCAGCTGTGTTCCTGTATCTGTTACTCACCTTGAGCAGCACAGTTTAGAAGCAAATCTTCGAGGTGATAGCACAACGTGATCTGGAAACTGAAGGTGCCCCACCCAGTGGCCACCAAAGTTATCCAGGTCGCCTTTAGCAGAATAGTGCAGGACTACAGTTAACATCAAAGTTCGCCAAGGACTCAGAAGAATGTCCCAGTGGCTCACGAGGTGTGGGTATTGTGGGTACAGTGGGTTAAAGTAATTAAAAGATGAATGCTGTGTGACTCTCAGATGGTGACTGTGTTAGAATTTTCGGCACGATGAAACAGCAAAATATGAGATAAAAGAGACCTTTATTCCCAAGGACGTGGAGAGAAGTCCACGACCACAGACAGCCTGGCCTTCTCTAACCTGTATGTGCGGGTTAGGGTACTCATATAACCTCTGACCAGGGCGGTGCCCAGGGCGGGGACAGGTAAGGCACAGGTTACTGATTGGTACTTTTGTGCCACTGGGGAAGGTGACTACAGTTTGGTTTTGCCCCTTGCTCTTGCCCCCCACCGCAGTTTTCCAGGGCACAACTCTTTCAGACTGAATATTTTAGTTAACAGAAAGCCCATGTAAGCCATATAAATCATTGATTTTTCAATCAAGGATGTATAATTTCAAACATGTTAAATAAAGCCATGTGCCAAGTGATTTTTATTGAAAGGACCTCTCTGACCCCTGCTCCTGCCTTATGATGCCCCATCTCTCATTGCTGACCTTAATAACGAGTGTCATGAATTTGCTGCTGGACCGTATCAGTCTCTGCCTATTAGAACACTGACAGGCCCTCTGCAGGAGGAGGGGACCCCTGCACCCCAACTGCAGGCTGCTGGCTCATCCACCTGCTCTTCCTGTCCTCATTCAACCGCTTCAACGGCTTCTCCTCTCCAGAAAAACCTGACCTTTTACCTTGTTTTGAATTAGGCAGCATTGTGCTAATTTAAAACGGAACCTTAACAATGAAACCAACAGAGGCCGTCTCCTATGAACTCTGAGCCTTGCAGTGGTATTCATTTACACCCGTTGACCACTTTTCAGATTTCAGAGGAAAAGTTAATAATTGAGATGGTAAACATTGATCTAAAGGTGAAAGAGCCTCATCAAGTGATAGTTATTTTTATCATCAATAATTATGTTTCACCTAGGATGAATATTAGACAACAATGTCAATATGTTTTTATTGAAAGAGAGGAATGCATGGAGATGACGTTAGAGCCTTAATAATGGGAGAGGAGAAGCTAATTCTGAAACCCAGGAATTTCAGCAAGAACAGGTCCCCAGAGACACAAACAGGCTTGCATTCATGTCCTATTTCTGCCCAGGAGAGCCCTGGCCATTTTGGTCTTCATGGGGCATACCTAGTTCTAATGTCCACAGCATCAGAACTCCTGCCAGGTGCTTGGTTTGTCACCAGCTAAGGGTCAATCAAGCCACAGTGACACACAAGGGCAAGATCAGCTGAGAGGAAAGACATTTTTAAAAATTTCCATTAAACAGACACAAAAACTGAGCCCAGAGGCTTAGTCCCCTGTCTGAGTAACTCTCCTGCAATTCCTGGAGATAGCCTGGGCAGAACTACACCAGGAAGAAATCCTGTCTGTGGTGACCACATGCATGAACCTGGAGGAGGACCCAGCACTAAGCGAAGTCAGCCAGACAGAGGCAGAGAATCCCGTGTGAGACCTCATGTGTTAGTGGCACACAAGGAGTCAGAGTAGAGAGAGGAGGGTGGCTACCAGGGCCTCTGGAGATGCTGTGAAAGGGTATGGAGTTTCAGCTAAGCAGGAGGGGTAGAAGATCTACTGTCCATCATGGGGACTCTGGTTTAAAATAATACATAGATTTCAAACTTTCAAGGAGAGATTCAAATGTTCCTATCTCCAGAACTGGCACAGGAAGTACAGTGGGTCGCAGCAGCGACCCCTACCTGCCATCCCACATTGCAGTGTGGGACTCAGCGGGCCGGAGGAGCCAAAGGAAGGAGGCAGAGCAGAGGCAAAAAGAGGAGGCCAGAGCACAGGCTGCCGGGCCCTTCAGCACCTGTGCGGTCGGGAAGCCAGCACTGATGGAATGAGGTATAAATAAAACCCCGAGTTTGGCACATGAAGTATCCATTGGTCACCTGACCCACGATCAGAGCCAAGACAGGGATACGTGTCCCGAGCCAGGATCGCCGCAGAGGAGCTGGCAGACTTAATGGGCAGCTGGGTGCGGTTCAATCAAGGATACTCTTCACCTTAATTTCTCTTTGATATCTGTTGCAAGTTTTGCTTGAAATAATTACAAGGAATTGGAAAGAAATCTTAGGGTATGGCTTCACACAATTTCTAAAATGTCACTGATACAAAAATGTTGAAAGGAAAGGGGCTCCCCTTCATATGAGGTTTTCCTGATGCTAGGAACTACTGTCTTTTCGCCTTAAAATCATTTTCAATTTCTTTGTATTTTTGGCAAGAAATGGGTTATTGGTACACTTTTGTTTTTTGGTGCAGCAGTGGGTAGGAAATGATTGTGATGAGGGACAATAAATACCCGTTTCTGTCATGGCTCCTGTGAAAGAGCCTCTGGGTGATGGTATTTTTAAAAATATCAGCATATTCAAGCTCTGCCATTAGAATTCTTAATGATTATAACATTTGTTAGTTATTTGTATCCAAGGCTTGGAAAAGACTGTTAGTATTACAAAAAAAGCATCCTTGGAGTGGGAGACATGAAGGATGTCTGGATGCGAGAGAAGCCAGGTAATGAGCTCTCTGTTTACTTATCTTGATTTCTCAAGGGAGGAAATATATTCCCTTCTCATCTGCAAGAGATTCCCTGTGGAAGGCAATTGTGAAGCCATTCTGCTTGCCCTTTCAATCAAGTTCTGGGCTTCTCTTTACAGCTATGTAAACCTGGGAGTCGCTAGGGCCTTTGTGGAGAGGCGTGTACAAGAAAGAATAAAGAAGCAGTGTCTGAAAAGGCACATTATTTCTTGAAAATCCTTCAGGAGACTTCAAGGGATGATCAAATTTTCCAAAGTGACTGGATAATAATTTCACACTGCATTAATACTTATAAAGTGGTTGTAAAAATAGAAATAATATATTTTGCAAGACAGTCCTAGAGTTATTCCTTATACCAACATAAATAAGTAAATACTTAATTTTTATTGTTTATACTCTTACACGAACTAAGAATATAATCATAACTTTGAAAGCCTCAATGGATATTTCCACAGGAAAATAGTCAAACTTTCATATGGTATTAAAATTTGTGATTTTTAAAAATTAATATATTTTTTCTCTATGAAGGTGAACTTGTTCCATATATATATATATATACTTGTATATAATTAAGGAAATAATTAAAAATGAAAAGTGAGAATAAGTGCTCTAAAATTTTTATATATCTTCAATGAAAAACAATTTTATCTTGCTGCCTGTGACCTGCATTTAGTAAATACCAACTATTGTATAACATCACAAAATTTAAAAATTTAAAGTTATTAAGATTTTTTAAGAGATAGAAATAAAATATGCATAATTACTAAATTTAATGTGACAATACAGTCTTCATTCAGTTAGGTTTGGCTTCAACTGGATCCATAGCTTTATATTTTAATAGTGGCAAATCACTATTTGATGTTCTCAATTCCTATTAGCATGTTGTATGTTGTTCACTATTCCTACATATTGGGACATCAAATATCTGCAAATGACATTAAAAAAAAGTCAACTCTGATTTCAGGCCTCTCATGGATCTCAGTTTCAAATTCGTACAGTGAAGAACCCAAGGCCAAGTTTAGAGCACCTGTGTCTATCACCTGTCCTCACGGACCAGAGCCTTTGATCATAGCTGAGAGAACGGGGCCCTTGGTCCTAAAAGGTCGATTGATCCTGCTGAGTACTGGGACGTCCTCTGGGTGACGGAGTTTGGAAAACCCCGGCTCCCAGGTAACCCATGAGACACTCGTTTCCCGTTCAGAACTGACGATGTCAGGTAAAAACAACGCAGCTGGCTACCACAGTAGGGAAGGGTGTTTCAATCCAGCTAAATTTTGATGTTTGGTGTCCTCTTGTCTGGCGGTGAGAACAGAGAATAGTGACTGCTCAGAGGTAAGATGGTTTCTGTGCTCAGTGGACAATCTGCAGGATGTGTCCTTTACAGAGGAGATTTACTGCGGCTTAAATGACGTGGTCACTTGGTTCCTGTCCCACCCCTCCGACCGGGAAGTAACTGTAAGGTGGGATGCTGGATCAGCAGTAGTATCAGACTTGCTGTCAACTGCCCCAGACATCGCCTTGGGGATGCAGGCTCTGTGTAGCGTAAAGGCAAGGAGTCCTCACTGCCGGCCACCATTGCTGTGGAGTCCTGACTACGACCTGGAACTTTCTCATTTGCTTTATGTACAAATGGACTCAGTGCTATTAATTCACATTCACTTTGACTTAATTACTCTACGCACGTGTGTTCGCCAGCCTGGCTTTTACCATGATGACTCATCAGAGGAGTTTTTCACTAAAGTTACTCTAGAGAGCTGGAACCCAAGAATCGCAGAATGGTTTGACTTCCAGAGCATGCGCTGAGATAAAAGGGAAACAGATGCACTGGCTTGGTTTCCAATGGGCTGGGAGCTAATCTCTGACTCAAGACGGGCTCTGCAGGGATCTTCATTGATGTGCAGTCCAAGACAACTGGAGATATGCTTGACGCAGATGGTGACAAAGGTCAACACTCAACAAAGCTATTGATTGATAGTGGTTGGTCCATCATTCAAATATTGATGAATACTCAAAAATATTGATGAATACTTGAAAATATTATTGAGTGTTTGCTGTGCTCTAAACTCTTGGATGGCTTGTAGACTGAGAAACCACACTTGCTTCCCTGCAGAAACTTCTAGAACAGTGGATAACAGTGATTAATAACACAGACAGTATTTGTCTGCTTTCAAAGCAGTGTCACTCTCAGTTAATATTCTGGCAGCTCACAGGAAGAAGCAGCCCCTCAGAACGGAGGAAGATCAGGCCTTATGTTCCCCGTCAGCACCTCTGTTTTCATGCTTAGTCTTCCCCGAAGAAAAGCACTTGAGCTTCATATAGAATTCCTTTAGCTCAACTTTTAACCTAAAGAACTTACTACTTTGGGCAAGAAATATAAACAAACTAGTGAAATTGGCCTCTAAAGACATTTTATTTAAACATGTTAGCAACATATATTTTTAAGGTCTTGCTGCAAAATTACTAAAATTTTCTATAAGATGACAGTAAACACTTAAAAACTTTCTTAGAGAGCATAAAGCAAACTAAGTAAAGAGTTACAGAGTCTAGAAACCAGATCCTTGATGAAAAGAAAAGAAGGTTAGCTTTGGTACTATGCACCAAACAGTACTATGCACACTGTCACTCTGACAGTGTGATTATGTAAACATACTCTAAAATTTTATCAGAAAAAAATATTCAGAATATTCAACTGACCCTTCATGAAGGAGAAAATATTAGGAAAGCAGGCAAGGTATATTGTTTGTCATGTAGTTATTGAAATAATGCAAAAGAAAGTTTGGGAATTCATAGAACTATCAATGATTTTTTCAATAATTCCATGAACCTATTAAAAGACATGCATTAAGATGTGATGTAATATAGTTATAAATATGCTTTCTTGCTTTTGTGCTTCATCTAAATGCTTCCTTTGAGTTCTAGAAGGTACTTTGAGATGCTATAGGTATTCCTCGTTGACTTATGACAAATGAAGCCATTGTTGAAACTTTCCTTAGGAAAATAGCCATGATTTCACACTTCGAATTTTGCTGTAAAACTTGCTTGCTTTTCATGGTGCGCTTCTGGGAAGGTGGAAGTGAAATTTGCTGCCGACCAAAAGGAGAGTAGATCTGGAAACCAGATTTAGTCCTTCACCGTGGAAAGGTTCTCAGACATGGAGGGGCAGTTGGACTTGAGAGAGAGAAAGGAGAACGGAGAGTGGCTGACCTTATGCTACTTCACATCTGAGGCCCCTTTGGTGCCCACCGGTGTGCGGGAGATGTGCTCCCATAGTCAGGAGAGCTGACCTGGCTGCCTCACGGGCCTACAGCAAGCGTGGCTCAGAGATGTCAGATGGGAGACTCACACCCTCTGAGCACTGACACCCGTCCTTTTGATGAGTCTTTGTCACCTTAGTACCACATCCTTGCTTGGTTGCCTGTTCTGGAACCCAGGAAGGGACATGTTTCATTCAATTGCTCACTGAAAAATGTCACCTAACCAAATTCCTGAAAAGTCTTCCGTGTGCCAGACCCTGGGATGAATAAGGGTATAAGGAACGTACTAACACTGAGTAGAGTCCAAAAATTAATCAGGGCAGGAATCCTAGGGAATTCATGGTGTCATGCGCCACAATCCTTGTTGATATTTAGACGACAGAATAGAGTGCGCAGCTCGAGAGGTGACGATTCCAGACTAATTGTTTCTTATTATTTCTTTGATTCTAGGAATATTTTAAAACTGGCATGCAATAGCTAAGTCTAGTCAGTTGCTTCTGAAAGTGCCATGAATTGAAAGGCAGGCAAAGCAAACACAAAATGTAGTGACTGTTTCTTACAACGGTATCTTCTGACTTTATACCATTATCGCTACTTTGGAAAAAAAAGGCCCTATTACAAGGTCAAAAGACAAAGAAATTCAAACTGGTGATTTTCAGAATGTTGTCTTTGTAAGCAAAATAAATGTGACATTGAATTTTAACTTTACAAGAAGAGGAAGTTCATAAGAAGATGGAGCAAAACCTATGTTTCTTTTGTCACCTTTTACTTTATGAATTTTGCATGCATTTCAGTCTTGATAGTAAGGACAATGAGTCTCCTATGGTTTCTAAGTTTTTGGGAGAGAACAATATCAGACCAAACTTGATTAAAGTAAACCTTGACATCTTAGCTGTTCGCCTCGCCCATTTCTGTACAGTACTCATTGTTCGGTTCAGTTGCTAATTCCACACATCTGTTTTTCTTTTCTAGTACTTTGTTTATGCTGGGGAGCAGATGTTTCCTTTGGACTAAGTTAGCACTTCTCATTTGCGTCCCTATTTTTCTCTTAGAATGCACAGCTACCAATACCTCCTTTGGCGACGTTATACTGTAGAACCCTTGAGCTGGAAGTGTGGGACTTCCTTGTTTCAAGGACAAGGGAGGAAACTCTAAGTAAATCATGTGGAAAGGGAAAAATAAAAAAGGAAATAAACACAGTGATCAGTATATGCCTACACCAGATGAGCGTAAGGAAAAATAGACTGCACTCTAGAGCATAACCATTATCTTGTGCAGAAAAGAAAAATATGTCTGACGGGAAAATTCCCAGTCATCATTACAAGTGTAGTTTATCTGAAAATTTAAATGAGCTTTTAATAACTTTTTTTAGAATGCAGCTTATTATTTGTATGGCTTACTATACTAATGTAATTAAAACTTATGTTGATAGGTCATTCAACATACATAACGACCACGTTCATTGCGGGGAGTTCTAAGAAGTGCACCTTGGTTCTTCGCATTTCCCCTCTCCCTCTCCTCCTCTCTCTCCCCTCACAAATAGTATTTAATTTTTTTCAGTTTTTGGATTGTTCTACACACAATAATCTCAACTAGAGCATCATTAAGTTCCAAACATATTGAAGTATTGTTGTGTTCTATTTTCATACAAAAATCTTTGAAAGTGGTCATATAATTGCTTGTTCGAAAAGCAGTTCTATTTTTTTAAAGTTATCATTAGGTTTAAAAACAGCCTACTGATGAAAGACAGACACGATAGGAAAAGATCTTTGAAGAAACAAATGTTATAATTTAGGTATTAAAAGAACTTTTTGAAGTCTTCTACAAAATTTGAGTTTATCAAGTAAATAATATAAGTGCATTTTAGTGCGTGATAAATACATTCAAGGACCCCGAACCACTCTGTGTCTAAACTCCAAACCATTAGACACGGACCGGACATCTGGGGCATCGCTCGACTGACCAGTAGGAAAAGACTGACTTTGCGTGTCTGGTGACCTCACCAGAAATGCCCTGCCCTGGGAGCTGTGACTGCTGATGGAGCAGAGAGTAAACACAGACTAAAAACTGCCCCCCAGACAGGGGATCTGTGAGCACCAAGGCCAGCGGGGGAAACAGGTGACATCAGAGAAGCGCTCACAGCAGGGGGAGGGCTGGGTGCAGGAGCGCAGCTGGGCGGTGAGGACGGGTCTGCGGTTCCAGGGCTGAGGGCTGGCTCACTGGATGCCCACGGTGATGGCTGGTGCTGACGCGCTCCCACATGCACATGCAGCGAGTGGGAAGTTCTCGCTCTTTCCTTTTTTCTTCATCAGGAACAACCAGTGCTCTGTGTCGGCTCACCACCTTCTGATTACACCCCACACACACTCTACACACACACACACACACACACACACACAGACTTTTGAACTAAAAGGGAAAAAATTGCATGACTGCGTATCCAAGAGCTTGCTGGCATCTGCGGGCTGGTAGGCTAATAACGTTCCTACTGGGCACAGCACAGAACGTTTCCATTTGTGGACTCTCCGATGACTTCATGGCACAGCCGGCGGCCTGCACTGTCCTGTGTTTTGGCAGAGGTTGTAGTATTGGGAGGAATGTTAAAGAGAAGCGTCCTTGAGTTCCACAAGCATGATGTGCCTCAAAGTGAAAAGTACCACGGACAGGCTGCGGGAGAGCAAGGTTGAACCATCCTGGTGACTTGTGTCATCGCACTGCACGGTTAATGCATTCACATGACAGGTGACACCAGTCAAGAGAGTTCGCCATAACTGCAAGACTGTGGAGATCCATTTAGTTTTCAGACCTGTGGCCTCATGCAGATGGCAGCCTTGCTCGTCTTCCAGGTCTTGGCCTACATTTTAGCTGGTTCCTCAGAACTGACAAATTTGTGCTGTATTTCCAAGCTTTCCTTAAATAGTTTTCCTTGGACTCTGAGGACTGTCAAGCAGAATTTGAGGCAGCCTATATTAAGTGAGATTATCTCTGCTTCATCTTCTCATCTTATCCACCATCTAGAATGATAGACAGCAATGTTCTTTGAACACTGTGTCTAATTTAATCTGTTTCACTTACGTGCACCTCAAAAGGACAACAAAACAAAGCAGAACATGTAAGTTCTATTAAGAAAAGCAAATAAATGATCAGAGAATGCTTCAAAACTAATTTTCACGAGTCTCTAAAATGTTGTCCAGAATATTCTATATATGTGTAAGGATGTTCAAGATCATAAATCAGTGAAGAGGTTAGGATAATAAACTTGTGTTAAAGCCAAGCATTAGTCTATGGTTTACATACTAAATCAGCAAAGATAAAAATTCTGAAATAACATACAGGACAAAAAACTGTTGTTAGTATCATCCACTCTGAAAACTGTCTCGCCTACACAGGAAGAGGCAGTTGACATAGTGGGAAGAAGCCCGCTGACATTTTCAGGAATTTATGACAGCAGTTTTTAAACTCGATAATGGGATAACCAAGCTGAAGAGCAAACATACGGATTTTCTCCAAGAGTTGATGAATAAGTTATTATTTGAAATTGGTCTTATACATGACTACAAGAACTTACATAATGTCGTTGTTGTTTAGACTTTACACCAAAGTGTTTCGAGTTTTAGAGACATGAAATCTCTCGTGTACCTGTGTAATCGTGGTGGGTTTCTGCTCTTTGAGGGACCTGCTGAGCCCCCACTTGTGGTCCACACTCTGAAATCGGGAGCAGCATTGGTGGACTAAAAACACGCTCCCTCGTCTTCCTTTAATCGTAATTGCTGTAAGCACTATGAAGTGTTTATTAAAATAAAAGGACTAGGCGGTTCCTGAAAAAGAGGTGTGGCCAAAATAAAACCAAACCTGGTTTATAAGATGTAAGTTTCAAGCTAAAATATGCTGCCAGTTTGTGAAGAATGAAACGGAAGCTGGTGGAGGAACAAGGATCTCAAAAGTTACAAACAGGAACAGTGGCATCAGGCGCCTCAGGTCATTCCGATGCTGTCTATTACAAATCTCAGACATGAGTAATTTTCTGGAAAGCTGAACATAACACAGTGAAGGGAATGCATGAACCAAGACATACCAATACCAAGAGAATAGATTGCATCAAACGCTCTTAAATCCTCAGTATCCCCAGTCCCTTCTGGATGGATACTTTGGCCAAGCTTTCTACTCTTGAGATATTTCCTCAGTTTTCTTTTCCTTTTTTAAACCCTCATTTAAAAATTATCCTCTATTTATTGAATTAACAAAGCTTGGACAAATGGAATGCCTTTATTTTTGCCTTTGTTTTTGAGACACGGACTATGTAAGGTGGGCTGGTGGTCCATCTATGATCCTCCTGCCTCAGCCTTCCATGTGCTTGGTCACTTAGAGACAAGCACGGCCTTCCTAATGCTCCCTGCCCTGCACACATCGGGACCTCCAAGTCCCCCTCCAACTCCCCTTCCCTGTAGGCCCATTCCTTTCTCTTTCCACTGTTCAAGTCCTACTGACTTCCCAAAGCTTTACAGAGTGTCCTGCTATCTCTATTTACCACTCTCTCTCTAAGGTCTTGAGACAAGTTATGTATGCACATTTTGTGGTTTTATAATGAGGAACCTCCTAAGAGAACTGGCTTTTCATCTATTATTGTGAAGCAGATTGTCTCAGCCACTGATTTGTAATACTTGGGATTAACAATGACGAAGATGGTGATCATACCCAGTTCTCCTATTTTTAAAATCCCTTCTCATCCACATCTTCTGTAGCACACGCATCAGATGGGAAACACCCATGAAGGTCTCTGTGAAGCTTGATCTCACGAGCAAGTGATAGGTCTGGTTAAGGGAAGGAATCACACATTAACACCGACCCAGTCTTCACCAGCTCTGAAAATGTTCCTAATTTGCTTTTGGTTAAGTGCGGGAGTCCCTGGCACCAGGAAGGTCTCTGCTCTTACAGGACTTGGGATGACCCGGGGTTTGATGGGAAGCTGCAGAGGTCTGGTTCCTTGCGTGCCACCCTGCCCTTTCCCACAATGTGCTTGAGAAGGTCATTCTAAAGAGAGGAAGTGGACTGACCTTGCAGTAAGATATTGACTGATGAGTGCAAATGTGTATTTACAGTAACACTAATTTTAGGACTGGGCACCTCATTAGAATAAGAGAATTGCTTTAAAATTATGCAGATTTCTTGGCAGGGAGCAGGATTTGTAGTGGGAGACTCTTGTTATGGGAATTCCTGACCCAAGGCTCTTGTACCTAGGAAGCATATCTCAAAGAAAAGAGGGTCACGAGATTAGTAGGTTGTTAACTTTTTTATTCCTGTGACTGGCAATATTTATACTACTATTCCTAAATTCAAGTCAAATGGTCAGGTGCCTCTGGCCGCTGCTATATTTTTAATGTCGAGAATGATTGCTGGAATTTAAATCACACTGTGTACCTGGCCAAAGAAAGAACAGGAAGCTATGGCAAGTGTGCCAGTTCAGAATAGGAGCAGAACCAAAGTTGGCAGAGCTTAATTTGGAATAATAACATCCCTGGTGTGGTGGGCAGAATTCCAGGGTGGTGCCAGTGTTTTTGCTTTCTGGCACAGCTTCTCTCTGGATTGTGAGACTAATAAATTTAACTCTAGCAATTAGGGCATGTGCTGGGTTCCAGTGTGTAGCTATGTAGTGGACGGCAGGTTTTCTTTCTCTATGGAAATTTTGTGATAGAATTAATGTTTAGGGTTAAGTTCTGAATTTTTTTTGTGTGTGTGTGTAATGCAATATAAAACACACACACACACCAGCTTCTTCAGCAAGTCAAAAAATATTTCTAGTATGCTTTGCATGCGTTGTATACTCTTTTAATTACTGTGGGCCTGTTGGTGAACAGTAAGGATGTTATCTTTTCAACAAATGTAATGAAATGATCAACACTGAAGATTTTTTAGATACCAACGAACATGTGATAAAATAGCACAGTGAGTGCAGCGGTGTGGGGTGAGAAGGTCGCTCCTGAGGAGGAGTGCTTGCTTCACATGGTGGCCCTGAGAGGGAGGATTCCAGCGCTAGATTAATGCAGAGAGGAATAGCGCTCAGACACAGCTACTGGAACAAGGGCTCTAAGCCAGGGAGCAGCGGGGCAGAGATCTGGGGCAGGAGAATTGGGTACGTTCCAGGAAGCTATGTAGTGTGGGTGAGTACACGGAGTGGCCTGTAGTAAGAGATAAGGATGGGGAACTCACCAACCACCAAACAGCCTAATGTTTCATGGTTTCTGCATTTCTGGAGATAATCTCTTCTACTGTGCCCTTTCTGGGACTGCTTAGAGAACAACCCCATTTAAATGCATCACTCACATAAAGAGAGCTCGGGGCAGGAAGCGCGATGTCTCCAGAAGGACGGTGAGTTTCCTTCCCTCTTCAGAGGAGGGCTGGGAGGCCCAGGCCCGCTCGCTGGTGGTCCTGGCTGCCTGGAGATGCAAGTGCTGTGCTCCAGGAAGAGGAGATCCTTCAGTCCTTCGCTAGGTGGTGGGATAAGTCCATCTCTCACCCCCTTCCACTGTTTTCTTTGTCATTTGTTTCCTGTCTCTGTCTCTACTAATGGTAACCTGTTCACTGTTGTTTTAAACACCTCCAAATGAGGTATAATAAGAATAAATCAAAACAATGACATACATAATCTAAGGTCCTTATCTTTAAACCTTTGACTCATATAAAATCTATGCTAAATAATCATTTAGAATCCAGGAAAAGTAGATTAAATTAAAAGAATATATGCACAATTTCACTCCTGAGGTTAATTATGTATGCAAAGTGTAACACAGCAGATTGAAACCGGCAGGCAGTGAGGCCATCTGTACAGAGCAGAAGAAGGCGATGCAGACGAAGCCTTCACTGGGTGAGAAGAACTGAGGGGGTACTCCACGAGAGGAGAGGCTTCTGCTGAATCTCAGAGTGAGCCTAGGGTGTGCTCAGTGTTCAGAGCCTGCCGGGGTGTGTGATTTATGTTGCTCATTGACAACACGCGTGATAGATGACACGCAACACACTGCGTGTCACACAGAATGTGATGGTGTATGGATGGTGGTTTTCTTGCAGTGACGTATCCAGAAGTGACTTCTTTCATTTACTCAAAATGATCACATGGACTCAGGCTAGCAGTAATGTAATGTGATTTTTAAACATAGAAGAACCCATAAACCCGCATGGGGTTGGACTGGCCTGTTTAAAGAGCTTCAGCTGACCACACTTTGTGACCAGTCACTGAATTTGAAGAGCAACTTTGAGGTAGAGCATTGAAAATTCTAGATAAAGCAAATATTTGAGTAGGGAGAGGTGTTTCAGGGATCATTATGTTGAAGAAGACTTAATACTGAAAGAGAAAAGAAATGTGTCAGCCTTGAATACTGGCCTAAGGAGTTTAAAACCTACAATCCAGGCAATGAGGATTAATATCTTCTTAAAATAATAAATCCAAGGCTGATTTTTGGGAAACATTAGTCTGACCCCTGTTACCCTGTTAGCTCAGGGGGAGCAGGTAGGAGCCTTTGTCTGGGCAGGTGTCACAGCGGCAGAGATTGAATGGTGAGTCGTTCAGGCTGGTGAATGGGTGACACAGGTATCTGTGGGACACTATGGTGACACTGCAGCTGTGTAGACAGGGCAGTGACAGGTGCATGGGGAGATTCAGGCTGTGGACAGAGTGTGACATATACAGACAGGACACACCCAGGGCACACCCTAAGACAGAAAAGGGTGCCATGGGTGAGCACCTGGGCTGGGCTGCCCACTGGGGCTGCATGCGGTCACACCATGGCAAGCCAGCCACTCCAGGGGGTGACTGGCTCCAGACCTGCACCTGTGATAATAAAGTCACATACTGAAGTTTTCTAAAGTTCCATTTAATTCATAAAAATGGTAAATACTAGCATTATCTCAAGAGTTAAATACTTAAGATAATAAACACTATACTAGTTCTAGAAAATTCTCAAAAACTCAAGCAAATTTTGCTATTGGAATAGAACTTGTGGGTCTAAAAATAGGTCTTGGAATTAACTATGTAGAGGTACAAAATTAAACTGATAGTATGAAGGAGGGAAGAAAGGAGGGAGAGAGGGAGGGAGAGAGAGAAATAATATCACTAAGGAAGAGAAGAATATATATACCTAGACACTGATAGACACCTGCGTATAGAATTCAGGTAAATCAACCAACCAACCAAACAAACAAACAAACAAATTGGGTCGAGATTGTTCAGGCAGGAGAGAAAGTATTTGATCTTTATATGAAAAAGATGCAGAAACAGAGGGTGCACAGGTGGTGTGGTCTCAGGGGTGAGTGTCTCAATCCTAGAGCTGTAGGTTGACTTCAGGACTATGCTTCTAATCTCTTCGTGTTTGTTTTGAGGAGAGAAAGGAGCTGTGATTCACCAAGCATTTTGCACAATGCTTACCAAGGAAGTATCTAAGAATTGTGCGGTCATTGCTGATAATTACCTGATAACATGGAAGCCGTGTTTTATAAACAGAAAGTGCTACCCCATGGAAAATAATCATTACAACCAAGCCAGGCTTTCTGGTTTACAAATGAGTGGGACATGTGCTTGGCTGCTACCATAATTGGCCACCAGCCTGCTGTTTTGTTATGCTGGGAGAGGGACTGTATGTCCTGTGGAAATTATTTGCTCTTGGTCCAGGGGGACCTAAGTTTCCATTAGATTATGAGCTCCCTGCACATAGCCAAGTGTGTACAGAACCACTGCACAATTTCTGTAAATCATGCTTAAAATTTTGCATTTGGTACTGGCCTTCCCCTGACGTTCTTCGGTACTCGTGCCATGAGGAGATGGCATCTCCTTAGATGAAGCCTACCCAGTGACCCTAGTTACCATGTGCTCTATGTCACAGCCTCCTGAGAGTTTCCCATGACTGCCAAGCTAAAGAGCTGCATGGTTGGTCTCACTGCACTGTCCCCCGTGACCTAGATCTGGGGCTCTTGAAGGCTACAAAAGTCCTGATGTGTGTGAGAACCTTTTTGAAATGGACAATAGATACAATCTACTGGCACCCTCCTGCAGACTTTACGTCACCCTGAGATGAGCTGAAACACCTAATATAATATAAATGCTATGGAAATATGGCATTTTAGGGGATAATTTGCACATGTTCAGTACTGAGGCCAATTTTTCCCAAATTCTTCCAGCCCGAGGTTGGGTGAATCCACACACAGATCAGCAGTGAGTGAGGGCTGCAATGTCCCTGTCCCTTGTGCCCAGGCTGGATTCAGTTCCAGTCTCTCACCTGCTCGTGTATGTCTTCTTCCACTCAGCAAATCCTTTCTCAGGGCCTGCTGCTGCTGGGTGAGATGCCTCCCCGTGTCTTGTCCCAAGAATGAGTGTCCATGCCGAGGCCCCTAGGGATTGGTTGGTGGGGCCGCCTGGATGGGAAGACATTTGTAAATCATCTCACTGTCTTTGTCTCACATACCATGGAGGCCAAGGCTGCTGTATTTGATCATCTAAACATTTCTCAAATTCATGCCTTTTCCCCTTCATTTTTGCTGAGTCTCTTTGATGTCAAGCTGCCTCCCGGTCAGCAAGGGCTGCCTGACTGCTTTTTCACCTGACATGACCTCTTCACTTTCTCCCGCATCACTCTCCAGAGCTCTATTTTGTGCACATAACTGAGATGCAATCTTGGGCATCTACATGTCAACACACTTCAAGGATTCTCCATCTCGGGATAAATGCCTGAAAATTCCCATGCTCTCACTGCTGTTCTGAGGAAAGCTTTTCCAACAGAAATGGGAAATTCGGTGGCTGTGTCTTGTGAGGGCCATTCCATCTCCATCCGAGTCCAGTACTCACAGCTGCAATGTCACTGATCACAGAACATCGAAGGCCAGACCACGTCCTGATGCTTCCACCTTCGAAAGCTTAGGCTTACTAAAAATGCAAACAGCCAGGCAAAACAAGTCCTCGGCTTAACTGCTATCCTGGAGGGAAACGGTCAGTTTTGAAGATAACTGTGGGAGAACTTCTGGGGCGAGGGACCAGAGGTCCTGTCCGTACTTACCATGGACTCATGGTGCAGTTTAGCTCAACCCATAGCCGTGATCCCCTGCCCTCCCCAGGCCTCCTCATATGCTGACACTCAGCGATGAATGAACCATTCAACAGTGCAATTGATGGAAAAGAAATTCAGAACGTCCTTGTCCTACTCACAGGGCATAATCCACACCTAGACATGACGGTGCTTTCGCTGTCAGAGGTTTTCTGGGACAGTCACTGGACTCAGAGTTCCCTGCATTTTTAATATTTGTCTTCCCACCTCCTTGATAAAACTATTCATTGAACAAGTCTTTAGTCCAAGTAACAAAAACTTTATACACATGAAACATTTTATTCTATACCGAAGAGTTGTATTCTGTCATACTTGAAACCTGCGGCATCTACCCATGGAAATCTCCATCGACCTCCCATGGAGCACACTTCCGGGAATGCAGCAGAAGACCAGCACACTCACCCACCGCTCTCTGGTCCCCTCCCCACTCAGACCGCTAACTGTCGCAGAGGAGCTGCGGTATCAGCACTGATGCTCCAGGCCCTGGGAGGACAAACTCCGCCTCTACAACTGGCAAGAAGAGTTTGCCATGTGTGAGTTCAAGATGAGAAGTATCCCTGCCTAGAGGTGTAGTTTAATAAAGCCTCCGTCTTTGTGTTAGGGATGTAGCACTTCTGGGAATTTCTTCAATAGTCCTTTGGGAATATGTCTATGGCTTACCTCATTTTGTTTAAGCAAAAAAAAAAAATCAAAAAGGAACTTCAGAATTGCTTAGGGGGTGGCGAATCTGACACATCTAAGGGAAGCTGAAATTTGTTTTTCATCTGTGATAGCTCCAGGGTGGAGAAGAAAACTTGCTTTCAAGTTAACATTGTGTGGGTTGCATATGGTTCCTGCTAGACCACTAATGATTATGTATTCAAATCAGTCTTATTCTTGAAGTTTCTGTTTTCTTTCCTGGAAAATGGGCTTCAAATATGAAGTTGATTTGGAAGATTATTTTGGGGTGAGGAGACAGAAGTGAAGTGATGTGATGCGTACATCACGAAGTGCCAGACACATAGCAGTGATCAGTATGTGAGACCCTAATAGATCTCTCATCCTCAATAGGCTCTACCCCATGAGAATACTAGTTTTGGTCATTTGATAAAACAGATGTTTTTTAAGCCACGGATTTAGCTCAGTGGCATAAGCGCCTGCCTTGCAAGGGCTAGGTTGTGAGTTCGATCCCTGGTATGAAAAAAAAAAGCAGATTTTTTTTTTTCTGAGATTGTGGATACTACTCTTGGCAGAAAATCCTTATTTGAAAAGTGGTATTTTGAAAATCCCTCATTTTCCTAATGCAATTCTATGCAAGAGATGTTGATTGCAAGTATTTAACACCAGAGAGCAGTACAACTGTTTATTTTCTTAATTCTGCTTTTATATGGAATTAAATATTTCTAGTATACCATCTTAGTGGGTGATTTATTGTTGGGAATCTTGTCATTACTTTTTAGAGCAATAACTTCAATCACAGTGTATTCAGTCTAAGGGTAGTTTTATTCATATGTCTATCAGTAGCGTTGGGCAAAATCCAGTCTGCATCAACTGCATTATTCAACTATCCCAAAAGATTAAAATAAAACAGAAATGTAAACCTAAGCTCCCTGGCAGTGCGTGGCACATTCTGCATCTTTCATTATAATAAACAATGAATGACAAAATTACTACTAAAATACACCAGAGAGAAATACTGTATGAAGACAACTTACTGAATCGACACTTCTATGTCAGGACCTCACCCGTCACCATGCACAAAGCAGAAACCTGTTAGTTGTCTAAATGATACTCCTAATACTCTCACTATTGTGCTGCTGGTCCACGTCAGCAGCAAGGGACCCGAGCAGTGTCCACTGTCAGAGCAGAGGGTAGCCCTGGAGAGAGGCGCGCATTCGCGCTTGATCTGACCGTCTGCATGCCCCCCCTTCATTAGCACAGAAACCGTGTCTTGAGGGGCGCAGGTCTCAGCAGGAAGAGGACCGGGGCTTTATTTGCCTCCCCTAGGCACACAGGAGTGTGACTTTGCAAGTTAACTTTCACTGCACTTGGCGCAGGTGTCAGGCTCTATATTTATCTCTTGTGAGGCATGCGTCGGGATCGCTGGAATGCTCAGGATGTGAATGGCTTGCACATGGCGGGATAACCTTGCTGACAAATGAATGGCCGAGACCCCGTGCTCCTTTCTGAGCTCTTAGCTGCTGTGCCGTGCTGTGCAAATCATGTGTTTACTTTCTTCATCTCCTGCACAGTCTCTCGCCAGTCTTGAGTCCTATGTGTGGCTGAGCACGCTCTTCTCGAAGCTGGTGAGCAGAACTCTTTTTGTTTAGCAGTGTGGCTGTGTCTGTCTACAGTTGATGCACTACTATATACTAATTAACAGTTACTGCTTTTCACCTCTCTGAGATGACAAGTGCCTTGTGGGAGAATAATTAAATCTGCAATGCTTCTTCTAACTATTTATAAGCTTGCAATGAGATAGATGAAGAAATTTGACTTTTAGCTTTTAAATTGTGTCTTTTTACAAGTCTTTAAATTCTTCCTGTGAAATTCTCGTTTGTACATGTTATATCTTTTTCTTAGAATCAGAAAAGCTGAAAATTTCATGGTTTTGTTGAAGATGTATTCCTTTTTATTTTCTAGATTGATCTGTCATATCCTAAACATTTTCATATTATACTTTAATTTCTGTTTATCTTTTCATAGGTCTTTTTGAATAAGAATCTTTTGAAAAGGATAATCTAAAATCCTGACCCATTAGATCTTTTCAAGCTTGAAAACATTTTTAAAATTAGAGTAGAAGTTGAGTGACCTTTAACTATGGTTCTCTGAAAGTGTTTTGTTGCCTGTTGTCATGACTGCCAAATATATTTGGAAGGGAAATACAAATATCCAATCCTTTTAATAATTGAATTGTCAGAAATGACAAAATATCTTTCCATACCTAAACTATATTGATAATTTGTGATCATGGACATTTCATTTCTTAGGGGCACCAGATATTATTTGTGAGGAGGTGAGACATTTTATTATATAGCAGAGCTTTTTAATGCTGTGTTTCAGGCATGGATATAGAGACCCTTAATCACTGGAAAGAGTCCTTCAGCAGATTCTCATCCAGAAAGTAAACCGAAGGGCATACAATTTTAGACATGAAATTTATTGTTTGTATGAGACATCAGTTCACTGTCTTTCATGCCACTCCACAAAGTGAAGTGTGAAGCACATACGTTTCCTTACTGTTCCTGAAGACCCCTGGCTTTGTTATCTGGAGGGTGGGTTCCCCATGCCATGCAGGTCTGAGGAAACAGTTCTGCCCAACTCATCAAAAGTGTCAACTCCTTGTCTTGCTTTGTGTGAGAACTGAGAAATCAGGTGGAATGTGGACTGAAATCTGGGTTGAGTGACTAGGCAGTCTGCCTGCTTCTCAGGTAGACCTAAGTAGTAAAAGCGGATTTTCGGGTCAGTATATAGACTCCTATAATCTTGATGGGGTGGGGTGGGGAGGAAATGGAGAAATATTACCAAACGCTGTACTACACAAACACTAATTATCTGGAATCTGAGCCTTTTATAAAGGATGAAGACAATTTCGTAATTAATTGTTCTAAGAGTTTAAGAAAGCAGACACCTGAGGATAATAAAACAATTCTCACCTGGGAAAAATGATAAGCTCCTGAACTCGGAAGAATTGTTGTCTGGAAACACAAAAGCACAGAAGAAAAGGCTTTTCAGTGCAGACAAACCAGTGGCAAAGGTTTAAGGTTGCAGAGTGGAAACATTAAGTGAGAGGACTCTTTCCCTGTGGCAGAGCAATCCGGTCCTATGACCCTGCAACCTTGGCTCACTTGGCCCTGGGCGCGAATTTCCCATTAAGATTACTATTGAGGGATTTCATCTGACACATAGCATTCATGAACTAACCTTCACAGTAACAGGGCTTTTTATCACAAGATTTTGAGATTAAGAAGGAATGCTACAAAATGAGTGCAAAAAGAAAACAGTGGTCATTCTCTAAAGATTGCTCCTGCCATTGTCCCGGTGTCACCCCTTCAGCTCGACCTGGAAGCAGTGGACCAGGACTAGGAAGCAGGTCTCTGGCAGGTGTGTGGAGTCCCAAGTGTTGTCTAAGCGATTCTCTTGCTCAGGAACATTCAGTGGTTCCCCAGGAAAAGGAAATTGTTTAGAACTATAAGGGCACAGTGAATACAAAAAGAATATCATCTGGTAAATAGTTTTAGGGTTTTGTTGCTTCTGTGTAGAAGTAAAACAAACTGGCTAAGCCTTCTTATTCTACAAATGGATGGTAATGGGGCATGGATCCCACAGTCACCTTTCTAGTCCTTTCCTTAAGGAGAAGGAGAAGGCAAATGCTATGCTGTGTCTGCTGACAAACTAAGCCACACAGAGCAGAAGTAGCACTTTCAGTTGGATGCTTGGTGCAGTGCCCTGCTAAATAGTTGAAGATGTTTTGCAACACACCCAGAGACCTTTGTCACAGAAACACTTGTACAGAGGAGGAAATGACAGAAAATTGGCGCACAGGGAGTAGGGGACCTAGAGGTCAGGCTGTCTATGTGCACCGCCAGCTCCAGAGCGTGCTCTTGGGAAAGGAGCCTCTGTCCTGCACTGTGCTTTTCAAATCTAAATAAGCACAAGTATTGTCTTAAATATTATTAGCTTCATCTCTTAACCTGTTTCTTCTCCCTGGTTTCCAGATGTAAATACACCTTTCTCATGGTGTATTTTAAGAAATGAAAAAAGATATTAGTCATTCTGTCATCTTTTAAGACATTTAATGAAGACCACAGTTTAATTTAATTTCATCTGGAGGCCGATGCTGCCCTATTCCAGAACGTCAATGTTACTCCAGTTGAAATGGACCAGATGCCATCACGGGGGAGGGGGGGTGTCATTGTAGCTCATTCTGGGAATTATAGAAATTGGTTCATTATTTATTGGTTCATTCAGTACTGTGTTTCTTAGCATAAAACACAAAGTAGGGTATATTTTTAGATCAGACAAAACTTTTTACTAAGTTAACTAGACTTTTTTTTAAAAAACAAGAATTCTTTGAGACTCAACACAAGGCTAGATGTGGTGGTCGGTGCCTATGATACCAGCTACTTGAGAGGCTGAGACAAAAGCTTTGCAAATTGAAGGACAGCTTGAGCCATGAAATGAGAAACCGCCTCAAAATAAAAAAGGGCTGGACATGTACAGTGCATGCCTAGCACGAGCAAATTTCTGGGTTTAACATCCAGGAATGCAAAAAGCAGAGACACTCAGCTCTGTCGCACCGACAGCTGATGGAGTCACTGTCTTGTAGGATCCTGGGTCCTCAGCGTGTTATTCAAAGACTCGTAGGGAGCACCGGCTGGGCCTCACTGGCAGGCTCTAGGCAGTGCAGGGGAGCCTACAGCACGCGTGCCACAGTGGGCTGCTCGTTATCCCTGAAAGCTCTGAAGGATTCACCATTCTTGCTCCAGGGAGCCTCTGCTGTTTCTCCCCTATCAGAAATGATCACCATTGTAACAACCCAGTGACTTTACATCCGGTCATCCTTCATGGCCATGGACTCAGAGGGATCCAGCGTCATCCTCTGAATACTGTTCATCTGCAATGAGCCTTTTAGTAACTGTAGAGGGTGGAAATGTAGGTTGAATTTTGTGGACCCTTTGGCTGACCCCCCGCAGGCAGACTCCTTAGTGATCTGTCAACCAGGTGGAGGAAACATGGCCCAAACAACTGAGTGATATTTGGAGGAGGAGAAGGAAGACGTCAGCGGAAATGAGCCCCTCTCCTGCCCTAAGCTCCCTGGAATGGCTTTCCTGCAGTCTTCCTGAGGAGCCCCTGCTCCTGGCTCCAGCCGTGGGTGTGATCCTCTGCTTTTTATTTTACAGGCAACTACAGCTGCCTTTGCTGGGCCAGTCACACCTTCTCCTCAGCCTCTCCGGGGCTGGAGCTGGGACCAGCTGGGGCCCAGGTGGAGCCTTCACCCCTGTCCCACCCCTTGGTTCCTGTGGGGCCTAGCGAACCTCTGCAAAGCTTCTTCCCTTTCAGTCTTTCAAACTTCCGCATATTGCGTCCTGGTACTGTACTCTTATAATATTGTTAAAAAACTGCTGTTTCCCCACATGAAGCCAGGAGGGCCAGGATTAAGCAGGAGAAGAGGCAAATCCTAATGTCAGGAGCAAACAGAAAGGGAGTTTGCTATAATCATTCCCATTCTCTCCTCCATCCCATTAATATTCCTCTGGAGGATCTCACATGCCATCTTGGGCTGCCGACTCTCCCTGTGACTCTTCTGTACATAGCAACAGGCAGAACATTTCTGAGGCTGAAATTCTGTAGAATAAATAAAAGCAATTGAAACAATCTGGCCTTTTTTAAATAAGAAAAGAACTTAATAATTATTTGCCATGGCAGAGTAACAGCTATGAAGCCAGGTTTGTTTTCAATGTTTAGTGATGGAAATCGACTTTTAACAGTTTCCCTGATGTTCAAAGTTTTTTACAGCAAGCACCGTAAACATTAGAAGCAGAGCTTCCTAACACTTACGCCAGGGCCCCTGGATTTCACAAAGGACCCCGAGCATCACTGAAGTGAAGTGGGGTGTTTACCCTGTGCAATGCTTGGTTTCCCTTTCTGCAGATTTGAGGCTTTGCCTTCACCCCAAACTCTGTCTCCTGAGCGATCTTTTCAGTTTTAATGGCTTCACCTATAATCTCCATGTTGGGGAGACCCAAATCTATGTATCACATCACCAAGCACTCTCTTCAGTTTTGGACCCATAAATCTCTATGCCTGTTGGTAAAATGCAAACATTGACACTCCCGTCTTGATTGGAAATTTTCTAATCCCTTTTATTATGTGGCCTTGTCATTATGTTGTTTCTATGATGCAGATTTTTATGTTCAAATTACACTATAAATGATTGCAAGTGGGCATCATCTTCCTGTGTTTAATCTATTTTAGTGTTTAGTAAAATGCATTTATTACTGTGAAAATTCCTTTTCGTTAAATGAATAGATTGCATATTTTTCCTCTTCTCTATTGGGTTACAGCAAAGCATTCTGATTATAATTATGCAACGTGCTTAGTGTTTATTGAAAAGTTTTTTGCAATTATTGGTTAAGGTATGCTTTTTATACCCAGATGGTACCAACTTGAAACTATGATCTACTGTACCCCAGCTCTGTGGCCTTGGGGAAATTAGTAATAGTCTTTGTGTCCCTGATTTGCTCTCTGCAAAGTAAGAATAATAAAACATCTACTTCGGAAGGCAATTGGTCAAAATAAGCAAGTTAATATAAAAGCATTTACACAACTGTCTTTCATACAGTAGCATCAGATTGCTATTATTTAATCTTACATTTAATTTCAAGGAGGTAAGAGTGTTCTCCTTTTACAAATGAGTAAGCAGACTTAGAGAGATTAGGTAACTGGTGCAGGTCCTTGCAGCTAGTTAGGGAAGATGGCAATATTCAGCCAAGACAGCAATCACCTTACCCCATCTCCAGACCTGGTCCCTCTCAGCACTCACACAGACACACACACACACACACACACACACACACACACACACACCCCACAGGTTAATAGCACTTCCCTCCTTTCATCTTGCTACTCAAGCCTGAAACATGGGATTCATTCTTGATTATTTTCTTTCCCAGATATTACAGGACTTAGATACTCACATCATCACCTGACTGTCTCCTTGTCTTTATGAAGTGTTTCTGAGATAATTCCCACAGCCACTTCTTCATTCAAACAATATAATCTCCTGCCTAGATGAATTCAGCAGGCTTCCTCTGACCTTCCCTCTGCTCTGTTCTCCGAGATGACGCCAGGCCATTTCCTAAGCCCCTGTTTTATCTGCATTCCCTCCCTAAAGATCTGTGTGTCCTCTTTCAACGTTTAAAGATAAACTTCCTGGAGAACAAATTCCTGTTTATCGAAGGCAATGTAGTTTGTCTACTGATGTCTTTTGTGCCCACATTTCTAGTCAGTTTCCCTGTTCTAAAACCCAGACGTTACACCAAAACTTAACTGGCAAGATGGGCCCCTGCTGTGTGTCCTCTCTTGCCGTGGTTTCTTAAGTCTCCATTGGGTAAAATGCCTTTGCCCTCGTGAGTGCAACCCTGGCCTCTTTTCCTGGAGCTGTGTTTTCCTGTCCTCAGGTAAACTGTCACCTCTTCCACCCCTGTTCCTAATCACCCTTCTCCAGGCAGCGCTGGCTCTCAGTACCTAAGGGTCAGCATTCCCCCGTCTGTCCATCTCCCCTCCTCCTCCCGTGAGCTCCTTGTGGGGAAGGAACCTGGGTTATCCAGTCCTCATATTTCTTTAATGGATCCTTACACTTTGTCCTAATGAAAAGCCCAGAATAAAATGTCTTCAGGAATTTATTTTATGGTGTTCCCCTGGAGGGTGCAGATGAATAAGACATCATTGTTGTTGCTGAGGCAATAAGAGTGTAAATAAATTAAAAATCAAGTTAGTGATTTGAAGTGAAAGAGGAAAGCAGCCTCAAATGTAAGATTTCAACATGAAGGAGTGTGGCGGGAGAACAGGCGGGTCTCAGAGCCTGGAAACAGCAGTGAGGGCAGCCGGCCTTCACCGGTCTGGGTGTTAATCTGCTGGTGACAGATACAGGTCAGAAGGGGTCAGGTCACAGGCACGAGGGCTGGCAGTGCTGCCATGTGGGCTAAGGGTCGAGGGCGAGAGGAGATTAGGGAAGGACGCGCACTGAAGCGAGAAGCCAACTCGGAGTGGCAGGTCCTTCCTAAAAGCTTCCTTCTCTCGGGAAACGAGGACCAGAAAGGGCCCGGGGAACCCGGATGAGAGCTGTGGGGGAAAGCACAGCTGTGCCTCTACGGCTGGTTAAACCAGCTTAGCTCGTGATTCTCAAGTACGGGGACACGAGCAGAACCAAAAGTGCTTCCCTCGCTACTCATGATGCCCGAGGAACTCTTCAGGGCTGTGTTGTTGTTTATCATCATCATTATTAGTGTCATTTTTATTTACTCCAGGTTTTCAAATCTCCACTTATGTCTGGCCTTCCCTACCCACTGATTAGGATTTTAGTACCATCAGTAGAGTTCACGAATGCCTTTAAAGAAGTTATTGAAAATTTGCGTATTGCTTTATTCTTAGAGATTAAGCGTGTGCGTCCTTAGCTCCTGAGTTACAGTACGTTTTCCTTATGCCCTGCTCCGGAGCTGTAAGAATAGGGTAATGTCTTCAGTGCAGGTTTTGATTATCCAGTCCTCAAAATTTCCACCTTCTTTTGAAAATGAACTATCATGAAGAGTTACAATGACACCCTTGGGTGTGTCTGGCTCTGGAGCAGGTGACCTGCTGCTCGTCCGGGCCCTGGTTCTTTTCCTCATCCCAGCATGCTCTCCTTTCTCTATTTGACACTGGTCTCCATGGCGACACCTTGGTCCAATGCTGTTTTGCTGAACCTCTCCCCCCATGAGGGCTCCCGCTCCTCTGCAGCATGGCACCTGGCAACTCTCCTTCTCTGAAGTCTGTTTAGTCTCCTTGCCAGTTCTGAGAAGGGGCTACACCACATGTCAGAGCTGCCCGTCAACACTGGTATTGGGAGTCAAGTTTTGGAGGTGCCTTGCTAAAGGCAATCTCAACACAGCTGTGGGTGGAACCATGAGGACCACCTCAGTGAAAGAGCTGAGCTTAGTCACTACAGAGGAAGAGGCATGCCATGGCAACTGCGGGCGACCCAATACAAAGATGTTGGCACTTGTCTTGGTTACTTTTCTCTCTTTGCTGAGAACAAAATACCTGACACCAAAAATTAGAGAAGAAAAGGTTTATTTGGCTCACAGGTCTTGGAGGTGTCAGTCCATAATCAGCTGGTTCCAAGGCTGGGTGGCATGGCACAAGGCCAACACTTCAAGGCAGCAGCCAGCAAAGGGGAAAAACAAGCCTCTTCTCCTCCCTTATATTATACACAGACCCCCCCTTCAGGGTGGGTGTAGCTCCCACAAAATCTCCTTGCCCTGCTTTGCGCGGGATGAGGATGTTTACAAAGTAAGAACCCTGGCTCCCTGTTGAGTCTCTCAGTTAAATTTCTACACTTCTCAATTTGACGCAATGTGTCAACCATAGCAGTATTTGCCTTTGGACTTTGGTTTTTCAGTTTGGCCAAGGTAGGGGGAGGGTAGTTGAAGAAATCAGGGGGTTCACTGTGAATGGGATGATGGCAGGATCCAAGGTAAGGTAACTTGATGACTGTATATCTTCTTACCCAGGACGTGGGAAGGTTAGACTGAGGCTAAAGCTCTAATCGATAATGAGGTAGCAGCCCCGTTGGGTAGGAAAGGAGTACGGGGTATACATAGCTTGGACACGTCCATGTTCTGTGGTCACATTTGATGGCTGAGTGATCTTGTTTCCTCTTGAAATACCCTGATTTCCTTCCAGTGTTCTTGTCTAATGCTGATGGTATATGAAATCATTTATGGTCAGCAGGAAAGCACAAATGCCTAGCTGGGAATGCCAGATGCTGTCTGGAAATACCAAGGCCTACCTGATGGAGCCAGGCCAACTCTGGATGTCGGGCTGTTTCTCCATTCTCATACCACAATTCTTTATTATTTCATGAAATGTCTGTATATAAAATCCAGTTTCCACAACTTTGATTCCTATTTAAATGAGATTAAAGTTCCTTGGTACCTTCTCCCCTAACTCCTATATGGCCTGGTCAACACAAGTGGGTAATTAAATATAAAATTTCCTGTCTGTTTCATCAGGAATGTGATGATAATAAGAACCACAGGAAGAGACCAATCTGTATATAATAAGTATATTATGCCCAAATTGTTTAGGGAATTCACCCTTTTGTTGGTCTCACACCATAAAAATTAATTTGTTATGCAAATGCCATCAGCAGACATGAATCAAAATGGAATAGGACTTTAATTTTTCTCATTGAAAGTTACTTGTTAGAAAGAAAACTTATTACACAGATAAATAGCTTTATAATTGGGCTATGGAGTCATGGGGTTGAGAATTACTTTAAGTCAGCATATTTCTGAAAAACAGGCATCTCAGTGGAACTATCTTAGTTTCTTGTTAGGGAGACACAATATGCAACACCCAGGACTAACCAAGGAGAGGGTTATTGTGCTCAGATTTAGATCCACAGGTGGCTGAGTCCAAGAGAAGGTAGCAAGACAGGAGGAGGAGGAGGAGGAAAAGGAGGAGAGGGAGGAAGAAAAGGAGGAGGAGCAGGAGGAAAAGGAGGAGAGGGAGGAAGAAGAGGAGGAGGAGCAGGAGGAGCAGGAGGAGGAGGAGGGTGAGAGGTGGGAGGAGGAGTTCCTCAGGCCATGGCCACGGAGCACCCAGAGTAAAGCTGATGCACTATTCCAGGCCACGTCCCTGTCACCTACCTCTTCTGACCTGACCCTGCCGCCTAACTGCAAGACAGCTCAATGCTCCCACAACCCCATCACCATCCCACAGCTTTACCCAGGGGCACAAGAGACTCAGGAAGGGATCTAACTCACAGCCACAAGAGGAGTTAGTGACACCTGTGGTTAAATATGCCATGCCAGCTAGACTTTCCTTTTGCGTGTTCTACTTTCCTCTTGAAATAGTTGGAATAATCTGACTTTTTATTTTATAGCAGTAGACTTTTTAAAAATTTGTTTTTTAAAGCTGATATAAATTTACACATTTTAAACATGTACAGTGTGATACTTTGAAGCATATATATATATACTGTGGGGTGACTGAATATATAGCTGATGTATTGCCTCACATAATTGTAATTGTGGTGAGCACCATTCATCTCTGATCTTATCTTTTTTAGGATTGTAAGCAATAGATTTTCCTACTTATAAGCTTTAAAGAATACCCAGTTAGGGGTTCCAGTTTAAGATTAAAGAGAATTCAATATATTTTAGTAATTTATAAATTCAAAATCACTGGAAACATTAACAATTGCCTCATGCTAACAATATACTTTGTAATTTCTTGTATCTGTGAAAGAAGTTTGGGAATTAGAGACATCAGTAGATGAAGTAAGGCCATATGAATCATTTAGTTCACCACATCCTGCAATGTCAAACGTACTCTTTTTAAACATGAACTGCATAATAAATGCACTGTATCAGTGCATGATTCTCTTCATCTTTGAATTTTCTATTTTATTAAATTGTCACAGTTGTATGTAACTGTCACGTACCTCATGGTGTTCGGAAGTTTGCACGTATACATGGTCAAAAGAAGAAATCTAATTGATTATCATGTAGTTTTCACCTAATTACGCTTTTCATGGTAAACACAACTACCTATTCTCTTAAAAATTTTCAAGATCACAAAGTAGTATCATTAGCTATAGCCACCACACTATATTAAATAATATTTCCCATGCTCACTATTCCACCAAACAGTTATTTGCATTATTTTAACAACTCCTCAGTATCTCCTTCTGAGTCCCCTGGTCTCTGGTTACCACAGTTCTCCACTCGCTTTCAGAAGTCAACATTTTAAGATTCCACACGCAAAATGCGGTAGTGTAGAAGCTGGCTTCCTGTGCCTGGCTTACTGAGACTCCACAGTGTCCTCCTGTTTCATCCACAGGCCCCCAAACTCAGGGTGTTCTCCCTCACAGCTGACTAGTATTCCATTGTCCTTACACTTCACAGCTCCTTTATCCATTCATCTCTTGATGGAAGTTTATGTTGGTTCCAAAGTTTGGCTATGGTGAATTTTACTGCAGTAGTGATAGGAGTCCAAATATTTCTTCCACATATGGTACTGATTTCATTTCCATTCAAGATATATAGGTGTACACATACATTAACATTTCTGTGTGTATATATATATATATAAAATTGATCAATGGACCATATGGGAGTCCTAATGTTTGCATTTAGAGAAGCCTCAGGATTCTTTCCTATAGTGACTGGACTAATTTACTTTGCTATCAACAGCGTGCAAGGATTCCATTTTCTCTGTGGCCTTGCCACCTTGGGTATTTTTGTGTCCTTTTTGTCACAACCATTCTAAGAAGAGTGAGCAGCTATGTCATTGTGGTTTTGCATTTTCCTGATGATTAATGATGTTGAGAAAGTTTTCACACATGTGTTTATCATTTACATGCTTTCTTATAAGTAATGTCAGTTCAGGATTTTACCTATTTTTGAACTGGGTTATTCATTCATTCATTCATTTTTTTGCTACTAAGCTCTTTGAGTTTCTTATATGTTTTCTATATTAGATGTATAATTTGCTGATATTTCTCCCATTCTGTAAGTTTTCTCTTCACTCTGTGAATTGCTTAACTACCTGTGCAGAAATCTTTTTTTTTTTGTTTTGATGCAACTTGCTTTATTGTTTGCTTTTATTGCTTTCACTTAGGTGATATTAAAAATGTTATACAGAGCAACATCATAGAGATTTTTCTGAAGCATTGTTCAAGCAGTTTCATGGTGTCGTCTTTGTTTAAGTATTAAACCCACTTTGCACTGATTTTTTTTAAGTATGTAGTGAGAGATTGGGCTCCAGTTTCACTCTTTTTCTTGCGGATATCCATTCTTTACACCTTATCCAAGAAGTTATTCTTCTCCCATGATGTGAGCTTTTTCAAAGGTCAGTTGATTATAATTGTCTAGGCTTGTTCCTGAGCACTCCCTCTGTGCAGCTCCCTTGGTCTGTGTGTCCTTGTGCAAGTTTCATGCTGTTTTAATCATTTTCTGGAATCAAGTAGTGTGGTGCCTTTGTTCTCTTTTTGCTCAAGGGTTTTGGATACTTGGATTTTTATGCCTGTATATGAGTTTTGTGTCTTTCTGTTATTCATATAAGAATGCCATTGCCAGGAATATAGCTCAGCAGCACAAGTGCCTGCCTGGCAAGTGCAGTGTCCTGAGTTTTATTCCCAGTCTCAAAAAACAAACAGACAAACAAAAAAACAACACAAAAAACAAAAGGAATGAAGAATGTCATTACTATTTTGATAGGAAGTATGTTGAATCTATAGATGTTTTAACAATATTAAAGCTTCAGTTCATGAACAACAGGATACCTTTGATTTATTTATGTATTCTTCAACTTTTTTTATTGACAATTTTTGTGGCTTGGTCTTACAACATGGTGTGATATACAAAAAACAGATTTTTGTTTTCTGCTTCTTTTTCACTTATCATAATGTCTTTCTTTTTAAAGTTTATACCATTCCAGAGTCCTAGTTCATCTCCCTGTTTTCAAGTGAGACATTTAGTTTTGTTTTATATGAGCCAAGAGCAATGATGTACTGAAACAGAAATAAGATAGGAAAAATTAAAAGCTCACTTAGACATCTTATCACTTGATGAAACAATGAAAGTAATGTAAATCATTGTAAACATTACAACTGTCTGCCATTGGCCTTGGACAAACGGCTTATTCAAGTCTTACAAATCTACCTTAGCACTGCTCTAACCATTGACACTGATGTGTCAGCTTCATTCAATTAAGAAACACTAAGAAAATGCAACACACTTCCAGGTTTGTCTGGATTGGTCTCGGAGTTGTGGTGCTGGGCATCACACATGGCCTTTCACCCGCTTCTCCCTGGTACTGTCCCTGCGATGTGCTCCCCAGTCAGCAGGAACCAAGCAGCTTTGCTCATTTAAGCTCTGCCAGCATAACGTTGCCTCTGCGGCGCCTGCTGACCACTGCCTGAGTCCCACGGAACGGTAAGCTGGATTAAGCCCTTGCTTCTTTAGGTGGTAGGATACTATGTTTCAAGGGTAGAAAAGCTAAGGAAGACAGAAACTTGGTACCAGAGAAGTGGGGTTGAGGCTGTCACTGTACCTGACCATGGTTTAGAAGCTTTTGGAACTGTTTTCAGGACAGGATGCGAATATTTAGAGATGCTGATTAGTGAATCCTTGCAAAGTAGTAAGTGGAACCTGATGGGTGACTCTGGTCAGGGTTCCAAAGACCAGAATTCTGATAGAGATGTGGACAGTACAAACCAGGCTCAGGAGTGTCCACTTGGGTAGAAGAGATCTGTGAGCAGCTGAACTACAAGGCATATGTTTCAACCTGGCAGAAAATTTGTCTACATTGTGTCCACGTCCTGAGATTTCACAGGAGACTGAGATGAAGGGCGGTGGACTAAGTAATCTGATGGGTGAAATTTCAAGATGGTCCAGCATTCAGGCTGTGGTATGGGTACTACTGGCTGTGTTAGCCAGATTTATAGTGAGGATTGTTCATTAAAAACAGTACAGAAAATTTTGAAAACTTAAATTTTGACCTAGGAAAAGCCATGTATAAAGCTGAACGTGTGATGAGTAAAGAGATTCTTTCCACTAAAAGGAAGGCAAGTATGTTGTAAAGAGGCAAAAAGAAATACACTTTGAGGGTACCTCAAGAATCAACAAGATTCCCAGGCATTTCAGAATCAAGAGTTGGAAAGTGTCAATTTTTCATTTGAAAAGAGAGCCTGTGGGAACCCTGTTTAATAAGGGACTCCTAGTGAGTGAGTCCCTGGGGTTAATTTCACCATATTCAGCCATCCAGACATTCAGAGGCCGCTGCAGCCATGGTCCAAGGGGCTCAGGTACAACCTTGGTATTGTGTATATGATGCTTGTGTTGCTGGCATACAAATGTAGGAGTAGTGAGGTCAGGAGGGCTGCCACCATATTTCAGAGAAGGCCTGGGAGGACAGGCAAGGAACTTCTGGAGAGGACAGAATGTGAGGCCATGGTAATGCAGCCGTAAGTGCAGCAGAGACCTCAGGTAGGCATATGCAAGGAGCCTTCCGCATTGCCTGAAGACAGCCAAAGCCAAGCGGAGTGGCACTGCCCAGAAGAGGGGCTGTGTGGGATAGAGCAGACAAAGCCGTAAGATTGGAATTCTCAAGTCCACTGAAGCTTATGACTGCACCACCATGTGCCCTGGATGCCAGACTTGGACTTTAACCCCCTTATTCCTACCTTTTGGAGTAAGAATATTTATACTGAACCATTGTACCATAGGATTATGTAACTTGTTTTATTTTAATTATTACTATTTTTACAGAGTTCATGACTAAGAGTTTGCCTTGAGTCTCTGAAGACACTTGGACTCTTGGAAATACTGGAACTTTTAGACTTCTGGAAAGGGATTATTGTATTTATTGTTGTGCACAGGATAGTGGTATTATGTTAGCAGAATTATGAACTTTCTATTGTCTTTTTGGGAGCTATACTTGGTTAAAGGAGAAGTGTTCCAGTGTGAAGTTGACAAGGTATAGATTGATTCATCCTGACCTGTGAGCTTCATTAAATTAAGAAACACCTAGGAGATTAGCAAAGTGTACTTTTGGGTGTGTTCTAGTGGGTCATGGTTCAATAGTTAAATTAGAGCAGGATCCTGACAATTCAGATGATTCTTCATTAGTAGTAATAACAGAAATACAAACAAAAATACAGATATTCATTAGTGTTTGGGAAATTAACACTCCTAAAGTTCATTTTGTACAAGAACAAATTATCACATAATTAGCCAATATACTTTGGATTAATATTAATGTGTCTAAGAAGCTTAGTAAAAACGAATATGTATTACTAGTTTTCTTGGTGAATAAGGGATATTTTGTGTATCTACCTTTGCTGAATATATTTAACACAAATGTAAATAAAAGTTCTATCATTTTCCTCACTAGAAATATTCTCATACTTGATTTTGCACTCTTGAAACATCTCAGAAATTCTTACAAGTACAAATACTTGTATAAAGTATAACAGAATAAGGTAGACATTGTTGTCTTTTATGTTTATGTTTAACCTTCTTATCCCAGAGAATCAATAGTCTTTCATGCACAGGTGACTGTTTGTAATTGCCAAAACTATCCAGAAAATTTGTTGAATGCTTTGTTTTGCATTGGGTCTAGGCATAGTTTCTCTTTCTTCTTCTCCCACATGTTTAAACCATCACAAGGTGCTTACGTATCACGGGCCCACTTGCCAATGAAGTAACCTGTAAATATGCTTACTGAGATGCAGGCTTATGTAATGCTCACATTCATTGCTTATTCATGATAAGGTGATATGCTTTAGCTGAGCCAAGTTCTTGATTATAAACCATGTAACTCAAATGACAAGTGTCTTTAGTACTTTCTTGTTGCTCAAACATAGTACTTGATACAAGTTGAAAGAGGAAACCTTTAATTTGGCTCACAATTTTTAGAGGTCTCAGTTCATAATTGACCAGCTATAAGAGAGATCAAGGGGGAAGGGCAGAGATAGACCCTGCCAGACCGTGCCCCCAGGACCCACCTCCTCCACCCAGGCTTCACCTACCAACATCACATTGGCTGTAATCATGCACTGATGATTTCACCACCTTCGAAAAGCTGCACCTGTGAGTTCATGAGGTTTGAGAGGACATGCAGACATAGGCCATAACAATCAGCGTCTCCAACTCCTGGCCTATGGCACTCTGCAGGGAACCTCTGTCTCTTTACCTTTGTGTTCCACCCTTATGCTTTCTGTAATTCTGTCATAGTGCTCTCACTTCCCCGCTCTATGTCCTTGACACTGAAGTACCACCCTGATTCTGCAATGCCTTGGGTGATACAGCAGGGAGCCAAAGCCAGGCTTCAGGACTCAGCCCATTAGCTAAAGGCAGAAGGGAGGAACTGGGAGATTAATTACCTTTCAGTATCATTTAGAGTCTGCAGGCCCCTTATTATCCACTTTACTACCTGTTAGCTCTGTGTATTTGTACTTTACTGTGTTTTCACTTTAAGAAGAGCCAATAAAAGAAGCCCTGCTGGTATGTTCTAGAGTACCAGCAACAATCTCGCCGAGGGTATTTCTTTCACTGATGGTCATATTCACAGCCCACTTTTGCTGGTTGCTGCATACTCTGCCTAGAATGGGCCCAGCTTCTCTTCCTTAGACTGAGTGCAGTTTTCAATTCAGAGCCTCATGTCTTTTCAATATTGCTTTATTCATCCTCTGGCTTCATTCTGCATCTCAGTTGAAAACTTTTGATGTGACCTTTCCAATGCAAACTTGTGCCCTGTCAATCCCTCTAACTGAGATTATTTAGTAGTCCTATTTCGCTTGTAGACTATGTTCAAGCCCCTTAGAATAGTATGCGGAGGGCTTAGTGGCCTCTTTTGCACCTGTTTATCTTCTACCCAGGAAGATCGCAGAGAATGGAATCCCCCTTTCCCACGTCTTCCCCTGCCACTCCCTCTTGGTGCTTTCTTGGCCACAAGGAAATACGCCAACCTACCCTTGTGTCATAGCACATCAGGAGCGCGTGGGCTCTGTGCCTTCACAGGAAGGAAGAGTGCCATGGCCCACCTGACACCCTCGTTCTCAGTCCATCCCAAGACAGGGGACAGGGCCACGAGGGCAGCAGGAAGTGTGCACACTGAGGGGGACTGAGATGGGCAGTGCGTCCCAGGGAGCTCTGCCAGAGGCCAAGCCACAGACTAATTCCCCCCAGGCTATGCAGCAGGCTGCAGTGAAGATGTAGGAGCAAGGTGTCCCTCAGGGAGGGCAAGCCTCACAGCGCGCTGCAGCCACCGTGGAGGCTACCTCTTGGAGCGTCAGAAGCTGCGTGCTATGCGTAGGCAACTACGCTCAGGAGCAGACTCGCAGAATTTTAGGTCCCAAGCATCCAAACTGGACATTTTTGTTACTCGGTCAAAGAAAAGAGTTATCATCTGCAAGGGTGTCACAGGCCCAGAGATAGTCATAAAGAGGAACCTAGCGTAAGCCCCACACTCTTCTCATTCCTTCAGCTACAATGCCTGTTGAGAAAAACACAACAGAGCTTGAAACCTGAAATGATAGAGAAATGTCAAAATCGGAATGTTTCTTCCCAGTGAATATACTATAAAATATCCTGGGTCAGACTACCCGGAAGCTTGAGGGAAAAATGAATCTTAGAACAACAGAATTTTGTGTTTGCACATCTGAGTTTGTGACTGCTCAATTCATTTCCAAGAATTGTACGACCCTCTCCAAGATTTCTGGTGATAGTTCTCTTTTGGCAAAAGCAAAGGAAGACCTCAAGGCCTATTATATCTTTGGTTTCAGTGAATTTGGTGTTTAATGTTCTATTCATTGGAATAGTCAGAGTCTGTCATTCTGTTTCCTAGAGTGACAAAAATGTGGGCTTGACTTTTACTTTAAATTTTGATTTCACTTTGAAATCTTGACATGCAACCAATTTTTCCTTTAAAGAACTATACTCTTCTAGGTTATAGGAGGTCCTGGGTTACTTTGATAGTCTTTAGTTCATGTTGAGTGCGTATATATAAGTGCACACTTATGCAATTTAAATAAATATTTGTGATCTCAAAATGGACTGAGGGTTTAATATTTTAGAATGCTTACTTTATAGAACTAAAGTTAACTTTTTAGCAAGAGAGATTTATTTGTTACTTTTGATAAAAACTGTGAAAATATCAGCAAACATTTTCTGAGGTCTCTATCAATTAGAATGCTTTTGTCTTTAAGCAATAAAATGCCTCAATAAAATTAACTCAAATGTATAGTCACATGTAATTTTTTTAAATTTAAACTTGATCTAGGACAAAGGGCTAAGAGGTGATAGAGCAAGGATTCAAGAGACAGTATAATTCGAACCTGGTTGATTAGTAGACTAAACAGTGTGAGGACCCTGGATTGGTTTTTCTATAATTGACTTAGTTGTTAGCTTGGGTACGAAGTGGTTGCAGAATTCCAAGAATCACACCTTTGTATAATAATGCTCAAAGACCCAAGCAAGTCACTGTCTTGCTTCAGTTTTTTTAAAGCTGGGGTAGCCTGACGCTACAGCTCAGTAGGTGAGCGTTTTGTTATACACACAGCCTTCCCCTCTCATTATCAAAGAGAATCGCTGACTTTGGCTAATCAATATTCAGTCTCCAGCTTGGGCTTGAGAGGGTCCTGAGGATCGCGTGGACGTGAAGTATGTGAAACAGAAAATCAGAGCGTGAGTGGGAGGGAAGAAGTACAGAGAGGAGCAATGGTTTCACCCAGGGTGGGTTCCTATTTTAATTTATATGTTAGATTGTTTTTGAAAATTAAAATATGCTTACATCCCAAATAATTTTCAGAAAGTAAAATTGCACTGAGAAAGATAAAAGTTTCAAGTGGATTTTGAATACCAGGCCTTTCCCTTTTCTTATGTGTACATATTTTCAAAGACAGTATGTCACTAGGCCATAAAACACTCTCCTTGCTTTTCTTCCAATCAGATTCTAGAGATGTGACCAATGACTTAGAGATGGCCTTGGTTCTGCTTGGCCCCCCAAAAGAAAGGGGTGCATGGTACCATTGCACTGCAATTTGAAATCAAGTACAACGATCACGGTCCCCAGTGGTCTTATTCTAGGGGACTGCTGATACAGCTGAACATTTACTCTTCTGCTTACACTGAAGTTCATTTAAGTTCAGGGGAAAAAAGAGTCCAGTCCCTGCCCCAGGGACTTTGAAATTTCCTTGTTTGAAGGAGGTAAGATTTTGCTTCTCTTGCCTAATCCAGTTGAGCAACAGAAGAGCACTCAGAGGCTTTGGAGTGAGAGGGGTGGGGGCACTGGGCAGGCGGCCAGGCTGGCCTCCAACGGGCCTTGCCTCTGGGAAGCTCAGAAAGGTGTGGAAATGAACAGGACCAGAAAAGCATTATATTTCTGCGGCATTCGTTGAGTGGATTTTACACTGAGTGAGGGGAAGGGGGTAAAATTTAGAAGGAAATCGTTTTTAAAAGGCTAATTTCTTTGACATATTACTAATTAAAGGATGTGCCCTTCCTGGCAGTGGCTGAGGAGCAAAAATAGGAAAAGAACTTTAAAGTGTGTTTTCAACCTTTGCTTTTAAATGAGTCTATTATTTAGATTTCCATTTTTTTATTTCAAAGCAAAAAAAAAAAAACAGAAAAAACAAAATACAAACAAAAGAATCATACAACAACCAATAAAACCCCCAAACAGTAGTGATATAGAATTTCAAGATGATAGGAATTTAATAATAGTTGTTACGTTGCATGTTGTTAAGACTTCTTGTTCAGATTACCAGGTGTAGGCATGCAAAATTGATCAAACTATACAAATGGAAACTATTCCTTTCCTTGAATTAATAGAATTAATAACACAATTATCTTAGCTATCGTGTATGTATATATTTTTTTAATTGTGAATTATTATGTATGTGTTTCCTCAGACCTAAATAGGATTATTTGCTTTTTTCAGAGCTGACATTCACAGTATGATGATACATTTTTATCCTTAGAGACATAGAAATATACTAAAATCTTTTTGTAGAACTTTGCCTTGCTTAGCAGGCATATCTACAACTGTCCTAGACCCATGTTCACATTTTTAGTCATACTAGGTACAGGCTTAAAATCCACTAAAGTACTTCCAGACTTTAATTTTATATCCATTACTTTTGAATTAGAGTTGGTATGTTTTTATACTTATTAGCATATTTTCTCTCATTTTCTAAATTTAAGTAGCTTTTTTCAAGCGGGAATGTTACCAAATAATGAATATGTTTGTGAAATGCATCATGTTCTCATTTTATCACAAAGTAAATTGTGTGTCAGGATTCAGAATTGTTAGTTCTTATTTGAGCCTCCTTGTACAAGGAGTCACAACTCTTAGCAGTTTACGGCTAACTGCTTTTGGAGTCTAAGGTGGAAACTGCACAGTTTTCCTCTCAGGTCCTGAATTGCCTGCTCTGCTGATTTGAAATATCTTCTCCCTCCTGGAATCTGGACTCACATGCTGTGCTTCTCTGTTGACAATCCTCCACCCTGGTAGAGATGATCGAATCTGTCCATGGCAGGGGAAGTGGTCTCCACCTTTGCCCTGTGCGTAGCAGCTGACCTCTGCCTGCTGGAGACCTCGCCGCCTTCCGCATTTGCCTCTTTGGAGGTTGTGCAGTAACCCTTGTCGTGCAGTCTGCAGTGTGGCGCAGTGATTTTTCTGGCTGTCTGACTAAGCGTGTTTCCATTAAGTAAGAATATGTTTTATGTATTTTCTGATTGAGAAATAGCTAGTGTTAAGAAAGACTAATGAAAATTAAATGGCTGTGTAAGGGAATTTTTTTTATTTAATTATAATCTGTGTAAGAAAATAATGCTAAATCATCAAAGGACCAGAAGACATTATCTGAGAGATTTAAATTAGTAAAAGTCAAGGATTTAGATAGGAGCAAGAAAATGGTTATACTTTACTAAGTGTTCTTGTTTTTGTACTAATATTTGATAGCTCCTGTCAACTAGATGGATAAACTCAAGGTTATATATTTCTTACCTATTTTGGTCATGTTTGCATTTGTCCAATTTCCCAACATTTCCTGGTGTTCATTATCTTCTTCATAAAAATTTGGCTAAGATCACTTAATTTGTAGTACTTTTTTGGACACATGAGTGTATTTAGCATAACACTTGACCCATAGTAATATATAAAGGGTAATTCTGCCCTTCCTTATCTTTTTCTAGTATTTTTCAAATTGTCCTTCATAAGGGAGCAGAAATAGAACACATTAACTAATATCTATATATTTTATTTAATTTCATCTTAATTAAAAATGTAAAATACCGAACATAGGACAAAAGAACACTGAAACCATATAGATTAAAAAATTAGCTTTATAGTAGTAACAGAGTACCAGTAAAAAGGTATGGCAGTAAGAAACGTATACCAAAATCATCCAGGAAAGTAGTATTCGGTTGACGAACGTTGCTAAAGAAGGAAGCGTAATGAAATATATGAACATTAAAGTAACACCTAGAAAACATCAGGGAAGAACCCAAGACAAGAGCTGTAAAAATGGACAACAAACGGATAGAAGAGGAACATAATGAGAGAGGGTAAGCAATGTTGTCTTGATGTTTTTAGAATTAACAAGATGATTCAGAACATGTTATGTCTGAGGTGCTGGCTCTCTATTTGTTAAATTACAAGGATTCGTGAGTCCTAAGATTTTTCCCAACTTCTGCAGTATGAAAATAGTGAGGGCAATAGGAGCAACACATCACACAGAGAAGCAGACACAAGGATCCTGGAACCATGTATCACCCCATTTCTTTCCAACAAACGTGGGCATTCTAGGAGTCCCGAGGTTGGCGTCCTCTGAGTCTTCGTGGAGAGTTATCCTCTGCATCCAGACTGTCTCTGGATTGGGGCCTTCTTCCAAACGTTTCCAACCTGAGCCATTTCTGACACCCTAACCCTGTAAGTATTAGCAACCTTGATAATACTGTAAGAATTAGTAGCCTTCAAAACTATGGTTCATCTGAGACACATACTTGGCGTGTGAAGCACAGACCGCTGATTGCAGGCAGCCAGCCAAGCCTGCAGTCAGACACCAGCCTTCCCGAACTGGGCTCTAGACAGCTGTACTGGAGATTTCTGTGTAAATAGGGAGTTAGCCAGTGGTATTTCTAACCAATCTATAAATCTTTGATATATAGGTTATATATCAAAGATTATATATAAATATATGAATATTTATCGTGCCAAACTCCAGAGGGGGTAAAAACAGCTAAAGCGTGAGCGCCTACCAAATGCTAAGGAGCGAGCTTTGGAATGAATGTTCTCAATTACAGTAACTGTTCACTTCGTGATGGTAGATGCAAATTGCCTGAGATTCGCATGCATGTTGTAACTTGTGCTGCGGGATTCGAAGTATATTTACAAAACCTCCCGAGGTAGCTGGTGCTTTCTTCCCCTTTGCTGCAGATTTCTGAGCCTAAGGTGACCACATGACAAATACCCCTTTAGAGGGAGAGTGGGTGCACAGCTTCAGTGTTAATCCCTGGAGCCTGGCTGCCTTCAGGGACTCGGGAGAAATCGCATACTTGTGGTTTCGTGTAGAATAAGCTATGACGGGCTACTGTTTGCACCGTGTCGCTGCATCTGCTGTAATCTGGTCCTGTGCTGTGTGTATAACACACACCCTTAGTTCCCGCAAGTGGCTTACGGAGTCGTTGCTGTGCTGAGCGTGCCCTTGCTCATTCTGCAGAGCGCTGTCCAGTGTTACCTCATTTACATCTTTGCACAAACCGGGACATTCCGCACAGCTCTGTCACCCCCGCAGACCAGCACGTGTGTGGTAAAGTGTTTCTTAGGGGACAGCGCAGTCCTGAAACTAAGATGCGGGACGAAAGGGTCGAGGCATTGCTCAGAGAATGTAAGTAGTGATGTCTCAGGAGAGGGGACTGCTGCTGTGTTCTTTTAAATGTCTCAGAGGAATTGTTTCTTTTTTTAAAGCAAAGAACCAGAGTAAAGAGCACCTCATTTTCAAACCGGGTCTCCTAGCAAACGCTGGGTACAGTACTCCCCGGAGTGGGAGCCCTGCAGCCGCCCGTGTGTCAGTCAGCCCTCCAGAGCCATTCCTGGACACCTGGGGGTGGGGCTGCATGTGGACAGCCCAGCGTTGACCCAGCACTTGGGCAAACACAGCCAGAGTCATCAGTGTTATTCTGGGCTCTGCCACCCTGCCTTTCGAAAGCACATTGACACCTGTGACCTTGCATGCTTCCCTTGGACTTCTGGCTGGTAACTGCATCTGGATTATAGGTGAGCGTGTGACCTGGCCTTAAAACGTAAGAGTCAAGACTGGTGTGCAGTCCTGCAGTCTCTTACTATGATCTGATTTTTCCTTTGTTCTTGCCCAGTTTATACTTGGATTTCTTTCCTCCTCTGGGAATAGAGTACATGGGGTATTAGAGGCATTCAGAACCCTGTCCCAAGTTTTTAAATGAGAAGTTGTATCTGGAAGAAAGAGAGATCTGGTCAGGTATAGACATTTACAATGGCTTTGCCAGTAATGTCCACAGTATGAAGAGATGAAAGGCCATTCAAAAACACTCAACATTATCAAGCTCTCCACCTTACATGCTTGTTCATAGGCATGCATCAGTGATGGAATATCTTAACAGAGAAATAGAGGGCAGACTCATGAGCAGGAATCTTTTGTGCTGAAGAATATATATATACACACATCCTGGTAAGCCTGTTAAATTGTAGAATTTTTTCTACCCAAAGGTACAGCTATAATGCATATCATCATGGAGGCTTCAGAGTCTTAGGTGACAGGTTTAAGGGACAGCAGTTGTCTTCTCAATCTTGGAGAGAGAACAATCTGTCCTCCTGGCTTCTGATTTCAACAGTAACAAGTGCAGGTCACAAGCAACCCCTTCTACTGGCACTCCTGGCACGGCACTAATCAGCAGGTGACTTCTGTGGCTTACTTGTGAAGTGGCTTTGCAACTTTATTTTGCTCTCAGCTTAAAGAGCTCAGTCACTTGTAGTGTGTTACCAGGGCTCCGGAATCTCTAGAGTAATAGAAAACAGGGTCAATAAAGTACTATCAAAATTGATCAGTAAATTAAAAGCAGGTTTCTAATTTGTAAATAATCTCTGAGACGTGTTCATGGAAACAAATGTCTACATAGAATGAAAATGTTGGCATGTGTAGAAAAGCAAGTATGGGAGTTAGGTAAAGATTTTAAAGATTATAACCTAGGCTGTTTCCCTGGTCACATGTGATCCTGTCTCATAATTACTTTTCTTTGGACTTCCGTTGGTGTGGTGTTCTCTAGGAATGAACAGTGCCTGAATGCCCTAACTTTAGTTACTGTGATATTCTTAATAACTGTGAATGCAGCCCAGTGAATTAAAAGACAGCATAGACGGCAGTTGCTTGCTTCAGTGGCCATTGTTTGAAAATAGGGAACGAAAGATGAAATGTTAATACTTGCTCATTTAGAAGAGTATAACTTAGCACCTCGATTGATGTAACTGTATCTGTTGCTTGGGTAGTTGACAGTTATTCAAGAGTTCTAGATAAGCTGTGATGAAATATTTCAACGCAAGGCCTCAGGCAATTATTCTTTTGCTATTAAGTAACTAGCTTACCATGTCCAGTAACTACACACAAACTGAAGTGACACACAGTACAATAATGCTGCTAACACATACTCATAAAACTGGGCAAGAAATTTACAAATGCTAGCACTGTGTAAATGACTTGTTCTCTAGTGAGCTAGACTGGATAGTACATGTTGTTCATTCATTCCATAAATAATAGTCTGTCCAGTGTGTGCTGGATGCTGGCTGTTTCCTGCATTTAGTTTTGCCCATGTAGGGCTGTGAATATTCAAATAATTCCTCAGTGTAGATATTATTATTTAATAAGCCAAAGGAACATCATTACAGGGACAGTTGGTGAGGATACTTCAGGGATCATAATTAATCACATTTGTTCTCTAAAATGATGAACAATTGGTGGACTCCTAAGTGTCTGCAGTCCGGAGTCTCAGGTTGCCTGGAAACGCAGTGACTATGGACTTGTTATGGTAGCCCAGTTTATTGGTGAGTGCAAAACTGACTCAGCGGGCACTGTGCTAAATCTCTGCACTTTGCTGATGAGAACATTCAGATAATTCCCTTTATCATATCAGCAATTTTATTTCTCATACAGTCAAGGTACACAATATTATAATTTACTGAATTTTGAAAATAGTTGATAACACCTTGTAACTCCATGACAGTGAAGTTTAAATTCTATATGCATTTTTAATTTCAAATGTATAATGTCTGTTGATTGCTATCCTGCTTTCCAAATTTATGTAGATATAGATACAGGCTATTTGTATTAAATTAAATGCATGATTAAAAACTAGTGCAGTAAATTACCCATGAGCTAGTTAAAGGTTCAATAAATATGATTTAAATTAATAGTTCTAAGTAAATAACCGATAAATCTATAGTACAATTTAATGACATTTTTATGTTGCAATATAAAGTCCTTATTTGCAGATGACGTAGTGTTATTCTATTGTTTCTCTTTAAAATGTTATGTTCAAAGTAATATGCCATGTAATTTGCTACACCAAGAGCATTAGAAAGCAGCTTTATTTGGAGAGCAGACTTTTGTAATCATGCGAAGATGTTAGCGGACCAGCTCTTATCTGAAGTTTTATTCCACAGATGATCCACTTTTTGTGTCCTCTAGTATGTTAGGCCAGCATGCAATGAGCAGAAGTCACTTGTGTCATGCATTGGCAATGATAATGTCCTTTTCAATTTAGAGCTTAATGACACCTTTTATGGTTCTACATGTTTCTTCTGTTTCTGAGCTGTAGTCTCTGCCCCTCTTCGAACGCTATGTGTCTATCTTATCTCCCTATTGATTCTAGCTTTTCTGTTTATCAGATGCAATAGCAGAGGTAGAGCCAGCAGTCTCTCCTGAGACCAGATGCCTGCAAGGCCCTATTTGCCATTGTCCTCTCCTGGGTTTTGGCATTTATGCAATTTGTTTTGATGTTTATGAGTTCACCCTATTAAAGTTTCTCTCAAGTGAAAGAAGCAATAGGTCAGATTTTCATGGGACAGTGCTACAGGTGGTACTTTCAGCTTTGCTTTAGGCTCTGTTCATTTCTAGACAGTTCCACAGATGATCCACTTTTTGGATCCTCTAATGTTAGTCCAGAATGCGATGCATCTGTGGATAGTAACAGCTTCGCATCAGAGATGGAAGCAAGTACAAAGAGAGAACTTAATTTAGAGCACTTTCCTGCACTAAGTGCTCTTTGAAAGCCAATCCCTAGGGGTCCTTTTCAAAAGGTTCAATGACTAAGACTTATTGAGCCCGTCCCTTAATAGAGCAGCATTGCTAATTAGACTAATGCCTCACCACTTACCAAAATAAACAAGTGATCCAGGGCGCTCACCAATGCAAAGGAATCACTGTCATGACGGGATCATGGGCACAGTTATAAGTACATAAGGAAATAGTAGGGTGGCTTATACAAATTAGGTGGTAGAGGGTAACCCTGCAGAAGACTTGGAAAGTACTTGTAATTGGCCAAAGCAAAGCAGTACAACACAGCTGCTTATTACCAATCTACATTGACTGTTGCTTTGAGCTCTTTGGCATAGTTGAATTACTTTAACAGATTTTAAAAATTTCATTTTAATAAAGATGTGTATTCCTGGCCATGGGTAAGTAAATAGTACCCTGGACCATTCACAATGTCTGGGGAAGCTTGTTTACAGGTCCATGTGAGTCTTCCCTGTGTTGCAGTTGTTTGATGAGTATCTGGAATGAAAAATTATAGCCCTGCATCAAAATATTTTCTAATGTGGAATGATCAGACTATATATCTGTTTAATACACTCAGAGTTTTGCTTAATGTACACAATTATACGTTCTTTCACATGCTGCATATGTGATGTCTACCTAATGCAAAAAATGAAACACCAAAAAACCAAAAACAAACAAAACACCCACACGTTTGCTGCATCACCAGGCCTTTTCAACTTGGTCTCAGGTAGCTCAAACATGCAGATACCCCCCTCTGACCGCAGTGTGAACGCAGGCGTGTCCGTCTCTAACCTATACTGTGATGCTCAGTGTATTCGTTGCCTGTGATGAACATTGGAGCACCTGTTGTGTGTCACATGCTGTTTTAAACTCTGGAATTAATGGCAGTGCTACCCGTACGGTTCCCAGTGAGGACACCGCTGGGAGATTCATGGTGAGCTACTCCCCTGCTGCATGTGCAGGGAAATACATGACAAATGAGCCTTTGGGCAGTCCTTGCCATGTGCGGGACACTAAAGGACTCTGAAAATGGAGGACTAAATCACATGGTATCTTATGTGACTTATTTTATATTAATTTCTATGTATGTCACCTGTCATATGGAAACCACACTACAGGGGTATTATGGTTTCTTTTTATTTCCTTTTTTTTTTTAAAGCATGACTGACTGGCTGAGTCATGTTCCCTGTGGATTAGATAGTTTAGTTGCTTAAATGCATGTGATCTGAAGTTCACGCTTCACACAGACTTTCAGGAATCAGGCTGGGTGCTGTCTGCCTTCGCCAGTGGAGTCCATACCGGGACCTGTTGGCCCACAGAACCCGGAGCTCCAGGCAGTGCCCTTCAGGTGCCGCTGGGGCCAGCAGCTGGCTCCTCCTTAACCTCCCCTGCCCTTGCACCTCCCTGGGTGCTGGGCTTGACCCATGCTGTCTGTGTCCTTCTTCTCACACAAGACACAGGGTTGAGAGGAGGACCAGTAACAGCAGAGAACTCACTGCCACCAGTTTTGAACAAAGTGTGAGTCCCCCAGGAAGATGTGTGGCCTTACACACCCCACGTCCCTGAATAAAGGGAAACCCTTGGTGAAACCCTGGCAGTTTTAGAGGCTGTGTCCTGCTAAGATGAGTGCCTCAGAGGGTAGAAGCAGCTTCAGATTCTCTGCTTGGCAGTGTTAATGGCATCTCTAGGACCCTCCGCAGCTCATGCGCTGCAGGTGCTTCTCACTGACTGAGTTTCTGTGGGTTGAATCTGGACCAGAGCTTGCAATTTTCCCTTAGGAAACTCCTGAGCATATTAAGTGTCTTCCAAACGATTTAGTCAGCAGAGATGGCTCAGACAAGCTGGAGCAAATGCCTCAGAATATACCTTACTGATCGTATATTGTATTCTTCTTAAAGGAGCGTTGCTTGTTTCCATTTTTAATTTCACCATTGTGGGATTGGATTATGATTGGTTGAAAGACTGATATTTTCCATGGTAGTTACTGTATCATGGAAAGCAAAGGTTTCCAAGTGATGCATTTGTACCATAATATTTCAAAGGAAAAACAATCACCATAGTATTTTTCCCATTAACCCAAAAACCATGGCCAGAAAATGCAGAGAAAGGTCAATAAATGACTCAAATTGAGCCTTCACTTTTTGATTTTACTCTTCTGCTATTATATACATAGTTGATATGGAAAAAGTAAGTGACAAAAAGTTTAAATGTGCCTGAAATACTTTTGAATAATCAATAACCTTCCTGTACACAAATAACAAACTCATCTAGAGAGAAATTGTTAGAATCACACCTTTCACAATAGCATAAAAAATGAAATATTTAGGAATCAATCTAACCAAGGAAGTAAGAGATCTTTACATTAAAATCTATAGTACTCTCTAAAAGTAGATAGAACAGGATATCAGAAAATGGAAAGATATCCCTTGCTCTTGGGTAGGAAGAACTACCATAGTGAAAATGACCATACTCCCACAATCATTATACAGATTTAATCCAATTCCAGTCAAAAGACCAACAATGGAATTAGAGAAAACAATTCTAAAATTCATTTGGAACAGGAAGAGACCTAGAATAACAAAACAATTCTGGGCATCAAAGGCAAAGCAGGAGCATCACAATCCCTGAGTTGAAACTATACTACAGAGCTCTTGTGGTAAAAACAGCATGACACTGACAATAAAACAGAACCAGGGATCAATGGAACAGGTAAGAAGATGCAGAAACAACTCTAAACACCCTCAGCCACCTTATCTTCATCAAAAGGGTAAACATGTTCACTGGAAAAAGACAGCCTCTTCAATCAATGGTTCTGGAAAAACTGGCTCTCTATACCCTGAAGACTAAAACTAGACCCATGTCTCTCATCATACATACATTAAACTAAAATTAAAATGGATTGAAGATCTAAATATTAAAACAGGAACATTAAATCTGCTGAAAGAAAATAAGTAGGACTCTTGAAGGTACAGGTATAGGCAAAGACTTGGTGAACAAAACCCCAATTATACTGCAAATATTACAAGGAATCAACAACCAGTGTCATCTTATTAAAAAGCTTGTGCACAACAAGGGGAAATATCAACAGAGTGAAGAGACAACTCACAGAGTGGGAAAACATTTGCTCGCTGTACCTCATACAAAAGACTAGTATCTAGAGTACACAAAGAACTCAAAAAAATCGTAACTCCATATTGAAAATGGAGTTAACTCCATATTGAAAACCATAACTCCAATCCAAAAATGGGCATCTGAAATGAATACACACTTCTCAAATGAAGAAGCACAGATGGCAAATTAATACACAAAAAAATGTTCATCATCATTGGTCATTTGAGAGATGTAAATTGAAACAACACAGATTCCAGAAAGAATGGCTGTCATCAAGAAATCGACTAATAACATATGCTGGTGGGGCTGTGGGGAAAAAGGAACCCTTCTCCACTGTAGGTGGGAGTGTAGACTGGTGCAACCACTGTGGAAATCAGTGTGGAGACTGCGCAGAAACCTAGAACTAGAGGTTCCACTTGGCCCAGCTATTCCCCTTCTTGGTATTCCCAAGAGAATAAAAAGCATCCTATCACAATGACATGTGCACACCCATGTTCACAGAAGCACTGTTCGTAGGAGCTAAAACTTGGGTAGAGCCCAAATGCCCATCAACCTACAAAAGGGCGAAGAAGATGCGGGGTTTTTAGACTTTGTGACAATTCAGTGATGACGGGAGATGAGCTGGGGCATGTCTACGTATGTGGCTGAACCTTGAGACCGTCCTCTCGGTGATACTGAAAGACTCATAATGGTGTGTTGAATGGTGGTGGATGCCGCCGCCCCTAAAAGCAGCACACCCCCAAGCAACCCCAACCCATGCAAATGCATGATTTACTCTAATTCAGGGATATTTGTGGTTGTGTATGTGAAATTGCACTGTTAATTTATATACACTTATAAATGTATATACCTAAAATCATGTGTCACTTTGAAAGAAAATTAAGGCATGAAAGAGAAACATCAAATAGACAAAAATCAAGAACCGATGGATGTAGGATAAACAAGGAAGAAAGAAGAAAACATTAGAAGAGAAAATCTTGTGATAGAGAGAAGTCTATACTGAAAGCGTATGATGAAACCATTTTTTGGAATAGAACTTGACACAGACAGTATGTAATATCTTTCCACTGAGGCTTGCCTGCAATGTGATCTTCGTGTTTCTATTTCACCTTAAATTTGATTCCCTCGCAGCCCCTTTCCACCCTCCTGTGATTGCCCAGTGTTCTCGGAGGAGTTACGGAAAATGAGAGTGAAATCGGGCCTAAGCAGCCACTGTGGATCGTGTCCAGGAAAGATTTCGAGTCCTTAGTATTCATGGGAGAGTCCGCGCCAAGCCTTCTGCATGCAGCTTGGGAGAATGAATGTCATCCGTAGGCAGGGAGCCTTTCTGGACAGCAAGCAGCTTTGCACGTGTGTCCCCTCCTCTCTGAGAATCAAGGCCCGCGGGGATGCAGCGGCAGTAGCCGGATGCTTGGTCATCTTAGGGCGAATAAGACGCCTGCCCTCAGCTATGGATGCGTGCAGAAACTGTACCCTCAGAACAAGGAGAAACGCTGCCCGTAGGAATAGGAGAGCGGCGATAAACAACTGGCACGTCCTGGATTGCTGCTAGGCAAGCAGAGACAGTGGAAGAGCGCCAGGGCTCTGCGCCTGGCCCCACCTGCAGCGCTGGAAGGGAGGGTGCGCCCTCGGTGCACCTGCGCTGTACCTGTGGGCTGCACCTGTCAGGGCTCAGCGGAAGCCAGCTGTGCCGCTGCTGCACCAGGGCCGGGCTAAATCGTAGTCTAGCCGGTAGTCACCGCTGGGTCACACTTCTCTCTCTAAAGTGTTTAAGTGTGGAGATTTTTGCCCTCCCTCCGACAGCGAGGTCGAGATTTCTTTCATCCAAGCAGGCCCTTCTTGGGCCTCCCGCCCCGGGTACCACCACTCTGCTCTGCCTTTGTAAGTCCCAAAGCTTCAGGGGTCACGTGTAAGTGTAACCATGCAGCACTTTTACCATTTCTATAACGGTCACTCCTTTTAAAAAAAGTTAAATTTGTTGTTACCTGTTAGGTGACATAAGGATCACATTTATCCTAGGAAATTAGTACCTGTGCATGACATATCTTGCTTCTTCTTACTTAATTCCCTCCCTTCAACCCCTCTTCTCCTGCTTGTCTACAAAATTTTGTTTCCATTTTTCCCTGTTTTATCATTTATTTTTTCTTTTCCCTTCCTTCCTTTCCCCTTCCCTGCTCCCTAGTTCCTCTTCCCATTTGAACATTTTCTTCCTACTTCATAATATCTAATATACAATTTTGTCCTTATTTGCACTTTCATTTTCTCACACCAGAAAAATAATTGATAGTAACATATGTGTGTCTTATTTATTTCACTTAAGAGTATGGTCTCAAGTTGCAATCAGTTACCTAGAAATGTCTCAAGTATATCCTTTTTTATAACTGAGTAGTATTCTATTATAAATGGACAGATTCCTAGATACATATGAATTACCAAAGCTGAATCAAGAAGTTCCAAAAATTCTAAATAACTTAGTATCAGTCAATGAAATTTAAGATGTAATTAAAAACTCACCAACAAGAAAAATCCAGGTCTTGATGGATTCACTGCTGAATTCTGCAAGAAATGTAGAGGAGATCTAATGCCACTACTCCTTAAACACTTCACTGAAACTGAAAGAGAAGCAGTGCTCCCAGTCATTCCTGGCAGCAAGTATTGTCCTGATATCAAAACTAGAGAAGGAGCCAACCAAGAAAGAAAACTGCAGGTCAATCTGCCTAATAAACATAGGCACAAAAATCCTCAACAAGATACTGGTAAACAGGTGCAACGAATCATCAAGGAGATGATACACCATGAGCAAGTGGGGTTCACCCCAGGGATGCAGGGTAGTTCGACATTTGCAAGTCAACAAGTATAATATACCATATGATGGGGGCCAAGGGCAAACATCACATGATCATCTCAATAGACACAGAAAAAGCATTTGACAAAGTCCAACACCCATTCATAAAAAATAAATAATTAAACCTTCAGGAAATTGGAATAGATGGTCTTTATCTAAATCTGACAACAGCCATCTGTGACAAACTAACAGCCAACATCGTACTAAGTGATCACACCAGAAAGCTTTCATCTTAAAATCAGGACCAAGACAAGGATGTCCACTATCACCACTCCTATGCAATAGAGTTCTGGAAACATTAGCCAGAGCAGTTAGATAAGGGAAAGGAATGCAATGAATAAGAGAGGAGAAGTTAAATTATCATTATTTACAGAAGATGTGATACTCTTCATAGAAGACCTCAAAACTCCATCAGACTTTCAGAATGAATATGAATCCATAAGATATCTTCCATGTGTGAAACAGAATAGCTGGCTGCCACATTTTATTGTTTGCATTTTAATGTCACTGCGTATGTTGACAGATATATGCTGTAAACAAATCAACTTAAATGTGTTATAAGACTTTCAGGGAAATATTTGTTTCTGGAAGTTTTACTGTATATATGATAAACATATTACATATATATATAATTGATCTAAATACACATATATTTACATATTTATACATGTTTTTCAACATGTTGTATGACACTGCTAAACTGAAAGATACATTTAATGTAAGATGGTCTAACTTTTAATTCTATGGATTCTTCAAAGACTTAAGAAAATCTTTTAAGGTATATCAAGGTTTCATGTGAGAAGCAGCAGCCCAAACCTCCGGTTTCTTGAAAGATGAAAATCTTAGAACAGAGCCTTTGCTTACTATTACTGAAAACAAATCTGGGGTTTTTATTTCACTTTAGGTTTGGATAGATTATTTTATGTTCCTTCAAAACCACTAGCAGAAGGTGCTGTGACACTCAAATGTAGGATTTATGCCAAAGTGGGGTGGCAGTGGCAAAGGATACTTCTCCATTAAAAAAAAATACCAGAAAAACAGGAAAAGAAAGGCATCAAAGATGCATTATTTTCTGTCTGGTGCTTTGTAAAGTGAGCTGCTGTTTTATAACACGGTTCTTAGAACCCTCCTCGCCCTGCATACAAACACATTAGACGTGCCTGCATATCCCTGGAGACCAGGAGGGACAAACGGGGTGGGGAGAACCGGCCCGAGGCTGATGCTGCTGTCCGTGACACAGGGGCATAGATGATGGAGGTGTCGACGTAATGAAAGGTTTTGGCGGACTTGTCTGAGTCATTTGGTATGTTTATTCATGAAACTGAACAAAATTACGCTGACTAATGTTCATTAGAAAAACAGACCTTTCTGTCTTAATATACACATGATGCTTGCTGCTTAAGCAGACTTTAAACACTGTGATATTATTGTGAGACTTTACAAACTTTTTATTCAAGCCAAGGCCCAAGACACATAAATTGACTTCTGTAAACTTTCCTAAAATTATTTTATTAAAACATTTTTAGTTCTCTCTCACTGCAGGGATTCTCTCTCCAGTCTAGAACTCTTGTAATGTTTCTCAGTCTTAACATTTGTTGTATCCTCCATTATGATGCATTTTTTTCTTCCCTGTGAAGTTTAACTAAATATTATTTTGCAATCCCCCTTTTTTAACATATTCTTCACCAGTCATCAACTAAATGCTGGTTTTGGAGAGCAATTATTGTTTATTTTGTTGCTGTTTCACCGTATTTCATTTTGAGGCACAGTTACACTTTTGCCTAAATATTTTTGTTCTTTTCTCCTACTAATTTTTCATTTTGGATATAAGCACAACTTACATGACAGTTACGTTGGTCATCATATTTCTTTAGACTGCTTGGCATAATTTAATGCTGACTTTATCTTTCCCCTCTGCTGCGAGGGTGAGACCACTTCTGTGAACAGTTCAAACAGCCCGCTGTTTTCCATGGTCCTGGGGTCAGACACAGATCTGTCCCTGGCCCAGGAGAACCCTTCACACGCTGAGGAACTCTCCCGCCATGGCCTCTAGCAAGTGGGGACGCGAGACTGCCTTAGACTTTTAATGTATTTTCTGTCACCCTGCCTTTTGATTCATGTGTCTGTGTCGCGTCAGCCTTCTGCAGATCTCACCTGTATGAGTCCAGGAATCTCCTGGCAGGAATTGGGTTTCAACACTGAGGTCAGGTAGGGCTTTGCTTAAGTAAAAGATATTTGATGTCTTTGAAACAGATTAAAGCGTAATTTAATTTCACCTGAAGTATAAACACTGGTAGTAAAAGTTCATCCTCAGTAGTAGTTCGATGTAGATCTCATTTGATAAGTCACGTTTGGGTTGCAGACACGTAATGCTTTATTTTTGTGGAGAGTTTCTCTGCTCTGATGTATCTTCTGCAGAGCTAAAAGAAAAATGATAGGCAGTGACGAACGTCCAGCTACAACAATAAGCCATTTCCTTTTTTCCATTCTGTTTGTCATTCTTGTGGATAGGCAGAGTTTAGAGTTGATTTTGAAATTATTAGCTCCAGGTACCCTCCCCTTGAACCACGCAGTGTAGACAGCGCCCTCTCCTTACCCGTCAGGGGCTGGGTGCCCCCAGCTCGGTTCGGTGGGTGCAGAGAGCGCCAGGTCCCCTTGTGTGTCCTCTCCACCCCGCCACTGCTCAGCATCTGGGATAGTGGTTGTCTAAGAAAACGGAATCTATTAAAGGCTGCTTGGTAGAGTCTGTTCCTTTTGTTTCTCTGACCTCTGACTTACTTGGATGGGAATATGGCCAAAAAAAAAAAAAAAACCCTGCAAAAACTGCAGTGCTGAATATTTCAGATATAGGTAATGGGTCTTCACCAGACTATAAATAGACTTTCTGAGTCTGACTGAGTCTCTCTCTCTTTTTTTTTTCAATTCCTGTGGCAAAAAACCACACGTTCTTTTGACGTTATAGTTTTTTTTAAGGCATATTTAAACTCTTACCCACATAGGTAATGAAGATTTCAGGGTAGATTTCTCAGCAGAGTATCATTTGGTCCTCTTCAGGATTATCTGTTCAAAGTACTGGGACACTGGACTGAGAACTTCTTAGTGTTCTTAAAGGTAAGCAGTAAGACATTTTTTTCTTTAAGAAAAATGGAGATTTTTCTATCTGCTGCATAATGGGAGATGACATTAAAATATAAATACTTCTGGGAATTTATATAATTAGGAGACCAAAAATTAGTAACTTTTTAAAAGTTTCTAGGCTTTCTTTTACAATGTGATTCTTGCTATATTGTATGTTTAAATGGTATTAATTCTGGGTTAATGGGCCAATGACAAGTCAGTTCTTCATGCTTAATATTAGGTTTATCTGTAATCACTTATTAATATTTAAAATGATTGATAACCCAATTTAAATGTAGCAAAACTTTCATTTTATTCTTAGGCTATTTGTGCATTGTTTAATGTCAAATATGATCATTATAAGTGAAGATCAATTTTCTGAGTTAGTTTTTATAAGTGACTTGAAAGCCATGTCCACCAATAACATTACTTTGCAGTTTGTGAACTGCAAAGTAAGGAAACTAAGCTAAGTTTCCTTAGCTTAATTTTCAACCTGAATTGCACAAATGTTTTTGGCTACAAATTTAATACAGTACACATTTTAAGCTTGTACTTCTTGAACACTTTTATTTAATGAACAATAGTAAAATTGCTATTTTGAATGAAAAAAATAAATTTTATACAAATAAAAAATAAATCGAGTTTATACAATAAATGGAAGTATAAAATTTAGCAACAAAATAAAAATAAACCAAAATTTATGCTTTTGACAATTCACACTAATTTCAAACATGAGCAAATTATGTCTAAAATGATGATCCTGAGTTTAAGTGGAGGAAAACTCTTCCTCTATAAATTAACTAGAAGCTTAATAAACTATACTAAGTCAGTTTATAATACCAATAAGTGGTATGAATTTTCTAGAGAAATTGAAAAATTTCTTGGGTTAACAAGTAATATATTGGAAGCTATTTTGGGCAGATTTTCAGTGCATAGCAATCCTCTTCTATATAGTTTTAAGTCAGGAAATTCTTTTGAGCTTGAAAGAAATATTGCTTTAAGTATCTTGGCCTGCAAGAAAACAAAAATTTTATTTCCAAATATTCTTGCTAGGGAGAGACTCCACTGGGCTTTTGGAGTTTGTAAGAGGAAAAAATAAGGAGAAAATGTTAATCAAAGTCATACTGAACCAGAACATTTAACTAAATATAGAACCATCAGATAACAGGTTATCTGGGAGAAATATTAAAATTACAATGGGAGGGAACCTTGTGCAGAGTGTACTGAACACTCTGGAATTTATCTTGGAAATTATTGTTGCCATTGTTATTCTTGTGAAAATGTTAGCCATACTCACCCAGATTAATTTGAATTGTATGTATTTTGCTTTCCATTTCCTGAAGGAACTAATTCTGTAATTGTTTTAGTTCACAAACAATTGGACTACAATAGGATAAAATTTATCGCTTCTCGGCCTTTTGGCTAAGATCAAGTGTACAATAGGGTAAAATTTGTAAGCGGTCTTGTTCTAAGATAATGGCCAGCTTTCCATATCTATGAGATTTTAGTTTCATACATATGCATATGTATTGTATATATCACCCCATTTTACTGTTTTACAAGTAGTCATTGCTATTTGTGTAAAATGTACACATTTATTGGACTCTATAAAATACTCCATACTCTATAAAGTACTCCATTTGAAATAGCAGTTAGTTGTTTTGTCAGAAGTTCATGATGTGCTATTTGATAACAATTAAAAGTAACATTTCTATGATGGGAGTTTTCCTGCATTATTTGATTTAACTCCTGAAACCTCACTTGAGATGCAATAAACTCATATTAGAGAAAACTGACCCATAAACTCCCACGTAAAGACCCAGAAGTGAATCCATGTTTTCAGACTTCAAGTCCAGAATCTTCACCACCATAAACATCACTGAGAAATTTGGGTGAGGAAAGAAGAAAATAATAACATTGCTATCTAGTAATCAATGATTAAAAATGGTTCCAGATAATCCTATATCAATTAATGTGACTAAATAATTATTTTACATACATAGTAACCCCTGGTGTGTTACTCTCTAAAAGGCAGGCTTCATTTGAAATATAATATATGCAATACTAGGTATTTATTGCATTTTTAATATTATCACAAAAACAAGATTTAATAGTAATATTTGATAAATATAGTGAGGTGTACAATTGTTTTATGTTACAGACACCTGTGTATTTTATACTATTTGTACCTGTTTATATTCAGAGAGGATGTAAATGCACATGGAAATGAGTCAAAAGATTGTGGGAACTTCAGTAAGATAAGATGTTGGTGATCTCCTAATCTACTACTCGAAAAATGTTCTGTGGGGTTCAGGGAGATAACTCAGGACAGAGAGTTGTGCTGCTCCTTGTGTGCAGGGCTCTGCTCGCGCCCCTTTTTCTACCAAATGGGCAGAACTATCGGGGGACTGTCTTTACACATCGAGGTAGCATGCAGAATTTAACCTGGAAGGAGAAGTCTATCTCTGAACAGAGTGTGTGCAGCCTGACCCATTGGCTTCCCGAAGTCCACACATGATGAGCCCCATTGGGCTAAAATGATTGTTTCAAGCCCATTCCTTCCAGCCTGGATTTGAACATATGTCTTACTCGTGTCTAGGGACACATAGCAATGATGTAAGGTCTCACTGTGTAGAAGAATTTAATATGTTTTTAAAAGTGACTCCTGTATCTATATTTAACCTGTTGAAGTGAGAACCCCTTTAGTGACCCTGGGGTTTTGGTGGCACATGATGTGGGTTTTTTTAGGTGAAGAATCTATATATCAAAAGAATCCTATCTGCATGGTAGAAACAGACGTGTGTGGTGTGGCTTTCCATCTTAAGAAGAATCAGAAGGAAGGCTTACGGATAGAATAGGAAATTGTAGATAACCACTGGTCAGTGTAACCATAATATAGGTCATGACACTCATTTTGGTGTAAGTAACCTGGGAATCGGAACTTTTTCTAATTTCCTAGTTCCTATCTCAGCAGTCGTTACCTTGGGCCGTGCCTTTTCCGAGTGGAGTTTCCCAAGGAACACAGCTTTAACCAACACGGGAATAATTAATAGACTCCCTTGGGACTGCACTAATGTTTTGCCTATTTGCTCAGCCGGCCTCAGGCTTTGTAGAAGAGGTCGACTTCCAGCTATTCCATGTTCCCCATGCAGGGAAGAAGAGTGCTTCATTCACAAGTTCATGGCAGAAACGCTACTCTGTTGATCCGGTAGAAAACAAAAAGCCATCCCAAGGGACTAGCAGCTACTCAAATTCTGAAAAAGGGGTCCCCTTATACTGCCGTGTGAACTGGCTTGAAGGCAGCTGATCTACCCATAAAAATCAAGACAGGTGTGTAATTAGTGAGACCATAAAAAGTGACCTTTATTTTCTCTTCATCTTCTACATAAGTCTAACTAGATGGCTATATCTATGATTATCCTTAGCCGTAGAGACTGGAGTAATTTAATCAGGAAGTATCTATTACAGATGTTAATTCTTGGTCCATTTCTTATGAACAACAAAAAGTGTCAGATAAAATTTAACCTGAATTTACCAAATAAAATAACCAACACCAGGTAAAACCCTATGTTAAAAAAACTGGGTGTTTAGATCCATAATGTGTATGCCCTAATACCAAAATGCTACGGAAATCCAGAAACAGCACAGAGGGAGATGGGAGTGGAGCAGGTGTACAGATGGTAGGAAGCTGCAGAGTGGCATGTGCCATGCATGGACGTCTGTGTGCTCGGCGCAGGTCTAACACGGTATGTGTGATCCTCCTCTGCCTCAGGTGAGTAATGCTGATTGCACACTGCAGTGTGTAGCACAAGGGTGCAGTAACCCCTTGCAGAAAGTCTGGAGTGCATAGAGCTGCTGGAGCAAAGCACGCCTCCATAGCGGGCCAGGGAGATCCACAGTTAGGTCATGGCAGAGAAGGTAAAAATGGGCAAATACAGGCCTCTGCATCTATTTCATCACAGGATAATTGTGATTTCTACATCTTTTCAATTCCATCTGTGAAAGTTGGAAATAAAAGTTGGAGACGATTGAATAAATAGCTTTCATTGAAATGTGTATGGGACATCAAATAACTTTCCAAAAGAGATGGCTACACGTTGGAGTTATATGTCCTCAGCAGACTTGCTTTATCATCACTAAACTAGCCCGGGGGTCTCCGGGGGGTTCCACAGTGATGTAATCATGTTCAGTGAGCCTACTGGCCTGCCAGACAAGGATTAAGTAAAGGTCTGGTTCATCTCTTCACATTAAAAACTTTGACCTCATCTTAGCTGTCATCGCACACGTGGGGAAACTGAGGCATGGAGAAACTTAGTGTTTTTCTTTTTGTTCCTGGCTATCTCCAGCTTCCTGCCCTAGATGGGAAACTGTATTTTGATTGCTACTGTAAATGCCACCTGCAGATATGACTATTGGTTTACCACACAGAGAATAGTTGAGCATTATTTTCTGTTCTAGCAATTATTGTGGTTGCTTGAAAGATGATCTCAACACAAGTTTAAGGCGCTTTATCATACTTGGCAAAGGAAATCGTGTTTGATGTGCTCAGTCCTCATCAACCTGTAAGACTCTTGTTCTCTTGGATTTTCATAGCCCTCGCCAAAGCCACAGGAGGGAATGTGTCACATGAATCAAAGAGGAGGGAGTCCTTCTCCCACTCCATCACAGACGATTGATAAAAAGCCAGCTCCTCTTGCTCAATAAGACATAAAAATAAATGATTTCTTTTGTCTTCTGTGTTTCCTTTTTACTTGCAAAATGAATATGTGACACTGGGAAACTGTTCAAGCTCCTTAGTCATCAGTTCCCCAGCGTGAATGATCCTGTGGATTCACTGTAATGGGACAGGTCAAGGAAAATGTCACCTGAGGGTGACAGAGAATAAATAACAAAATTACCAAGAAGAAAGCTCATAACCCGCAGGTTTTCTACGTTAGCATCGAGTCTTCCTTACTCTGATTTTCTTGGCCATGCCAGTGATACTTCTGAAAATGAAATAGTTACTCAAATAGAGACCAGTTATAATTGATTTTAAGAATAGAATGTCTGTTAGAGCAAAGCTGCCCAGGGAAAACCTGAGGCCCCGATAAACTGTCATTTTTACTGTTTCATTTGCCATGTTGGTGAAGTTTTCTGGTGCTTTTTGTGGTCTGCAGCCTCAACTTTTGCATCTGTGTTCCCCTCAGCCATGTGTGTTTTGAAGTGGGGAGTGTGGGTTTGCAAGCTACCAAGCATATTCTGACTGTATTGGTGACGGGTCGAGTCCATCATTTAAAAAAATGATATTAAAATCAACATAGCTCAAGTGAATGTGTTTTCCAGTATCGATCTGAAGTGATAGATTCCCATTAGTTTTATTGTTACAGGATCCATTCATTCATAAATTGTTTTTATTTCAGGCTCAATGTAATAACCACCTCCTATATAATGATACAGCAAGTAAGATGAGCCAGGTGAAATAGGTAATAACAAAAACTAGCTGATATTAATAAAATTGGCCTGAATCACTACATATAACAAAATAAATAATATTCCAGTTAAGCTAGACAAGTAAAAAAGCAACCTTATTGTTAAAACAAATCATCTTCTACATTATGCATTTTCTTTAAATTCTTCTCACCTAGTCTCCTCAAAATTCATTAACAATGAAATTAAAAATAAAGTGCACTTTACTTTTATTTAAAAATGAAATTCACTTCAGTTCAGCGTTTTCCATACTGCTTCTAAGACAAACATGTCGGCTATCTAGTCTGCATTCATAAAGTGGAATTTTCTTCTAGCAGTTGTCACTATGGTGGTAGTAGACAGTGTCCTAGTATTAATTTTCAGATAGTGGATTTCCCCTACTTACTCATGCTGTCTGGTTTTCAGGTAGATCTCCGATGATTAGAAGAATTGCTTTATCCTGAGACTCGTTCGCTTATTCCGCGGGAATCCAGTCCTGCACCTTGCTGTCTGCTGGTGAGTAAGCAAAGCCTCTGTTATCACGCTTGGGGAGCACTGGGGCACAGAGGCCACCAGCACAGCCCTTGTGCTTGCAGAATGCCTGACGGGATGGACTTGGCTGTGTTTGGGTGGAGATGCTAGATAGGAGATAGGAGGCGAGGACTCATCCACACAGAGGGAAGGCACAGACGGAGAAAGCCCAGGAAGCTTCGGGAAGGCTTCCGTGTGCGAATGATCCCAGGAGGAGAGGTAAGAGGAGCAGGATTCTGGAGGAACACGCTTTCTGACACTATTTCCCGTACTGAGGTAGTTAGAAGCAGGAGATGGGGGAGCCTAGAAAGTCAGTTGGCAAAATGATCTGCTTCGGTTTTGAGTATCTTTGCACTTTGATCTTTTTTGTGCCATTGTTTCAACTTCTGTTTTATGATCTTGTTGTGGTGATAGAACCAGAAAACCTCTCAACCAGAGCTGAGCGTCTGACAGTCCTGACACTCAGGCTGCAGAGGAGACATGCGCTGCAATCGGAACTGCGGGCTCATCACTGGGGCGGTCATCGGCGCAGTGCTGGCCGTGCTGGGCGGGGTCCTCATGCCAGTCGGAGACATGCTGGTGGAGAAAACCATCAGGAAGGTACGTGGGCCGGGCAGTGCTGTGGCCCGTCTCACCCCTCCATCTGCTCTGTTCTGGCTGGGTGTGTGTCCATGGTTCATGGAGAACAGTCACATTTTTGTCTTCAACACACAGGTAATCATGTGTCACTGCACTTGCAGAGGCAACTGACCGTGTGAGAAATGCTGCAGGTCTGGTGCATATTTAACATGAGCACACTGCAGTCTTGGATATGCATAGCGAGTGTTGATAAAACAGTATGTGGTATGTAGGTCTGTAGATGTAGCTGTTTCAAATTATATCCGGAGAATATGTTGATGTGCTTTGCAATGGGACATAGCAAGACTTTTCTCTAAGACAATGTTTTAAAAAGTTGCTGTGTTGAGACAGGTGTGGTGGTTCACTCCTGTAATCCCAGCACTTGGGAGGCTGAAGCAGGAGGATCATTGTGAATTTCAGACCAGCCTGGGCTACCAAGTGAGCTCAAGGCCAGCCTGACTGCATAGCAAGACTGTGTCTCAAAAAGACAAAAAAAGTTGCTGTGTTATTTAGTTAATACTGAGAAAGAAGAATCATATGTGTGTGTGTACATTCACTTAAGTGTGTACATACATGTCTGTATAAATATGTTCAGTAAATACTAAGTTTAACATTGAAACTGAGACTTTTGATAAACTGGACAACTGCTATTTATAATATATATAATAATTTGATTATCTTATAAATACTTCCTATTTAAAAAATTTATATTTGACCCAGAAAATACTTCAGGAAAAGATTTCAGGAATATGTGATGTAGAATATATCTCAGACTATATCAACAAATTAACTGTGGTTTTAAGTAAAATTAGCGATTCAACAGACAAAATTTACACAAAATTGTCTCCTACTCTGGTGCATTCTAACTTCAGATATCTGCAATTCTAACTGTCAGAATATTATGTGAATTAAATGAGACCCATAAACCCGTCAAGCTTAAATATTGCATAGCTTATCTTACGTGAGAAGCCCAGAGTATAAAGAAATCACAGAACACATTGAAAGGGAGCTATTTTGTAAATACAGAGACAAAACATGGGGTGAGGAGAAGAGGAAGAGGGAAGAGATTAAAAAGAATGTTCACCAACTCACCCCAGTGATCAGAATCATTATTACTACAATGAACAGCACCTTAGAATCAATTAAGATGTATCTATTGGATGGAATTATTATGGATCACAACGAATAGAATCATTATGTGTCAGAAACTTGTATGGATAGACATTTTAAAAGATAGAACAAAGGAAGTAGATCTGCTGTGACCTTAGCTAGGCATGACAATTCCAGTGGCTCCAGGAGTTTGGGGGAGGATTAAACAAAAATTAAGCTGCCAGACACACGGGGCGATGGGCAGGCACTGTTGTGACTTGAGTGTCGCTGTCCTCAGCAGCGATGCTGAATCTGAGCCCCGGGTCAGATCTAGGCCTTGTGAGGGCTCGGGTGGTCAGACACAGAGCTGGCAGCTCGGGAGGAAGAGCTGGAGGGCTGAGAGCCATCAGCTCACGCTCAGCTTCCGTTAAAGCCAGGGCCTTCGGCTCTCTCACCACCAGCTCTTCCAGGCAATGTCAACGGACAGCGCTTTACTTTACTGAAACTTTGACTTTATTGACAAACTAATATGAAGAACGATTTCAAAGCTGCCTCATTAGAACAAGCAGTTATGATTTGCTGATCTTTGTTCAGCTCACAATGCTTAATGATTTAAACTTTAAAAAAGTCTTCTGTACCAGTTTAAAAGTTGTCTTACTACAAAAGCTAAAGCACGTGAGCGAAGGTAATCGTTCTCAGATTTGCGTGCCATATTTTCTCATTAATCGTTGCTCACATGTCTGTTGCTAATAACTTGCAGATCTTCAGCCTTGTGTGCTGAACAAAAGTATATATTTATATGCACATATATAAGTAATACAAAACTTTATGTATCACATTGTGTATTAAAGGCATATGATTATAAATAGAATTCCCTAGGTTGGAATTCCTGCTGTTCCTGGCAGAGGCCGACATGAACAGATGTGATGGGGACAGATGCGTGGTGGCAGGAGGGACTTGTGGGTGCTGTGAGAGGGAAGCCCACTGCCTTCCTGCTGTTACCTCTGCCTCCCACCTGGATCCCCGGCAGGGAGAGAATGTTTCCTTATCCATGTTAACCTGCAGATTGTAACTTCGCTTTTGGAAAATTCATCTAAACAAATAGACTGTCTTGGTGCGCACTATTCTGGACGAAGACCTCTTCTTATACATTACCCATGCTCAGTACCTGAGTGTTGACCCATTAATTTTTGTTCATATAACATTAGCACATATAGACTCTTTTTTGAATAGCCCTTGAGTACACGCACCTATTTTAAGTTAATACTTTAAAATGTATCTCCAAGCTCATGGGTGTCTTTCTCACTCCTCTAAGGCTGAAACAGGAAGATCTTCATGAGTTTGAGGCCAGTCGGGGCTACATGGTGAGATCTGATCTCAGCACAACAACAAAAGACCTCCGGGTAGTGACTAACATACAGTAAAATTTGTTCGTTATAAAATGAATGAATTTTTATTCTGAGTTTACGTACGATACAACTAGGCAGAAGCATATCATTTAGAGAAAGAAAATAGATCCATGAGACCTTAGAACTGAATTGTTAGAAATGAAGAGAAAGAAGTGCCGTGTGAAGAAAGTAATCGCCCTGAGATTGAAGAAACGTCCAGCAGCGGGTGGGACTTGAGTTGGGTTTTGAGGAAGCGTGGAAGTTTGAAGCCCGGAACGGGCTCCGAGCCTGGGTCAGAGGACCGGTTAGTGGTGTGAAGTGGAATAAAGCAGGAGAACACCGGATTAGCAAGAGTGGCCGGGAGAAAAGCAGCGCGGGGTCAGACCTGAGACACTTCAGGGGCTGCCCAGAAGTTTAACTGGTGACATAAAGGAAAGAGCGGTTGGAGTGTTCCTCCGGAAAATGTGAACAAAGCTGCTTTGAGAGAGTGTGGTCTCACCCAATGCTCAGCATTGATTTCGTGCTCATGAAGAGGTTCCCACGTAAAACCCCCTTAATCTTCATAAGCTATAAGAAGACAGAATCAAGTTGCCCCTTTTACAGAAGAAAGACCTCCCTCAGTTTGCCAAGCCAGCCGCCAATGGGAAACGGTCGCTCCTGGACAGAGGCCGGGTCAGGACCAAACCTCTGCCCCTCTGCTTGCAGGAGACCAGAGACGGGGCTGAAAGCAGAGCCGTGTAGCACAGGACCTTTTTCAAGGACGTGGCTCTTCCCTCAGAAGATCGGCCCCCACTTAACAAAAGGGGCTCTGTGCAACGCCAAGGCCAGAGAAAATGCTGCTGAGCATGCCTGCGGGAGGTGGAGCAGACCGAGGCGGAGAGGGGCGCCAAAGCAAACAAACACGAGGCCCTGCAGGGTTGCCCAGGGCAACGTCCACCCAAGGAAGTGGCAAACAGGTTGGGAGGCCTTAGGCGAGAACATCACTCTGGATTTCAGTCAGGCCTCAGAGACGCTTGCTGAGAGCTGTAGGGCTTACAGAAGTTTCGTTCCTAGAGAATTTAAGTGTGGGGAAGACACAGGTTACTTTAAGGGGTTGTTCATAATCACAGACAGGGAAATCAAAAGCCAAAACGAAAAAGAAATTGTTTTATATTAAGAAATAAGCCAGATGTGGTGGTGTTCGCCTGTAAGCTCAAACCTTGGGAGGCTGAGGCAGGAGGATCACTGTGAGTTTGAGACCAGCTTGGGCTGTATAGTGAATTTAAGGCCGGCCCGAACTACATGGTGAGACCCTGTCTCAATCGATTGATTAATTTTGCATGCCTGTATCTTGCAATCTGAGCAACTACTCTGAAGATAGCAGTATGTAATATATTAATCTCTGTTAATTCCTTATTATCCTGTTTTGAAACTCTGCATCATTGGTTTTATTTTTACTTTTCTTTCTTAAAAATAAAATTAAGAAAAACAAAGAAAGAGAGATGAAGAAATAGAAACCAGTGTATAATTGTGAAATTTAGTAGGAAACAAGAACTCAAGGAAAGACAGAATAAAATGTTTTCTGGTTGATGAAAATTAAGAAATCATGGCTCAAACATGATTGTTGATGATTTTGAAATAAATGGCATGAAATAAAGAGGAGGACCTGATAGTTTTCCAGTATTTTCAGTCTGGCTCCTCGTATGTTTGTGTGAATCCAGCAGGTTTCTATGACCTTTCTGACTCGAAGTCAAAGGTGTGGGCTGCTCCGGTGTATGCACCACCAAAGAACTTTGGAAAGGCCAGAGTCCTGGAGAAAGATAACTTAAATCTTGATATTGTTCCTATCACCTCATAAACTGCTCACTAAATATTATATAACATGGAGCTTTTGAAATAAATTTTAGTTCTCCAATTACCTGTAAAGCATCAGTGAATTAAAAGCTTCTTTTTATTTTCCTGTGAAGAGACTAATGACCATTCCATAACTCAGTTATGCGATCATTTCCCTTCTCTTATTCCTTAGATTTTTTTCTTGGTGCTAGGTCTCATGGGATACAAACACGGCACTGAGCTACGTTGCTCTCTGGATCCACCTGTTCCTGAAGAGAAAGTACTTCCAGTAGCTTGTAAAACATGCTTTAGACAAAGTTAATTAAATAATATTTACTTATTGAGATGATCATTGTGTCAATAGTTCACATATGAATAATGTAATTCATATTAACTTATTAAGATTGCATTATTACATTATTTTGAGGCATAATAAAATAATTTGTTCTTTCTCCAGTTATCTACAAGGCTCTAAAAGAAACAGGTATTAAAGATGCTAAAGTGTATTTTACAATTAATGATACAAGATGAGAACAAGAAACAAAAAATTTCAGATAAGATTATATATCAACAGCTTAAATGCTGTGTATATTTTCAGATAACTACAGAAACAAATGTTACTTAAAAATATGTTGAGACCCAGGCATAGTGTCTGTCCGTGTCTGTAATCCCAGCACGTGGGAGGCTGAGGCAGGAGTATTACTGGTCAGCCTGGGGTCCCACGTGGGTTCAAGGCCAGCCTAATCTGTGCAGCAAGACCTTGCCTAAAAAAAATTAATTACGGTGACAAACAGCAAGTAAGTATATTTAGCTTTCTCCTTTTACCCCAACATAACCCATCTTTCATGCCAAATTAAAAGTCTCCCATTTTTAGGTTCTTTCATAAATTCTTAAAGGCTAGATTTTGGAGTCTCTAGGACATATTAAAGCTTACTATTACAAAATGTCTCACTGCATTTTATTCTGGATTTTAATTGTTGATGATAATCCAAGATGAATGCCACTTATTAACTCAGCCCGACCACCATTCCTCAATCTCTTTCTTTTGGGTAAGCCCATGAGATGCACATGTGTCTCTAACTGTGTAGAGATTGTTCTGTTCAGGATTAGTTGTGAGCGTATTTTGTATCAGTAGAGGACAGAGCTAAAGGTAGTTTTCAGTATACCTCTGTTTTTAAGATGTTTATTTTAATGCAGTGGAAATAAATACATAAGGTGATTCAATAGCAGAAAAATGTGTCACAGGACTCCACATGAATTACTGACACATGATTGGATTAGACAGTGATTACCATGAGCCAAGCAGTTAAAGCAGCATGCAGGGGCCTGGGGAATGCTAGAGCCCTCCCTGCAACGAGTGGATAGAATTTGCATAATACAAATCGCTAAACATTGAATGGCTGCTATGCTGACACTGCTCTAAATGGCCACATTTACCAATGCTCATACATAGTTAAACTGTATGAAAAATCAATCCCCAGTGTGATTTAACTTTCAAAAATACGAAGTTCATGTGGTTCAAACTAAAATTACTGCCTCCTTGTGTGGATAAGGAAACAGGCGTGAAGACATTAAATAAACTGCAAATGTTACATGGTTATGCGGTGGCCCTGCTGTGGTCCAAACAGTTTCTGTTCACCTCCGCGCCCTGCAAAGGAAGAATGACACACGTACCCCACAGCCTGAGCCCCACGGTGCACAGTTCTGCCCCTAGTGCCTCCCACAGCCCCGGAGGAGCATGACGAGGTCTCTCGGTGTTTGCACTCTGCCCACTCCACGCAGGAGTAAGTGCAGGGGTGTTAATGATCGTGCTAAATTATGCCAGTTAAGCAGAAGAGAAGGTGTTTTGCATCCAACAGTGATAATCAAGGAGCTGTCACTGTCCCAGACATCGGATTTCCAATAGGCACGGAGAACAGGAATGCCGGCCTCAGTAGCTTGCAGCCCAGCTGGACACGGCAGCCTGCGGGAGCTACGGGGCTGGAGTCTGGCCCTCCCTGGAGCTGTGCAGCCTGCATACCCAGTGTCTGGGGCAAATACGGACGCATGTGTCAGCCAGGCCAGGGGATCTTCAGTCATACTGCTTTGTCTGTGTGTATGGTTATCAGCTTTGCACTGCAAACATAGTGGAAGATTTGCAAATAGGCTAATAGCCCAATTCAACTTCATTTAAAATGATGCACAAAAGACGTGCATTATTTTTCTCCTTTGAAATTAAGAGCTTATGGCCCTGTATCTTGGTATTCTAGGAGCTGTGTGATTCTCTAACGCATAGCAGTTCTAGCATCAAAGAGTGGCATCCTTTTGCCTCCTCTGATTTTTTTCTTTTTCTGTGACATCATGAAATTGTAGAAACCAAAGAAGACTAGAGTGAAAATACCTGATTTTTGTTTTGCTATCTGTTTCACAAGTATCAAAAACATTGAATTAGACATCATTTGTTTTACTTGGATCCATGTTCTACACCTACTGTGTTAGATGGTCTAACTCCACCTGGTCACTCTTTACATTTGTGTCTACTTTACAAGTTTCAATTTTCCATTGAAAGTCTCGAGTAAGAAATCCAGGGATTTATAGCCATTAAAAGCAAAAGAGATAGCACACGTAGGTCTTTCGGGAGTTAGATGCGCATACGTGAGACTTAGCCGCTCACTTTTGGGTCAGACGCATCCTGTCCCAGACTCTTCTCCATCCTGTAAGGATTCACTGGGGACGAAACTAAAATATGTACTTCGGGAGATACAATATAAGTAGAGGTCTTGCGTCAGGCCTTCGTTTGCATAGGGTGTGAGTAACTGTGTGTTTTCTTCCTCCACATCGGCCCTAAAATAGAGGAATTAACCCAGCTGGTATTTCCAACGTAGCCAACTGCAGTATTCACACATCTACTGTTAGAAGAAAACTCATAACTGAAGTAATTTTGTCTTAGTAATTGGGCTCATTAGTGTGGAAATAAGATTCTGGGGAACAAATAAAAAGGTTTTCAAGGACAAGTTGTTGTAAAAGCTGCAGAAGTCGGAACATCACTGTTTGAACTGTTTGCCAGTACAAAGGGGTCATGACAGAGCAGGGCTCTGTAATTGAAGCTTATCTGGGTGCCCAGTTATTCTCCAAGGAATTCTCTGCATTAAGCAATGTCATATCCTGAAGGTACAAATCTCGGTTGGACTGCCAACCACCCAGTGCAGTGGGTGACAGAGAAGAGATGTGGAAGGCCAGTAATGCCGTGATGTATACGGGTGACTTTAAAGGTCGGGGGAAGGAATTTTGCTCCTGATTACTGTGCTCCAGTTAATTGGTTACCATGGTGTGGCCAGCTACCTGGTTGACCCCTGCCTGTGTGCTCTAAGGAAAAATGTCACCATGTTCGCTGTCCCTTCCTGATCCCACGGTTCCACGAATCGGCTCTTCCCGGTGAGGGAACAAAAAGCAGGTCAGGTTGTTCCTGTACCTGTGGGTCTGTTTGGCCTCATTTTCCGTGAAGTGTCTCTCATCCCCTTCCTGCTGCGTGCTGGGGAAGTTAGAGCTCTCAAGTCCGGGCAGTCCTCTCAAGAAGCTTAAGTGGAGACGTGACTACCTAGAAAAGCTCGCGTGTTTACTCTCATTGCTATAGCAATGCAGCCAATCTGCTCAGAGAGGGGAAGGCCGGGAAAGAACCTAGGAGAGCATCTATGGTAACTGCTCACCCTGCCGATAATGAAAGGGACCCGGGGGGGTTCGTGACTTTCCACTTGGTCCCAAAGCTCCCAAGCAAGACGCTAGGCTGCTAGTAGAAGGCTAGTAGAAAGCTCGCACCGGCACGCTTTCCACTTGCCTATTTTCAGTGCAAAGAGTATTTATGATGTTTAATGGATTTCACACATAAAAATAGAGATATTTCCTTATCATGACTTCTTTAAAAGCAGCAACCAAGTGGTAATGATTGGCTGTAATTTCTGGAGATATGGAGCAATGGGTTTGTGAAATGTAGTAGTATTACAGAAACTGTGTGAATCAGGCATACAAAAAATCCTGTGCTTTTCATCCTTAGGATGTATTTTGTTCATTTAATAAGTGTGAAGTCATCCTCTCCCTAATCACCCAACTTCTGAAGAAAAGAAAAGAAAAAGAAAAAAACCCTCTCATCCTGCTGGATTTTTCTCTTTTCTATTTTTGCCTCATCAGTATAGCTACTTGGGGATAGAAGATTTGACCTGGTAACAACTTTAACAGAGGTTGATTAATAAACAACCTTACTGACTGTTGCAATAGCGCAAGGGACTCACTTCAGAGCTTGCTTTAGACGCAGCGTCCCTGGCTTCCTTTGCACATGTGGGTTCTCTTCATAAAGGGTGAACCCGACAAGCTGCCATGAGGTGTCGGAAACTGCTTCTCCGAGCGTGTGGCCAGGCTGCAAGCGCTCTTATGAGCATGAACCATGAGACCGGCCTCCCTGTTCCTCGGGTCTGAAGATGGTGGACCAACCCTCAGCGGTGCCTCTGGGGTCCACAAAGCAATGACGCAAACGTGTTTTCTTTTCTGTAGGAAGTCGTCCTTGAAGAAGGTACAATTGCTTTTAAAAATTGGATCAAAACTGGCACAGACGTTTACAGACAGTTCTGGATCTTTGATGTGCAAAACCCAGAGGAAGTGATAATGAACAGCAGCAACATAAAGGTTAAGCAGAAAGGTCCTTACACGTACCGGTGAGTGTGCCCCGCGGGGGAGCAACCTTCCTCCCGGGTTTCCGAGATGGCTTCCATCTGACCCATTTATGTACTGATTGCTGTGAGCTGATTTTCCTGCCCATAACATACCTTGAAATTGTTTTCTACCTGCATAGGGTGCTCCTCTAAGAATTTAATAACTGTGTCCATAAAAGGAAATATATATAAATATAAATTACCTAAGCGTCTATACTGCATACCTTCTATTGAAAATGTAGCAGCATCACATCAACCATCTTAGGTTAAGAAGTTACAGTGTTTCCATCCAGCACTGTGGCTGTAGTCTCAACAGCAGTGAGATATGCACGCTGAACAGGAGGACGTGTGTAAACGTCCTTAAGATTGCCGAGGGAAATTTGTATCTTTGTCGAGGCTCCCAGGCCCCCAGAAGCCTCGGTGGATATGTCCAGCGAGACCCAGGCCCTTACCAAATGCATCTGAGACCCTCGAGTTGGGGCCCAGGAGTGGATTTTGAAGTCCTCTGGGTGATCCTGACACACGCTCACTTTTGAGCACCAGGCACTAAACCGATTCTACTTTAACGCGGTACCTGCTGCAGGTCATATTGTAGGTAGTTGGTTTACCTGGCAGTTTCATTCTTGCATTTTCTCTTCTGCTGGGACTCCCTGTCTTTTTACCCTACACACAGCTCAACACACAGCTTAGCAGAATCTCAGGGTGTATGCAGCGGGGGAAATGGCTCATCAGCGACTTGTGCTTTGGAAATAAAAAACAGACCCCCGACACATCTCCAGGGACTTGCGCATGTTCTTGCCAGTGAAGAAATTGGTAGCTCTTAGATTTTTGAGCACATTTTCCACTTACATCCCAGACTACTTTTCAGCTGCAGAAGTATTTAATGTGAAAACCGAGGTGCTAAAAGCACCGCTCTACCCAAATGTGAGGAGCATTTGCATGTGCGCATGGGAACACCTTAAATCCTGTGTATCCAATATGTGATTTCCCCCTCAAGAATAATTAAAACTACTTGGATGTCATGACCAAGTAACAGAATTTTGTATTTGTAATTTTTTAAAATAATTCATTGTTGCAGGTTTTGGATGTTCTATAGTCGTATAATTGTGTTCCATTTTTCTAAACAACTAGTGTTTGTAGATTAACCGTAGATGTCACTGGGAAGACAGCGCCTTCTGCTGTAAGGGGTGGATAAGCTACCGCAGGCACCAGGACATCTCATGGTATCCGTGTCCCCGAGCTGGCTGTCTCTAGTCATGTTTCTGTGTTGAGGAAGTCTTAGTTTGCATTGTTGCAGGGGAAAATGTTTACACTGGAAAACACTTTTTCCTCCTGGCCTCACATATCTTCCATTATTGGCAGAAGCCCGCAGGAATCTTCTGTTCCGCAAGAAGGTGCTAGCTGTGACGCGCACCTAAGACAAGGAATGAGAATAATTATTAGAATTTTGGCTGAGGGTTCTTTTCACTTTTAATAAGCATATTATTTGGGATATGAGGCAATATAAACATAGTATCGAATGCAATTCCCTCTGATAGGTGACAGCTAATGACAATTTGATCGTTAGAGTCTTTAACTTCTCTCTCTAGGAGGCAAAAAGGTATGAGCTTAAATCCATTCCTTGCTTACAGAAGCAATGGAAGGAGGGTAGGAGGAAAAGTCGAATTTACTGCTCAGCCTTATAGACAATAAACTCCTTTTCTGTGTAACAGTTTTAAAGGGATCCCTGATTAACTTCGTGTCTTCTTGCCTCGTGGTGCCAGCAAAATGAAGCCCTTTCTGTTTGCCTGAATGCCTTAAATAATAGGGGAGACGTTTGTCTTTTGGAAGTTACTACATAGGAGTATCTCGGTCCTGGGCTAAGTACTCTCTCCCAGCCGTCACGCTGAAACCCACTGAGGTTGCAGCTGGAGGACCATGTTGCCCTTAGCCGGGCTTGCAGACCAATGTCCAGAAAGTGCTGAGGAGCTGAGACAAGGGGCAAAGCCTGAGAAGGCTCGCTGCTGCTCCGCCCCCGTCTCTGTGAGCCCTGCCATCCCTTCCCGCCATCCTCAGGGGCAGCACACACCATCTTAAAAGCCACCTTTGCTTTGGCTGGGATTAAAGAAATCTTGGTCAACGGTGAGGACTGATTCTTTCTCTCGGCCTTATTAACCACCAATTTCCTACACTTCCAATATTTGAAACAAACAAAAAATTACTATTCTAAAGATTACCTTCTAAAAGCCGAGCTTGGTTTTAAGTATTTTCTCTCTGTGACTGCCATCTACTGGTCTTATCTTGTAACGGGTGTAATTTAAGCATGAAGTTGGTTCAGGAATCCGTTGCTCTTCTTTCAGTATCATGCATATATATGTTCTTTAAAACATAGCATTTGCTTTGAAATGTAGTAATATACATTTTAAAATAACTATTTGAGAGAAAAGGATGTATGTAATTGTCTTTTATGTTTCATTTTTTATGTTCTTTGTATATTTACTCACAGAATAGAAAAGGTTTGCTGAAAGTTTATTGAAAATAAATATTCTCGCATGTTTTAGAGGCTCTTTTGACATTAATTTGTTCATAAAGAAGGAAGAAGACACAACTCACTATGTATCAGGCACTGTGCTGGGAATAGAAAGCACTCATAATCCCTTGCTGTGGGAATTCACATTTCTATTACATGTTTAAAAATACGTTTTTATTTAAATTTTGGTCTGGTGCTGTTTTATTCTCTACCTTATCTATGCACCTGACGTAACAGACAGCCAAATATATGATATTGTGATGAACCCCGTAAAGCCGGTTTAATCTCAGTGGCTTTCTCCTATCTGCAAACCACTTTCTCTAAGTAATCAGCCCTCCCCAGATTCCTGCAAAGCCCTGGGTGCTTTGCCTCCTGAGATGCGGAAGGCGGGACTGACATCCAAGAAGGCGTGTGTGTTTAGAAAGGGCCCTGCCGCATGGCCTATGTGCTTGCAGACCTCTGGCTCGGAAGAGGTCCTGGGTCCTTCCTCTCTCCTCTCGCCCTCAGGACTGAGGCTGCCTGTGCCTGTGACCCTCTCGTGTTTGGAATCTAGCTCTTCGGTGATTGCATTTCCCACCATGCTCTTTCCTCTGTCTCTACAATTCACACTCAAACGCTTACATTTCCCCTGATATGTTATGCTCTTCCTCCTTTCATAGCTGCTCTTTCCTGTCCTCCTTTCCTAAGTAAACTTGTGTTTGGTTTTTAGACCACTCTAGCTCACTTGCTACCAAAATGAATTTCAGCCTCAGGCCTGGAGGAGCAGTCCAGGCTGGGCACTGCGTCTGCTCTGTAAACAAGGCCCTCTGGGCACCGCCCTGCTCTCCTGGCTCCCTGTTCGCCAGCTGAGGAGGCCTTGTGAGGAATCTGCTGGAGACCCTGCCCCGCTGGCCATCATGTCAGCCCCATTCTTAGCGTCGTTTCTGATATAGTCTCTGTATTTAAATCGTATGAATGAAGGAAAGAAGGAAGAAATGGCATTTGAAATCAGGTGTTCCCAGGAGACGACGGTTTCCCTGACTTTCATTAACTTCCATTTTTCCAGAGTTCGCTATCTGGCCAAGAAGAACGTGACGCATGACACTGAGAACCACACGGTCTCTTTTGTGCAGCCCAACGAGGCCATCTTCGTGCCTTCCATGTCTGTGGGGACAGAGAACGACACCTTCACAGTCCTCAACCTGGCCGTGGCGGTGAGTGGCAGTCAACAAAGTCCCCCTTCCAAACACTGCCGGACTCTCCTGCCCTGATTGGCTGGAATTATTATGATGCTGGTTATATGGCAATTTGCCTAAAAATACTCCCCCTGCTGTGGTTCTGAGGGGAATTATGGGCATTTGGAACAATGAGAAAATCGTAGCAGTCCTGTAGGAACTGCTTCCTGCGCATCACTGGAAGATCCAGAGAACAGGGAACCTGGAAGGGGCTGGCTCAGAGACCGAGAAATGCCATTATCCCGGGGTTTTATTAATCATGACTGCATCCTAGGTATGAATTTGATAACCATGTTAAAGAGCCAGTTCCAGCCTTTTATTAAACCAAACTCTTGTGCTTAATCCATTTACCCCTGTTGAAAGCGGATGCCGTGCTGGTGTCTCATGCGGTCCTTTCTCCCGCAGGCCATCCCTCACCTCTACCCCAGCGCCTTCTATCAATCAGTGCTCAATTCGATCGTCAAGAAGTCCAAGTCTGCTATGTTCCAAAACAGAACTGTGAAAGAGCTGCTGTGGGGCTACACGGACCCATTCCTGAATTCGGTTCCATACCCTGTTCCCACCACGGTCGGCGTGTTTTACCCAGTGAGTGCCTGACATGGATCGCCGGGTTGTTACATTTTAATTAGATAAATGCAAAGTCGATGGCAGGCCTAATTTTATAATTTAGAGTATAAACCCTGTTTCTCAACTGGGATCACATATCCCAAAATTTTAAGTCTCTAGGTCGTATCACTTTAGTTTTCCTAGTAGGAACAAGTACCTAATTAGTTTAAATTAATGTCACTTTAAAACCATCATATTTCTACTCTTAAAATATACAGTATGTCTGAAATTAGATCGTCACTCTGTAAATGTCCAAACACTGTTTTCCATCATAATTTCTTTTTTCATGCATTCAATGTGGTATGTTGTGTTAGATGCGTTTATCTGATCATTTCTTGTCTATGCTTCTTACAAATTATTCATGTAAAAAGTTAGCATATTCCAACGGACCAGTAAGTCAGCAAGGCATGTTTTGATGAGAGATTAAGAACTTACAGCTGTCCACCAGCGGCATGAAATACCAGCTGACCCCTCAAGGAGACAGTGCGTGCAGGGTGGTGACCTGGTTAAAGCTCCATGCTTTGAATTAACCACAGGGAGAACAGGGGGCTGATTTGGAGCTTCGTGGGGTACCATGTGAATGGTTGTCATAATTCCTGGTTCTTTATTCTTTCACTCTTAGATAGTGCAAGGTTACACAGCAGTTAAATATTAACACAGAAAGCCTCAAGGGATAAGAGATTCAATAATTCGAAGGCTTCCCTTGGCTGTGTGTTTAATTTTGTGTGCTTACTTTCTTATCATCTTAGTGTCCATTGGTTAAAGACCCTAACAGTTAGAAACCCTCTAGAAATCTATCCTCAGTCTCCCGGGTTTGTCTGTGTGATCTTACCTTGACATGACGGGGTCACAGATCCCAGTAACCTCACTGGTTCATTATGATAGTGTCGGAATCTGGGTCACTTCAACCTTGATGCTCAATTTCTTACTTTGTCTCAACATCTAATATTCTTTTCTGGGCAATTTTTTTATTTTACCCTTTAAAAAACCAAAAGCCCTGTTCTTACAAAAGAAATCTTACTGTACTGTATATTTCAGGTGATACAAAATTATGAATAAGGAGTGTTTGTTGTAACTTAGAAGATGAATTACCCTACAAGTCATTTTTTGTGTCTCTCTTTTCAGTACAACAGTACTGCAGATGGAGTTTATAAAGTGTTCACTGGAAAAGATGACGTAAGCAAAGTGGCCATAATTGACACGTACAAAGATAAAACGTAAGTATCCAGCAAAAGTGAGTCCCTCGGGGGCTCTCGGCCGGGTGGTTATTTGCCAGCTGGTGGAGAGACAGCTGCGATGATCAGGCCTGGATGCCACTGCTACGTGTGGTGCCAGTTGGTCCGCAGGAGAGCTGGCAGGCAGGGGCCACGCTCAGCTTGTGCTCCTGGGCAGCCTGGTGGCTTCGGTTTGCCTTCCGGTAGTGTCCCTTCCACCGAGAACTGCGTGAGGACTGTTTTCGTCTCGCTGCCATGGCAAGCAAGATAGTGGACTCATCTCGTCGTGAAAATGAAGAGTTTGAAAATGACCTTCATTGAAGTAGTAAAGGAACAAAATAATTTCATAAAGCCGTGACTGCCTGGTGATTGGACAGATTCATAAATTATCACTGTAGAAGTAGGAAGAACCCCAATAAATACTGGGGAGAAACCCTCGTCATTTTGACTAGTTATTTCCCAACAGAGAGTAGAGAGATCAAAACTGAAAGGGATTAAGCATTTTTATTAATGCAACTACTGCCTCAAGATGAGGCCCTAATCATGCCAACTGACAGTTACATATTTACTAAATATTCCTTCTAAAGAAGATTTGATAGAAAAGTTGAGTAAGGAAAGCAAACATTCCTCAGCATTCATTCAGAAGGAAATCACATCTCTATATCTTAAAGAACGATGCCATTTCAATATTATAAGAATGTATTGGTCTTGAGGATAGTTGTTAATTATGTCTCATTAGATTAGGAATTATGTGTCACTGTACGACAAGATTGATTTGACTCCTCATTACTCAGCACGATTACCAGTTTTTTCTGTTGAAGAATGATGTGGAATCTTGTGCTGATATCTCATAAGTAAGATGTTAGGAGTAAGAAAAACTTTTTCTATTTATCTAGAGTTGCAGGGAAACTATTACTACTATGGCTTTTTATCATTTCCCAATACAAGATGTGATCGCAAAATACAGTGAATATTTAAATTTTTTTAAAAAATCATTACAATAAAAGACATGGTGAAGCCCATCAGTCCACTGCTTCTCACTTTGAACACACTCATGCCACCATCCTTGCCCTTTCTGAAGCAGTTCTGGCGTCCTCTTGTGTAAGTGTCTTTGGTTGTGCCATCCTGGCTGCCTTGATGTCCTGAATCCACTGGACACATTCGCCCTTCGTGGGCACTTTGAATCTGGGAAAGTCAGAAATCACAAGGTACGGGAGACAGTGGGTAAGTCGCGTGAGGGCACATGGTATGTTTACTGAGCCTGCCGCGCCATTGGATGGCCCTCGGCAGAAGCAGTCGGTGTGTTTTCCATCATAAATGTATGAGAGGACTTCCAGAACCGCTTCGGAAGGCAGCGGCAACAACGGGATAAGCGTGGTTGAAGTAAGAAAGTATGACGAGGGGCATTAATAGCAATGTGTGTTTTACTGTGATAGTTTTAAAAGCTTTAAACAGTAAGCACATATTTGATCATATGCTGGGGTATGTATGTGTGTATGGAGAGAGGGAATGAATGTGTGCAGATATTTAGACACTAAAGCATACACTAATAAACTCTGCCCTTTAATGTCAGTCCATACAAAAGTAAATGGACAAATATTCAATGTTTATATGTTTTAGATTCTATGTATCTGAGCACCTTCTTTTTCATTCCTCCTGTGTCTCCTGTCTTCTCAGACTGAGATTAGGCCCACTTGATACTTTCCTCCTATTCAACTTGAACACTCAGCATAATACCCAAGAATCATTGCTCTCCCTGGAAAAGAGTTCTCCAATTAGATATATACATTTCGGATAAGTGTTTCTCAATTCTCAGTTCTTCTTTCAGAACTGTATCTATTTCAAGTTGTTTGTTATGAAATTATCATTTAGTAGCTTCTGTTTTATGACCTAGCCATTGAATGGTATTATACTTAATGTATTGCAGTAAGTCAAAAGACTGAAACAAAATATAGTTTGAATGAATTAGAACTTATTTTAAGCTTAGCATTCATCATATTTAATCATGATTATAATGGCAGAAGTAATGGATCACAACAGAAAAAGTAACATGAGAAAGGTGTTTTGAAATGAAAATATTTGTTCATCTTTCTTTTAATTCCTCAGGAATCTCTCCTATTGGCCAAGCTATTGTGACATGATTAATGGTACAGGTAAGAACTTTTGTAATAACAATCACAGTGAAGCAACTCAACTTTTCCCACGAAACCGCCCAACCTGTTGTATTTGGAAGCCTGAAGTTATATTTTTATGGGACTTAAATTGCCACAAAATAAAGACTCTATTTTTATGTAGATGTCATAAATGTCTTAATAATATAATGGGATTTCTCAAGCTTGATTTTCAGGGATTAACCCTTCCTGAGTAAAGGAAAACTTTGCTTTGTAAAAACTGTAATAAACTACCAACCTGGTTACAGAAATAAGAGGTTAACAAAAATAAAGAAACATACTTAGTATTGAGATCTTTTAAAAATACTATATAAGTAACTTAGAATTGGAAAAAAAACCCAGCAAAATTACAAAAAGGAAAACCCACTTTTAAGTGGGATTCAAAGCTGAGATTGGCTCAGTGAGATTGCACAGCAGAACCATCTATTTTAGAGAAGTTGGTCACAACGAGAGAGGAAAGGAAAATGCTCACCACGGTCAGCTGTCTAATAACCATGAAAGTGTGCTATAAGATGAGCAGTCTGAAGTACAAGTGGGGAGAATGAACTAAAGTCTTACGTGGGTGGTACGGTTAGATCTGGCTTGCTATTTTTCTTGAAGAAAAGTAGGTACGTACATGTCTATTAGTTTAAGAATTAAGATTTTTAAAAGCAGTGGGACTCAAATACCACGAGGTCATTAAAATCAGAGATCAGTTTTCATTTGCTGTGAAGCACAAACATAATGTTTACAAAGTAGGCGAGGGCTAACCCTACACAAAAACGATGTAAGAAAGATGAAAGTTACCTCAGGAAACACGGCGATGTTTACTGTTCCTCAGGCATGATTAAGTTTTGGATGTTTATTTAGTTTTATTACTGTCTTGTAGGGGAGGAATCCAGTAAAAATACTGCTAGGTTTGCTCTGCAGAGAAATGATGCTATCTATGAGCATTTCTGCAAATAAACCAAGTGCCTTCATACTACACTCACATGCTTGCAGGAAATTGAGACCTTAGAGACAGAGAAATGCATTGTAAATAATAAGGAATTCTTTGTGGATTGAAGACAGAAAAATCACCAAGCATTCTGCCCAGGTTAAGTAGATAGGTTTAACAAAGGAGGGAGAGGTGAGGAGATTCACTGGTGACCGTGTTATGAACCCGTGAACATCAGACTTGAAGTTAAAGCTGTAAGAGGCAGTTAGAAGTAAAGCAAGTAGGAACAGAAGCAGGTGGGAGAGCGCGGGGGAGGATCCCCGTGAGAGTCTTGGGAACAGGTCCAGGAAAAGGTCTGGAAACAGGAAGATTACACCACGTTGTCAAAGCACATTTTCTACTTTCTTCACTAAGTGTAAAGATGTAAAATGAAAACATTAGTGCACATGGAGCGTGTGTCTTTTGTAAAAAAAGAGAGAAAGCTTTGATATATAAGTGATTTTAAAGCCATTGATTATGACAATTGTTGGGAATGATAGTGACATAATTTTATTTCCAGTACTGTTCTTGACGCTGATTTTGAAAGTATTTGCCTTTAGTTGTTAAGATGTTAAGGAGCAGGTACCCATTAGGGACCCGTAAGCTAAAATTTAATATTCAGCTCTCTCAAGCCAGTATCAAACAGTATCACAAGACCATTGTAACCCTGTTGATACAAAAATCACAAGTGAGTAGATGAAGGACGACAGAGACACGGAATTAAAACTCACAGGAAGACAAGGTGGAAAGCGTTTGAAGGACAGGTCTTGCATTCCATCCGGCTCACGGGGGGATGCTCATGAGAAGCCGATGAAGCCTCATCCCGTTATTTCCTCACTTACTCTGCGTGGGCTATAGGTTATGACTGCGCCAGAAATTCAACAAATGCCTCCTTCAATGTAATGTGTGGGTTTCCAAAATACTTACAGGCAATTCTGTTTAGTGAGAGAACTTTAGTAAACAGTTTTGAGAGTATTAGCCCACCTTTGGTGCAGATGAATGAATCACCATTCAGATAAGACAGTGCTGATACACGTTTAGCTGTTGTAAGTTAACGTCACGGTAAGCAAAGTTCACTCTCTGAGGGGTGGGCGACTTTCAAAACACACAATCATGGCCGTCGTGTCTGATTGCACCACTGTTTGTTTCGTACCAATGAACGTGTTTCACATGGATCTGTTGAACATGACGGCATCTACCCAGTGTGATGCATGACGGATTTGCTGGACATGTGGCCAGCATGACTGGATTGTGCTGTCCATAAACAAATGCACTGAATTTTGAAAATATGAAAACTTTACTTTGGTTGATTGCGGGTGTATAGTGTTGACTACACTGAGTTAAACACACCTGCCTCTCTGCTTTTTAAAGACAGCTGTAACCGTGGGTGATTTTTAAGTTATTTACATAGGTGATTTGTATTGCATTTCTGCTCACAAAGCCGGGATGTAGGGCTCTCAGTGTTCCTAGCATGCATGTTACATCTAATTCTTTGCCAATGGCTCGATTTTTACACAGACGCAGCCTCCTTCCCGCCTTTCGTGGAGAAATCTCGAGTACTGCGATTCTTCTCCTCCGACATTTGCAGGTGAGACTATGACACCGGCATAATAACTGGGGTAGAATAGAGATCAGGAAACCCTTATGAAACAATCGAGTTCTTTGAGAAAATGAAATATCTTAGGAGATGTTTTTCTCTATTTCCTCAAAGTAGATGCATTGATATGGAATTCAGAGTGTTTGCCTCCTCTCAAAACACCCTTTGGCACACTTCAACTTTTTCAACACAAACCATTTCGCTTGCCCTTCCGAAGGGCGGGTTTTTGCTTCTCATGCCCCACCCTGTTGGCCATGTTCAGGGAAGACAGCTGCTGGCTCTGAGCTGCACTAAGACATGTGCTCTGCAGCCCCTTTGGCATCGTTCTAGACTGGGGGAATCCCTCCAGTCCTGGGACATGTACTGCTACTTTTGAACCCCAGTCAGACCCCTAAAGACTGAGATTGTGAGCAACACTTCTTTCTCTGACTCTTTTCCTTATCTTCAAATTGATAAGCCTCCGTGGAGTAACACTGCTGTTATCTGGAGACCAAGGCAAACACATATGGAGCTGCTGGGGTGGGCGCAGGGCCCTGGGTGTGCACAGGCTCGTGAGTGGGGAGGTGGAGAGGCACTGGCCGTGCACACGTGCGCACACACACACACACACAGGATCCCGGCAGGCGGGGGGCTTTCCCTTCACTGAGAAGTTCCCAAAGACAATCCCTTTCATTTAAACTGCGGACAAGTAAATAATTTGAAGTAAGTCACATAAATATTTAATCTGCAAGGGAAATGAACTGGCTGGAATAAGGATCTTTGGTATAAATACTCCATGGCAGGTCACCAGGAAAGCTTGCCCTTTGAAGCTTTTGAGAATAAAGGTAATATTTTGTACTCAGATATTGAGTTCAGGCAGGTCTTAAAATCTTACAAACCCTTTTTCTCTTTACAATTAAATAAGATTTAAAATTCTAACAACAAGGGTTTTTGTTTGTTTGTTTTGCCTGTTTAGGTCAATTTATGCTATATTTGGATCTGAAATTGACCTGAAAGGAATCCCTGTGTACAGATTCGTTCTTCCAGCCAGGGCATTTGCATCTCCACTTGAAAATCCAGAAAACGAATGCTTCTGTACAGAAAAAGTTATCTCAAACAACTGTACATCATACGGTGTGCTAGACATCGGCAAATGCAAGGAAGGTGCGTACGAATGGCCGCTGTCATGGCTTATGACATAATCTGAAATATTCCCTAAAACTTAACCTGCACCCAGAATCTCTTTCTACCCAAAGCTTAGAATTAAAGCAACAATGGCAAAGTATCTATGGCAGGAAATTTCGGTGGTGGGTGTAAAGGGCTTTTGAGGCCTCCCTTGTGTTTCAGCGTTGGAAAACAATTATCAGTGGGAAATGACCCCAATTTTACTCTGTGCTGCTGTCATTTTCCAGGGGGTGGGGAGGATGAGTATTTGCAGAGTACTCTGGGCACCCTAAACTGTTCATGTGTCATAGTTCTGGCTTTGATCTTTGCAACAAGAAAAGTGGCAAATAAAAGTGCATATTTTCAGTATGTTTCTGCAGCAGAATTGGGAAATACAGCTCAGTCTGTCTTATTTTACCAATATTCGTTTTACTCTAGTGAATGTGCATGAAAAAAGATGAGAATACTTACAATTATCAGCCCATAGACAGAGTGCCAGGAATATGAATGAATATATATATATATGTATGTGTATATATATATATATATATATATATATATGTATTTCAAGTTGCCTATAGAAACTAGCAGCTAAGAAGTGAGTGACAGACATCAACTGGACTGGTTAGTAGAATGTAGAATTTTATATTTTTTACATTAGGAACCTGCTATAATTATTTGAAATCAAGTCTGTATTTTTAATCTAAAATTGTTTAAGGAAATACTTTTTGAGTGATATGTTAAAGACAAAAATGACATTTCTGATTAACTCTGAAAACCTATTTCTAGGGAAACCTGTGTATATTTCACTTCCTCATTTTCTACACGCAAGCCCTGATATTTCGGAACCAATCGAAGGCTTAAATCCTAACGAAGAAGAGCACAGGACCTACTTGGATGTGGAACCTGTGAGCAAATACATTATTGATCTGATTTGCTGTATACTTCTCTACAAAAATCAATTTAACCTAATCTTGTCAGTAATTGATCAGATTCTTTTTTGGATTTCTGTTCTTAAAAAATTACTGGAACTTTATATCAGTGAAAATTATATTGCTTTCTTTCTACTGTGGTATATAAATGTCACGAAAATTCTATTTTAGTTGAAGCACATAGCACTTCATCAGCTTTTTTAGTGAACCATTATGTGCAATCTAACAATATCAGTGAGTCTAATTGGCTTATAATGACTTGTGTATGTTACTGCTTTTGCTTGTATTGCATTAACTGCAGGTATTTCTATGAGGAGATATTTATATGCTGTGAGGGGTTGAAAGATTTTTTGAGTATATATAAATTTGGGGCAAAATATAGTGTATTTAGTGTCAGGAAAATCTATGACAATTGCTATAATACAACAGTTTCAATCCTTATTTATTCTGCTTTTCAATAGATAACAGAGAACTGGGCATGTAGCTCCTGGGCAAAGCACTTGCCTAGCATATCTGAGGCTCTGGGTTCAATCCTCAGATCCACAAAGAAAACTGACTTCTAGAATTTATAGTCATGTTTTTGCTTAAATAATAATAATGTGTAGTGTTCTAATAAGACTCATACATGAATTCTGACTAAACATTTGGCCGGGGCTAGGGCTATAACTCAGTGGCACAGAGCCTGCTTGGCAAATATGAAATCTTGAGTTCAATTTCTGCCAACAATAAATAAATAAATAGCATTTAAAAATTGACCACACACAGTTTAGTAATTAACTTTAAGTAACTCCATCTTGTTACTGCTGCTGTTACTGATTTTTCTTAAACTACATTTTAGATAAATATCACAAAACTTGACCCTTTATGTTACAGTGGCCAAGGAACTTGTGTGTCTAGACATATACACACAGACTGTGATTAAATAGTTCTGTGTGTAATGTTTGACATGGTCAGTTAATTTCTACAACCTTCCAAGGGTCCTCTTTCACATTAATTCTTCTTAATAACTTGTCTGCTGACATAGCAAAAGTGAGTTTTGAATATTGTAAATAAATGTATTAAAATAACACTGGTAATTCTTTTAGATAACTGGATTCACTTTACAATTTGCAAAACGACTGCAGGTCAACATACTGGTCAAGACATCAAAAAAAATTGAGTGAGTCTCTTCTGCAACATTACCCTGTTATAATTTTTATTGTTGTCTTATAAAAATGTGAGTAAAAGAGAAGGTGAGAAGAAGTTCAAATGCCGTCTTCTCTGCAGCTTCAAGTCACTATACAGGAACTATCAAATGCCTATGACCATTTCCATCTGTAACTGAGAATCTACCTAATAGTTTTTGAAATGGTACCTTTATTTCATAGTTTGAAACGCTTTTAATTCAGTTTTAAGGTGGTTACATTTAACTAGACATCCAATTATTCCTACTACAGTAATATTTAGGTCGTATTTTACAATCCTCTGTAGAACTTGTTGAAAGAAAAAATGTGTGTTGAGAAACAAATCAATCTAATTAGAAATTTGCATTCAAAAGATTTATGAGTGAAAAGTCTGAGAAATAGATTAAACTTTACATGACTTACTGGGAAACAAAATCGAGAACAAGAGCCACTGAAAAGTTACTTACCCTAATAATTACTGAAAAGGCTGCTAAGTCTTTATGGATGTACCGGTACACATTTTCATATTTATTTCCAATGCATATTACAGCGCATTGAAGCACTTGAAGAGGCACTACATTGTGCCCATCCTGTGGCTCAATGAGGTGAGTGTTTTAATTTGTCAAAAATATCAACTGTTATATAAAACTTTCAATGTTTCACAGTTATATGTGTAATTAGTGTTTGAATATCTACATTTCCACTGCCCATATGGCTGAGCCTACACATTACTGATTATATCTATTTGAGAAAATCAAATACAAATAGAAACATTTGTCAATTTTCTGGTTTTTTTTTCTTTTCAAAAGAAAAAAGCACTTTAAAATCACATTAGAATGTATCTATTACATAGATTTCTTGTCATATTGCTTGTTTTAGGAAATTATATATATATATATATATATATATATATATATATATATATATATCCAAGAAAACTGAGACTCTATAATGTTTTTTTAAAATCTACTTAAACCAAGTATAGGCAGCCTGGTGAGCTATTTTTTGTGTAAATCACTGTACTGGCCAATCACGGAATGAAAAAGTGCGCCACACAAAGCTGTAAGCAAGCAGAATTGTGCACGTCTGTAATTTTCCCACCACTGGGAAACAATCTTTGGAAAACTGAAGTATTTCAGAGCCAGGTCTGAAAGTAAAATGAGCTACAGTGCACTGAAGACTGCTAGTGTTCAGAGGGAGTCGATTGTTACTTTAGCTTGGCATTTGGCATTTTCCTTTGAATGCGGAAGGGACTCCACAGGGTTATCTTTAGGACATGAAGGACTACCACATGCGCAGGTGTTGAGGATAATACACAGAGGGTTTGAGCATTTTGTTTCCATCGTCTACCTAAGTAATTCTAAGTACTACTTTGATTACAGACTGGTACTATTGGCGATGAGAAAGCAGCAATGTTCCGGAAGCAAGTGACTGGGAAAATAAAACTGCTTGGCGTGGTGGAAATCTTCTTGCTCAGTTTCGGGACGGTGATGTTTGTCGCCTTCATGATCTCGTACTGTGCATGCAGAACACAGAGAGTAAAATGAGTAAGTGCACACTGGAAGCAGACGCAGCTTAGCTAACATCGATGGGTACCTAACCTTACCAAAGTTATGTATATACATACATTGAAATAGTCTCCATCTTTCTGAACATGGCTAGCTAATTATTATTTCTTAAAATGCTCTCCAGTTCTTGAGGATCTTAAAATAAATTTAGACACAAATGAAGGCTGACCGAGTAAACAATGTCTGTTAAGGTCAGATCACTAAACTTCATCTGTGAGTCTGGAAGGAGGAGAAGGATGTCATTGGGACCCCTGTAAAATTAGCACAGAGACAACTTTTATCTCATTTATTTCTTGCTTACTTATGTCTAATTAGAAAAAAATCACACATAGATGATCTATATCACTGATGAGGGACACATATAAAATTAAACATTGTGGAGATTTAAATGGATTTAGGGAAAGAAAAAGAATTTTAAAAATCCAGTAATAGAGATCAGTATAAAGCTACATTTGAGTAAAGTGTGAAAGTGAATTAAGATAACATGGATATGAAACAGGAAGGCTGTGTGTGGACGTGCTGGCTATGTGTGTCCAAACCCCGTGTCCCCCTCCACACCCTCATCGCTGCTTGAGAACCCCTGAGTGTCAAATTGCTCATGCCCATGTAGGACTATGTTGCCCAGAAACCGGGAGTGGCTCATCTGTATTTGCCAATGAACACATTAGTTTTGCTGTTGCATTTATTGGTATAACAAAAATTACTGCCTCTTTAAAACTCTTTACCAATTATCTGACTTACCAGAGTTAGAATCACACATTTTCTGGAACTTCAGTTTTGAGTGCCCCCAAAATTAGATATCTGGGAATGTTTTGTGAACAGCTGACAAAAATAAGGAGCTAGATACATAGCAGGAAATGCAGTACAAGGTGATAAATCAAGGTGGACTTTTATCCACTGTATTGCAAAAAAGAGTACGCCGGTGGTCTTGCTGAAAGTGGGGTCGTGCGTCCCTGTGCGTGAAAGGTGGCCTTAGGACTTGAGGTGCTTCTCCATTGCAGATGTAATTGTCTCCCCTTGCTTGTCTGGTTATCTGCTGCTGTGGAGAGGCAGGAAGCAGCTTCCTGTGAGACCTGGTGTCTTGAATGGAACATGTGCTATGGATGAGGTCTATTGTGGAACCCTTAAGAAGTTAGGCTGCATGACGGAAATCTCGAATCTTGGATGCATTGTATTCAATTTATATCTTGCTGCTCCATTGCTTTCTGCTAAATAATAACCGTCCTTCTATTTTACAGGTAGTCATCAAGTCTACATTTACGTACCAGCTCTGACAAGACCTTTGGTAGTATTGATCTACAACGTGGAGATTAAATATGCTTTATTTTTACAAAACATATCCTGTCTTTTAGTTAAAGAAGTGGTGGCACTCTCTCTCTTTATTTTTCACTACGCTGTGACACCTTTTAAGAGGATTATGATATCCTTAAAGTCTATATTTTGGACAGAAACCAGTACTCTTCAAACAGCTGAGTTGCTTTCAGTTCCTAGCATGAACCAGTTGTTTTATGTGGTTCCAATTCATGGATTTGCTCCATGGTGGCGAACTAAGCAGAGGAGTGGACATTCTGGAAACACACTGAGTCTCCAACTTCTGCTTCTCTGGTCAAAGGACAATTGTGTTGCGCTTGGACTGTCCCTGTTCAGTTCCAACTGAGACCCCAGGACTGGCACTACGTTACCTTGCATGAGCACCAGACGCTGAGAGATGTTTAATAACAGAGGATACACGATGGGCTGGGAGTCAGTCATGATGCGTTGTTTCAGTGTCTTTCTCAATTGAACCCTTTGTACAGCAACGGTAGATTACGTGACCATTCTGGACGTCGTGACAGTGATCTTATATTTCTTGTCGCTCATGCAAATGGACAACGTCTTTAGTTAGATTCAGCTCTTTACGTTGTAAAGACTTTCCTACTTTCAGTGTTGGTTTTAGCTCTTCTGGAAGCCTGGGTAGATTTTGGTTTTTCTACTCAGTTGCAACTTACACCCGGAAACCTCGGAATTCTGTTCTAGTATTCGGAGATGTAAATGTTGATAAAGGAATTATCATATGGGCTATTACAAAGTATAGGATGTGCATCAACATGTATGTGTTATAATATTTCTTGCTTTCATAGTCACTATGGAATGACTGGTTTCAACCATTAAAAGGTTGCTTCCTAAAATGTGAATGCTTTGTGTAATTTTTGTGATATTATAAAACATTAACCCTAGATTTTTGCTTCCAAGTATATTACCTGAAACTGTATTTCTTTCTTATTTCCATTATTAACACTTAATTCTATGCTATTTTGTAAGTCAAGTAGGGAAAGAGAAAAAAAGAAGACATATGGTTTCATGTGCTAGAGAGTGGCATGAGATCCAGGTTGCTTTCTTATTGGGCACACGTTGACAGGGTTTCCTGCTGTCTTTAGCAGGGGTGGTTCACTTTTTGCAGTGAGCAGTAGTCCTAAAAGGCTGTGACAGAGAAAGGGTCTATGGATTCACAAAAAATGAATAGTAGCTTACCTGTTTCGATTTTAAAAATATAAGCTGGCCTCCTTACATGAAATATCAGAGTAAATGAGGAAAATTTCTCTTTAAAGCCCCAAAGTAAGGAATCTTGAAGGGATCTTTGGACTCTCTGTAAATGAGAAAAACATAATTATTCATGCTTTTTTAATTTGAAAGGGGAGACATCAGTCTGAGATCCTGACATGGAAGATGAGTGTTTAATCATCTCCCTTGTTAGTCCAAATTTATTTTCTTTGAAACAAGATAATTGTAAGTAATTTGATCTAAAAATCATAAAGGTCATTTTAAAAATAACATATGGAGGAATGAAGTGTGTAGAGTTGAAACTACTGAAAAGAACTGGGCTCTGTAATACCAACACCCTGAAATGAACATAGCCTTGACATAGTGCAAATATGTCCTCATAAAAGAAGATAATTGAGTGAAGAAATTCATCGCCACCTCACATGAGGTTTGTATTCCCAATCCTGACTCAACTCTTGTTTTATATCAATATTCAATTGTGTATCAGAGAAGACAGAATTTTCTCTTCGGTATTTACATACATACATAGTCTAATGCTTGTCTTTCTTCCAAATTTCCTTCCTCAAAGTCTATAAAATGTATAAAACAAGGAAGATAGTCCTTGCAGAAACGTAAGGAGGTTGTATTAAAATGTTCAATAGAAAAATACTTCTTTAAAGCTTGAATTTTTATATGAAAATTGTATTTGTGGGAAAGAGTGTATCAAGCTGGTAAACAAGGGTATCTCCAGCAATCAGCCCTCTGCAAACACACACAAAAGCAGCTTCAGAGTCACTCGGGAATCCAGGTAGGAAATTGTAAAAGCGAGCTGTAGTAAAGGTAGAAGACAGGATGCAAGAGGAGGAGGAGGAGGAGGAGGAGGAGGAGGAGGAGGAGGAGGACCGTTGTCCATCACCCAAAACGCCCCTCCAGCCTGGGCAGCACAGCACAGAGAGACGCACTGTCCACCTGGGAGAGGGAGGACCAAGCGTGGAGCTGTCTTTACACCTTACCAGCAGATGCACTGGAAGGAAAAGCAGCAGGGGGCAGACAGTGCCATCGCAGCTCTAGACCTACACCACACAGAACTGCCTGGTCCAGGAGGGGCCGATGGCCCCTGCGAGGTAGACTGAGTCTCCAGCCCGCAGCACTGCCAGCAAACTACCATGAGCACACTCAGTGACAGAAGAGCTTGCAACATGACACAGCCCCATGCTGTCCCTGCCTCGGAGGCCACCTGAGTCCAGCAAGGTGCTCTACATGCGGTGGTGACCCAAGGCACCACCATCCCCTAGCACTGCAGCAGACATGAAAGTGTCAGGTGCAGGCCCACACCACACAACCTACTGTGTCTTAAGACAGTGTGACCTCAGAAGGACATTCCCAGAAAAACTGGACTTCAAAGACAGCAGTCCATGTCTGCGTCATATATGCAGGCACTGATGCATGCCCACGAGGGTCAAAACCAATCAGGAAATGTGACCGACTGCACCAGAAAGGCAAAGTGGTAGTGACTGACTGAAGAGAACCAGAGACACATGGACTGTCTGGCAATTCAAAATACTTACTTTAGGAAAGCTCAGAGGGCTTCAAAAGGGAATAGAGAAACAATAAAAAGAAACGAGGGAACAATATGTGACCAGATTGAAAGTTTGACAGATTCGAATAACAATAAAGATGTTGGAGTTGAAAATACCCATAACATATTAAAAATGTGAGTAGGTGTTGTCAACAGCAGACCTGATCAAATGGAAGAAAAAATAAACTCAACCATGCGTTACTAGAAAATGCAACATTTCTTTGATAACTAGGGGTTCAACGTCAACCAATTGTGGATCAAAAATATTTAAGAAAAATGCATTTGAACTGAGTATGTGTAGATGTTCTTATTCCCTGAACAGTATGACTTTTTACCTATCATTGACCTGTATTAGGTATTACAAGCAACAAACAAGCTAGAGATAACAGGGTATATGAGGATTGCATGGGTTATATGTAGGGTTGCACTGCTTTCTGTGCGGGCTAGCACATCTACAGATCTCGGTACCTGCAAGATAACACACATGGACTGAAGCTCAGGCCTGGAGAGCTTACAACTGAATTCCAACATGCATTTATAGAACTCACGCCAAGTGATGCAGTCCTTTTAAATGGTCAGAACTCTTAAAGAGAAGGAAACACTTCCATACTCACTTTATGAGACTAGCATTAGTGTGATAGCAAAACCAGAAAAGGACAAACGAAAAAAGAAACTCTAGGCCATCATTCCTGGCCTATTTGATTAATGTAGATGTAAAAATCTTCAACAGATCACTAACAATCCCAGCTCAACAGTGCATTAATGCATCGTTCATCGCGGCCAAATGGAACTGGTCCCAGAGGTGCAAGGTTGACTAAAAACACAGATCAGTTAAGCACGGTGCATCAGTTTAAGAGGAGGAAGCATGGGACCATCTCAGTAGATGAACAGAAAGAATTTGATGAGGTTCAGTGATCTTTACATGGCAAGAGTTTCCAAACAATTAGGTAGATAAGGAACATTCTTCATCACAATAAAGGGCAAAACCAATAAACTCAGAAGACATTTTTAGCAGAGAAAAACTAAGATCCAAAAATACAAATGCCTTTCTTTCAGTGGAGTCCTGGAACTTCTATCTAGAGCAATTAGTCACAGGAAGGAAGTAATAACGCATCTGTCATGGCTTGCATTTAGATGTTTCCCAGCACTTCATGCCCTCTTGGGTGAGGTTTTGGGGAGTGGTATTGGATCATGGGTATATGACCCAACAGACCGGATTAGCCCACTCATGGTTTTAGAGCTCTGCCTCGTGTTGGGAGGTGAAGCCTGCTGAGAAGAGGTGGTCTGAGAGGTGTGTAATAGCCTTCATCCTCTCTTGATCTACCACTTAGTGTCCTGCCTGCACTGCCATGTTCTTCTCCTGCGCGCATTACCATGTTTCCTCTCTACCACGCCCCTCTGCCATTCTGGCCTGCTGAGGAGCCAGAGGACTCTGGGTGGAAACTATGAGCCAGAATAACCCTTTCCTCCTTTAGGCTGTGGGGATTAGGTGTTTTATCTCAGCAATGAGAACATAGCTGAGCATCCAAATCAGAAAAAAGTTAAATTAGACTTGTTTGAAGATAACAGGTTCTTAGAAATAGAAAACCTGAAAATTTTCACCAAAAAATTATTAGAAGTGGTAAATCTGGTTAATTTGTAGGATATAAAATCATTTGCATGTCTGTTTATTAACAGCAAATTAAATGGAACTTTTAAAAAATTCCATTTGTACAGCAGGAATTGTGATGCATGCCTATAATCTCAGCATTCTGGGAGGCCGAGGAAGGAGAGTTACAAGTGTGAGGCGAGGCTCAGAAACTTAGTGACTGACTTACTCCATCTCAAAATACAAAGATAAAAGGGCTGAGGGTGTAGCTCCTGGGCTCAGTCCCTCATGCCACAAAAAATTACCTTGTAAATAAAAGATTTGTAAACTCAGAGCTACAAACCATCTCTGAAAGACTGTAGACGCAGACAGAGGGAAGGCTAGCGCATGTTCAGGGATTGGAAGAATGAGCAGGGCTTAACACCCACGCTATTCAAACTGATCTTTGCATGCAGTACAATGCACACGATCAGTGACATTCTTCACAGGAATATGAAAAGTTCCTGAAATATGTGTGAAGTTACAAAGTAGTCAAAATAATCTGAAGCCAGAAGAAAGCTTGTGGCAACATAGTACCCGATTTCAAAGCATTCTAAAAGCTGTGCTAGCCCAAACAGCTTGGCGCTGGCATGAAAATATAGGTCAGGCATGGAACAGACTAGGGGGCCCAGAAATCAATCCGCACCTTGCCAGCCAGCTGGGTTTGCACTGACGTGCCAAGAGATGCTAAGAACACTGGAGAGCCACTCTCTGAATAAAATTAGACCCTTACTTCACCTCCAAGAAATCCATTCATCGTGGATTAAAGGCTTAAATGGAAAACCGGAAATTATGAAATTACACGAGACTCCTAAGGGGAAAAGATTCATGACCTTGGTCAGAGCAACTATTTTTTCAAAGCACCAACACAAAAAGCTCAAGTAGGATGCTTTTGTGTTGGCGCTGCGGAAAAATAATTGCCCAGACCACAGTCATGAATCCGCTTACAAGCATATGAAGAAACGGAATAGCCTCTGTAGATTTCAGTTTTCTTAAGAAACTAGAAATAAGAATATTGCTTTGGGAAAAAGTGTGACTTCAAAGCATATTGATTGTCTTTCTAAATTCACTGTGTGCAAATCCTGACTGAATTATTTGGAGTAAGATGCATGCAAGTGCAAAAATCTGTGAATATTGTAACTTATCAGCGTCCAGCTATAATCATCTTTGCGGCTGGAGTTGGTTTTCGACGTGTTCCAGCCGGCTGATTTGGTTGAAGCCCAGTAGATTATGGTATAGATGTTCCGTCACCTGCTTCCTTCAGCCTATCTACCAGACTGAATGCATTTTTAACTCAAATAAATACATGGCCCATTGTAATTTTCTGTATCTACCAATGTTATCCATGGCTTTACTCCTAATTTATTTGCACCGAGCTGACTAAGCACGTCCAGGTCAGTTACTTGTTATAGTTGTGTCAAATACATGAGCTCTTTTTCTGTCTGTGGCTCAACAGCAGATAAATTTAAAAATATTCATAAAAATAAATATATTGCTATTATAAAAATGCTTTTGCATTTTACTTTTTTCTTTTTTCTATAAAAATATTTTTTTCTTTAAATTTAAATAGAATAGCAATAGTTAATACATTGTAGTTTTCTTTTCTAATGTATTTGGCTTTCTCACTGTTGATATTAGCTGTTTTTGTCTACTCGTGAGTTATTTATCTATCACTTCTGTTTTCAGCTCTCCCGAGATGCCAGAAACTTTGGTCTACATGTTTCAGCAGTGCTTTATTCTACATCTTTGTGTGAGGGAATTGTGATTTAGCAAGACAAACATAGGTGTTCCAAAGTCTTGGGACCTTAATTGTGTGACTTGTGAGCCAGAAGCTCAGAATTTGAGGCTCTGAAAAATGCATAATTTCAAATCATACCCCAGACCAACTGAATCAGACTCTGTAGCTTAGCAGAGTTCAGAAATGAAAATACGCACAAAAGTCCCTGAAAAGCCTCGAATTGAAGTCACGTTGAAATGGGACTAGCCGTGTTTTGTCTGACCTGTTGGTGGTATTAGTTTGATTTATTATAGGAGGATGTCAGAAATCAAAGCTGTGTAAGCATAGTGGGTCGAAAGGAGATCTATCAGACTTGCAAATATTGCTATCAATACTCCACGTTATATCATTTGCCTTGTGGATCTTGTAAAGTGGTATTTTCAGAGTGTAGCAAAGCTAATCTCTATGGCAGGGGAGAGGATAAGGTGGTCCCAACTTTGTGTTTCTTAGCTTTGCTGGAATGTGTTGTTTGCTTGACATACTTGTTATTCATGACGAATATTCTTACGTGTTGCACATAAAGTAGGGCATAGGGCAAGATAATGGGTACTGAAATTAAAGATATTCCTTACAATACATCTAAAAAGAAAATAATCTACTGGATTAAAGGGGATTTTCAGGATCGATGGTCTAGATTACACTGAGCGTCATCATGGTTTTGCAGCTTCATGTGGGAGAACACTAGGTGGCGGTATATAGCACATGCTTGCTAAGGACCTGCAGCGTGGAGCAGGGGCAGGGGGAAGGGACAGGGCCAGTGCTGGGTGCTGACGCACGACAGAGCTGCCACAGTCACAGAAGGCTACCGAGGCAGGGACTGGAGGAAGCCCACGCTGACCTGGGCGCGTCTAAGCTCCAAGTGCCGAGCTGAGAACTCTTCTATCCCAGTCGGACCTCCACCTCATGCAGGTGACAACTCAGGCATCCGTGGAAAGCTGGGCCCTGGAACCGGGAGAAGTGTAGGGAGAGGTTGGTAGTTCCATGTGACATACTCCAAGGAGTTAAAGGACGTCACTCAGTTACAGGCAGGTCAACCCTATGATGGAAACAGGCATTGTAAAAAAGTCTTCGGTATCTTCATCTCTGGCTGTGCATGAGGGAGCAGGACTTTGGAATCTTTCTCATTTCTGGAGCTTGTTTGAAATATCACTGTGGTTGATGTTGCATCCTTTCTCCTGGGTATCTGGACCATCACTGAAAACAATAGTTCTAGGAGTATCTGAAGCTATGAATATTTCCCTCCTCAGCCCTGCCAGCAACACACAGCTAGCTCATGGGTAGTGCATGGGTGACACATGGGTAGCACACAGGTCGCACACATGTGATAAAGCACACAAGACCCCAGGCCAGCAGTTAAATGGTCAACGGGGTCACTTGAATTCAGACATTCCTCCTGCAGAGAACCCCTTGCTAGGATGTGTAGCACTGCTTTGCTGTTTTGTTAAGTTTTCTGTTTTATGGCACAACTTTCAGCTGTGTTGACAAAGAACATGCAGCAAGAGACACAAGGGGAGGTCACAGCTAGCACAACATGCTAGACATCAAGTGCAGAGGCTGTTGAAAAGAGGGACAGAATTACCAACGGTGGGGGCCACTGACGTGCACCGTGGACTGTATTTGTGTGAGTTAGAGCATCCACTCCTTCCCTGACAGTAACACACGAGCAGACACGGCCGTGCCACAGGCTTCCGGCTGTGTGCCTGCCTCTGTGTCTCCAGTGCCTGCCTCTGTGCCTGCCCTTCTCCAAAGGGCAGATGCTGGTGCCAGGCACCTTCTGTGCTCTGGTCTCCCTCACTCGCACCACAACTGCAGTCTCAGCAACCTGGATGCCACAGCAAGGGAGAGGACGGGGGCTGTGAGGTACCTCGGAACCAGCACAGGGGAATTCCCACCCTGTCCACACACTGTCCTGTTGGGAAGCCTTGGCCCCCACTTCTCACCGTGGACTATAAATTGACTGATGCCTAACCTTAAATTTGTCTCAGAGGTGTCGTAGGACCTTCGCTCTAAGAGCCCCGGGAGAGAGCCTGGAGGTATCCTTGGAGGATACTGAGGCATCAAGGCAATGCCTGGCGGGCTTTCTTTGCTCTGTTTTGTTTGCTTGTCTCTCTGTGAGTCACTTTTTATAATAAAATAATAGGAAGTGCTGTACAAACTAATGCACTTCACCGCAGCGTCCCATGCACCTGTGCGACGTGCTTTGGTTGCACCCGCCCTCCCTGTGGCCCTCCCTCCTGCTCTCTCCAGATCCTTTCTCCTCCCCTGCTAGGCCCCATCGGTCCTCCCTTTGGGTGGTCCTCTCTTCCCCCAGGCTCCTCGTGTGAGAACGCGTGCAGCTCGCGTCTTCCTGAAACTGGCTAATTTCTCTGCACACCGCGCACTTCCCTGAAAATGGCTCTCTTCACAGGGCAGCGGGAGAGCTCCGCTGCGCCCACGCACCAACCACATAGCTGCGTCCATTCCCGCCCTGACAGCCTCTGGACGGTTCTCGCCTGGCTGCTGTGCTTTGCTTTCTTAATAGTCCGTCTGACTGGGGTGAAACGGGGTCCCACGGCACGTTCCATTTTCATTCCCGAGATGGCTAATGATGTAGAGCGCTGTTCACATTACTTACTAGCCATCTGTACGTCTATCTGTCCCGTTCATCGCTTCCTATGTTGATTGTATTGTTGCTGTTTTGTTCTCATATTTTGAGTTTTTCGTACATTCTAGGTGTTATGTGTCAGATCAGTAGGTGCCAAAGATTTTCGCCCATTCTCAGATCATCTCTGCTCTAATGGTTATCTCTTGTAATGTGCAGAAACTTTCTGTTTGACAAAATTCCAATTCTGGCTTTGGTTTTCTGAGCTATTGGAGTCATCTTTTAACTTTGCTGTTTATTTATTTTTGGGGCCCTTTCAGCTATTGCTGATGTGTCCAGCGTCGCAGTGCGACTTGGTTTTGACCATATTTCCCTGTGGGGTTTGCCCCTCTGTTCCTGGCTGTGACTGTTTCTGCGTGGTATGGAAACGGAGCGCAGCACGCCGAGCACCCCGGGTCACAGCTCAGCTGCTCCGCCCTGGTTCCAGCACAGCTAGGAGAAACAGCACCATGTCTGCCGCTGCCCATCTTGCTAAAGCTCAGTGACTACCTCATCTTAAAGGGTGGAGGAGGCAAAAACCCCTGGCCAGTGCCCAACCTTCAAGCGGGCGTGACCGCAGAGGGTGTGAAGGCCTGCTCCCCAACACCCATCACATAGGGGTGCCTTCCAAGGTTCTCTCTGCTCACATTACTGAAAGACTGGAGGGGTAAACAGAAGGCACACGTCACTGCAATTGCCGCTGTCTGCAACACCATCACCTCAGCTACCACAGGGACCTCACGCCTGTGAGACCTACAGGGAAGGGAACTTCACGCTCTGCACCAGAACCCACTGGCTAATCACAGCTAAAAAGCAACAGAGACCACACTCCAAAGCCCAAGTGTGTGAAACTCAACAAACTGACATGCCGGGAGCCGTGATCCGGAGCAAGCTACTCCTCGGAACACACTCGATTAGGAGCGGAAAGGACACCGCGGTTCCTGTGTGAGTCTGCCAAGTGTCTGGAGTAATGGTGTGCAGCACACGCAGAAAGTGAACCATAAATCTCACATGCAGAAAAAGCCTAAATGCAAACACGTTTCCCTTAGCAATCATGAAATAGAAAATGTGTGAAATCATTTGGTTGGGATTGGATGAAATGATACGTAGGTGGGCCTGGGGTGCTGCAGGGAAGGCAATGTCCCTGAGGTCACTATGAAATGGGTGACTTCATGTGTGACTTTGATGACTGACACAGTTAATCAGAAAAACATTTATGGAGGACAGTTTGAACCCATTTCCCCAGAATAGAAATATTTATAAACAAAAGTCCAAAAGTTCAGAGAATGTTAAGAGTAGGGTTCACTTCCAAGTACTAAAAGCTACATTTGAATCTTGACTTGTTTTCTGTGCATGCGAACTCTGATATTTATCACTCTTAAAATGTGCATGATCCACTAGAACAGCAATCAATAAACTTCCTGCAAAGGACCAGATAGAAAATATATTAGGCTCCAGAAGCCACGCTGGCTCCACGGCAGCTCATCAGCCACACTGCCATGGCTCGCAGCCTGTCCACACAGCGTTAGTGAGGAAAGCACGGAGAGGCCATCATCGTACTCGTCTCTTTAAACCAAAACTGCCATGTTATGTTTCCTTTCCCTTCGTGTATTGGAGATGTTTGGTTTCCCAACCTTGGTTTGAATCCCAGGACCACTACCCGCTATGCAACTTTGGGAACTTCGTTAATTCCTGTGTCTCAGTTTCCTTACCTACAAATAAAGTCACCATTACCTCCCCAAGTAAGCACTTTGAAGACTGAATAAGTGCTTCAAAATCACTTGAAATACAGGACAAAGTATATGATGTTCACAAATTCCAGGAGAGGGAGTTTATTTGCCTCATGGTTTTAGTGAGAGGAGGATCCAGGGACAGGGACACACCCTTCCGGGCCACACGCCCTGTGATCTACCACCAACCAGGCCCCATCTGCTAAGAGCGCAGCCAGCCATGAGCTCCTCAATGCATGAATCCACATGAGAGCAGCAACCTGAAAGCCCATTTCTGAATGTGTGAGATGTTTGGGGCAGTTTCAGTCTAAATCACAGAACTTGGGTAGATCATAACAACTGTGAATTAATTGTTTAGTAACTCATTTCTCCTTTGTCAAATAAAATGAACAACCCTGTTAATGTTACTCAGAGCAATCAAACTTTGAACAGTGCTAATAATTTACTAATGCCACACTCCACTGCTGTGTCTGGTTTTGAATTTGCCCTACCACGAGCTAATACATTAGCTTGCACGGTGGCATGGATATTGGCCACAGACAAAGAGTCCTGGAACAGAGACAAAACTCTGAGCTTGTTACCCACAGTTCAGTAAACCGACCTTTGCTCCCCTCTATGCAGAGGGAAGCATGAGCTCGGCGCTTCGCCATCAGCTCCTCTGAACCTGTGTCTCCCTGGGGTCCAGTGCAGCCTTGGAGGATGGGCTGTACGTGACTTTCCATTACAGCTGGGAAACAGAGTTGTAAGAATTCATCACTCCGAAAGAGACTAACAAGCCAATCCTCCTGTCCTCTGGTATATGGTTAAAATTTTCCCACAGATGAACTACTGACTTTAAAGGAAGGCTAAATAATTAGCAAGGTATATGAGACACTGAGCCAGGAATTTAGAAAAGTATAGCAGGTAAAGTTTTTGAATCGTTTCTTTACAGAATGAGCTCTTATTTGTGATGAGAAAATGCTGAGAATCAGCCTAAAATGAACTCTTTTAGACAAAGTCCTCAAAAATACTATCGTAGAGCCACCTGCAAGACTGCTATAACACAGAGGAGAACCGGCAAGCGCTCCTGCCTCATGTTACCATCACGAGTGTGAATGGGGACTGCGTACCGGAGACCTTTAGACCAACAACTGGGAAACCAGATGGACTTCTGCCAATGGCTGCTTGAGTGAACTTCACTTGTTTTGACCGTAATTTATGCAACTGAAGGAGTTGAACAAATTTCTTCGACACTGATGATTCTAGAGCACCATAAAGCTTGTACAGGTTATAATAAAATGTTACACAAATAGGATTCCCCTAACCAACAAAACTAATGCTGTTGCTCTAGAATTACAAATATTTCAAAATAATCTGATTTTAATTATTTAAAAAGTTTTCATATTTTAAACATTTGATGTTTGATTATTGAGAGATTTTCTTCTTATTTGTGATCATGGTTTTTGCATATTTAAGGTTTTGTTCAGATTGGGTCTGATCAAAGACTCCTGAGAGACCTCCAGACTGACTCTCTGGAAAAGTGGCTTGGTCAGGTGGGCGGTGCAGGCTAGAGTGTGCTTCTCAGGCTTGAAGGGACACAGAGCCAGTTGACGATTCCTCAGGTCCAGCTTCTGACCCCATGGGCCCAGTGGCAAAGCCTGAAAGTCTGTATTTCCTGAAAACTCTCAAATGATCCTGATTTGAGTGTTAATTCACTTTTGACCATTTCCTGCCTCTGTGGGATGGACCCAGTCACCAACTCCTCCCCCCACACACCCTGGTTTACCACTGACAAATAGGGGCCTCACAGTGCGAGGATGCAGGTCAGCTCAGTGTGAGGGTGACGGTTCCCTAAGACTGAGAAATGCACCAGTGAGCATTGCTTTTCTCTAGCACCAGTGGCTCTCTCAGCTGGATTTTAAGCCTTTTACTGATGGTGTGTATTCCATCGTTTGTTCGTTTTCCACAGCATTCTGACCTATGACAGTTTCCTGATCCATATCGGTAGTCCAGAAAGGGTAGGGCTGAGTTAGGTATTGGAAATAGGGGTAAAGTACTGATAGGTTTTTAAAATCACAACAATTTTTGCTGCTACTATTTATAATTGTAATAGAATGACAGCATTTTTTTTGTAAAAAAGAGACCCTTACCTTACTTTCTGGAGACTAAACAGGCATTTAAAACAGGAAATAAAGAAGGCAATTGTCCTTGGTTACATAGCATGATAGTCAAGAACTACGTTTTAAAAAGGAAAGAAGAACAAATTAGTATCCTAGGTCACATAGCATGATAGTTAAGAAATATATTGCATGAATTACAGAGGTACTTCTTGAATAAGAAAAAAACCTACACGTACAAATACTTTAAAAGTGTAAAATGGAGACATAATTGTAAAGATAGAGACATCATTGGGAAACATGGACATTGAGACTTTAACACGGCAGTTTCACATGTAATTTGTCAAAATTCCGCCAGATGGCAGAAAACATCCAGTGTGAAACGGTGTGATGTGCGGAGCGGAGGAAAAATGCAATCTTTTTCCTTTACTGGAAGCTAGACCTCTAACTTTAACATATTCATTCAATTCACTTACCTAACTCCTATAATTAATTTAATACATGGAGATATAGTTCACATTAAATAATTCCTGAACCTGGTTTGGATGGAGCCCAGGGTGCGGGTGAGAGGACCTGGGCAGGGTGAAAGGTCAAGGAAGACACTTGTGCCCTGGCAAGGCTCTCACACAAATAAGAGAGTGACCGACAGTTACTTAGCTTCTCCCAGGCTCTTCCGGCCCATGGAGAATGCACAGCACTGCTCCGCTCACCTGTGGGTTTGTGGGGTTGCGAGCGAGGCTGCTTTGGAAACTCAAAGCAGCACCCCGGTGCTGACTCCTACCGCGGCCGAGATGGAGGCACTGAGGTCGCCTTAGGGTGACCATAGCTCACCGGCCACCCCATGTCTGCTCTGCCGTCCACTGCCGAATGCCACTTGGACTCTCGTTCCCTCTGAGGGTTAAAAGCTCTTGTTTGGCTTGCAGGAGAGGAGAGTTTTCCGAGTCACTTCATTTTTAAATCCACATGGCAGGAGCCAGATAGTGTCAGGCCTGTCCGCTCACACCCTCTGCAGGGTCCAGCACGGGGGTGTGCACTTCTTTCTGGTGCTATCTCAAATCCAGGAACGGAGACTCAGGGATAGTCCAAAACCTACGTCCTCAGAGCAGACAGTGCAAACCTCACTCCAGCAATAATGTTTAGTTTACGATTCACATTCACTGCTTCAGGCTGAGGATATGCAGACAGGGCTCCAGCAACCAGCCCTAGAGGAGACTTGGGTCACCCTGTGTGGGAGAGGAGAGTAGAATTCAGCTCTGAAAGTGTTTAGCAGAAGAGGCTGAGGACTATTCCTCAGCAGACGTTGCAGCCAAGCTTCGGTATCATCAGGGGAGTGTGAGTCAAGTGCATTAGTGCATGTCGACTCTAGAAATATCACGTGGAAAAAGCCGAAGTCTTTCTTGAACTTTACATTCCAAAACAACAAAATATTCATTGGTCACTCCCAGCCTGGTAGAATGGTGAATTCTTCCATCCACTGAAGCTTTCCCCCTGTCCTTTTACTCCCGAGTTTTCACAGTGCAGCTTAAGATTCTCAGATGTTCACATCGTCATCAAGAAACGCTTGTCTTCGTATCTGACGGGATGGAGTTGACTGCTCACTGGTGCACTTGCTGGGGAGAGGTTTCCTCTCATCTCACCCTCAAGCTTCACCTCCTGAACTTGCCTTTACACGGAGAATACAAACCTGAGGAGTTCAGAACCAGCCACACACTTCACCCCAGGCTTTTCACCGATCAAAGCAGCAGCATAGGCTGGAGCAGGAGGAGTGACTGTGATTTTTCACTGGCATCTCAGACCCTAGGAGTTTCCACACCAAGTGGATTCCTCCTAGCGCCTTTGAGTCATCTGTGAAAATATGCTAAATTCCAGTCCTGGGTTAGTAAATGGAGACAGAGGACCACACAGAGGTACAATAAAGAGAAAGATCATGTGTGGAATGATTTGACTTGAAAAGGACACGGAGGCAGAACACTGGCTTTAGGTGTCCCTGAGGGATGTCTCTGGCGAGCTTGCCAAGCGAGGGCCACTGGTTCCAGACAAAGACCCGTTGCTCCCCACCTGGCAGCATCTCAGGACATTTCCTGTGGAGGAAGCGGCAGTGCTTTTCCCCAGAAGCCCCACATTTGCCAGGGGCAAGAACAGGTCATCCACCGCACAGGTGCTGAAACGGTACCCAGCAGCTTCCACGTGCGAGGTCTAAATGAGTGGCCAGAGAGTAAGCAGGACTATGAATTCACCTTTCTCCCCTGGGTAGGTGGGTCCCGTTCTCCTCCTCACTACAGCTCAAAGAGGACAGGTGGAAAAGATTATGCCTGAAGACAGTAAGGGCAACTTTACCCTCCACTGTCAACACCCTCCCAGTAGGGTGTGTACAGCGCCTGGGGTGGGGAGTAAGGCTGGGAGTGAGAGTAGCGATTTCCCACCTTGAGTTTGAGTTGATTCAGAGAGACCCCGACCCTACGTGCGAGGACCACCAGAGGCAGCAGGCACGCTCCTCATGTGGTCACCTAACGGTGACTCATCAGAACCCCAAGGGTGAGTGGTCCTGCAGACATTACACAGAAAAAATGCTCCAAATGGACTCCATGAATCACAGCAGGTCTGGAGCCCTCCTATTCATTAGGAGAAGAGAAAATGAGAGAACAATGAGGATGTCTTCAAGGAAGCAAGTTGCTGGTTAGCAAGATAATTCCAAAAGAAACAATGACAGGGTAGATAAATGGCTTGGTAGAGTATCTGAAGATATTCTATTCTCAGTTTCCCGTAGGAAGCAATCCACATACATAACTTCCACTGCTACACTTTCCAACAGTGGGTACCGTGGGTGGGTGGAGAGGAGGTAACTGGAGAGGTAGGAGGGGGGCGGGACACAGGATGGGTCTAGAACCCTACGGGCTACAGCTGTGAGCAGTCCAGTTAGAAACCCCATGTTCAGGAGTTTTGCTAAATGAAACTGTAGCTGCCCTAACCATGTACAGCAAAGGGAGACCGTGTGAATCATGAGTCCATGATCACTGAACAGTAATAATCATTTCACTGTGGCGATGTAACCTGCCCTGTCCCTAAATGTATGCAACAGTAACAAAAATTTCAAACAAAGGTTTATGAAGATTTCAGACGCAGAGCACTGAGGGGCAGGCACTATGAGCTAATTCAAGTAGAAATGCCCCAAAGAGTCTATTTCCCGATTTTATTAATATTCATCATTTTATTAAAAATCCCCAAATAAAAGCAAACACATTTGTTGACTTTCCTCTTTAGCTTTATTTCTAGAGGACGTTTAAAGATTTGATCCTGATGGTTTTGCATCCATAATACTTTCGAGATTTTCATGTGATCTATAGAAAAATACTGTACTAAATCTGATTGCAGGTCATCGTGTGAAATACTAGCAGTTATTTCTTACTCATTTTATTGTATTTTCTTTAAGGCTCAACTTCATAATTTAGCTCAATAAAAGTTATACTATTTTAGGTTTTACACAAGAAAGAGTTACCATAACTGCTGCAGTAGGAAAAGCTGGACCTGGGGCCGCATGGCGCGGAGGGTCTGCTAAGCTCATTACCTGCCGTTAGGCTCCTTTCTTGTTCTCCCCAGTAGCAAACAGCTCCTTCTACTATTCACTGGGAGAGGAAGCCGATGGGCTCCCAGCTGCCTGACATCAAAAACCATAAGCAGAAAATCGCGGTGCAGTGCCGTCCACTCGAGTCAACGCAGGACAGACGCCAACAGGAGTGCTGGGAAGGACGGGAGGACTCAGAAGGCTTCACTGCCAGTGGGGTCAGAGCAGGAGGAATTTTAAGCAGCATAAAACCCCGAGGCCAGGGAGGGAGAGAGGCTGTGGACTCTGGTGCAGGTGCAGCTCCAGTGCAGGCTGGAGGCCGGCAGAAGTGGGCTGAAGACACGGGGAGAATGGACTGGGAGATCCGATGGCACAGCAGGGAACTGTTGAGGTCCACTTGGGGACAGGGGTGGCCTGGACCAGGGGATAACACAGCCTGCTCGTCCTCCAGAGAGAACACTGTGGATGCATGGCAGAGAATCCACAGAAGGCTGTTATAACAGATTTGGTGAAGCTTATCAGTGGTCTAAATTAAGAAAGTCAAATTTGAAATGAAAGTAAGTAGTATTCAAGAAGTATCCAGGATATCGAAGTGACCAGATTTGTTCTTCCAGTTCATGGGCTGTAAAGGATTTTTATGCCATGGCTGGTCAAGTTGAATTTGTCAGTGACCGAAAAGGGCTGGAGCCATACACCTCAGGGTGATGACACTGAGCCTTGGAAGTGGCAGGTTTCTCGATACGTAGGGACTTTAGCCTTTGCAAGTACAGGGAGATGGAGACAGGGAGGAGGAGGAGCAGGGAGAAAGGGGTGGGGAAGAGACAGGAGAGGGGAAGGGGGAGAATGAACTGGGGACAATTTCAGCCCCGATGGATGGAACCATTCACGGGGAGCACGCAGCGTAGAGATATGAAGAAGTCTAGACACAGCCCCGGGAGCACTGATTTGGAGCAGCGCAGAGAGGTCACCCCTCCAGCAGCACCCAGGGGCAAGGGGCCTCCAGCCATGGAGACCAGGAGCAGGCTGTGCCTTGGGGGACTCCGGTGACGGTGACTCCCAGGCCCGGCCTCCAGTCCAAGGTCGCCATGAGCACCGTGTGCCCAGAGAGGGAGCAGCGTCCAGCAGGTTAAGGCAGCACCAGGGTTCTCCCAAGTACCCTGGCTGAGCACGGTCACCAAACAGAAAACCAAAAGCAGGCAGCTGGGGAGCTGTGCCCAGGCCACCTCTCCTACCAGCCGAGAGCTGCAGGACTGGGAGCCCACGGAGGCTACCGGGCTCCAGCAGGCACTGTCTGGCCCCCTGGGCCTCACCCCGATGCAGCAGCTCCTGCCTCCTCCACGGCTCCCCACCGCTGTGAGCAGGACCGGCGCTTCTCACAGTGATGAGGTAGCTGGGAAAGAGGTCACCAGTGCGGGGGTTCAGCAAGGACCTGGCTTTGGGCACCAGCTGAGAAAAGCTGGCTTGGAACAGCTCCTTGCACATCCCCAGGGCCACCACCAAGGCCCAGCCCCTCTCGGCCACCCTGCAGAAGACCTTTCCGTGCTTCGAAGGCTACAAGTAAGTGCAGAGGTGCTTTGCTGATGAGTGCCAAGGCTCTTGTTCCAAATGGCTCCAGCAAGGTTCTATTTATTCTCCTGTGGCCAGTGGACACAGCTCTCTCCAGGCCACATATTCCCCCAGTAAGCGTTTCAAGCACTTCTGAGTGCTGGGAGATGAAGCCACTCCAGAGTCAGGGGACTCTGGTATGACAGTCATGCAGGGCCAACCTGCACGCAGATAAACCTGTGCAGTACCCCATCTTGCCTGCATCAGGCTCATATGAATTTTTTTATTCAAATGACTACTTGCAGTGTAATTCAATTGAGTAAGAAAAAAGAATTCGCTCCACTCAAAATAATCAGTTCACTTGGAGATAAAAAAAAATTCAATACCTCAAGAAAATAGAAAATGAATCTGATTTGAAGTTGAGACATGGAATTTCAGTTTTCCTAAAAACCAATCAAGTTTCAGCTCTTTTTTCAGAGTTCGCCACTAAAATTTTGTGGCTTGGTTTAAAGTACCAGAACTGATGGGTTCACCAGAATTAACACCTCCTTCATTATTTGGGAAAACATCAGCATATTTTGATAAGAGTACATAAAAATTCTGAGCCAAAATGTCTAAATTCAAACCCCACATGTGTCCCTCCCTAGCTATATGACATTGAAGAAAAAACTACTTCCCCTTTTTGTCTCTCAGTTTTTTCAACTGCAAAGTGAAGACTTTAAAGAAATCTTACTTTCTGGATTGTTATACAGCTTCATAATTCAATATTCATATTTTAAAGAACTAAAAAATTTTGCATAATTGATAAAACCTAGTTAATGGTTATTATGGTTTATATTTAAAAGGTCCCCCTGCGATGGCAAGCAGAAACATGGAAATGACACCCAGGACTGGAGGGAGATTTATGTAACGTCGGATGGGCATTCAATAGGAATCAATTGTTCTTCAAAATATCAGAACTTGATCTGTGGTTGGCTTATTTGGGACAAGCAAGCAGGAAGTACAGAGGCAGAATGGCTTGTCCACTGGGGATTGGTTCTTATGCAGTGCATCCAGTGACCATCTGCACATCACAGTGACCAGCTGTTCCTAAGGAACAAAAGTAATCGGAACTGTAACCAGAACTGTTACCGGGGTGACTAACAAACTGAAGTATACTGGGTTAGGGTGACTAACAAACTGAAGTATACTGGGTTATACCCCAAAACCTCAGTCATCCACAGGTGAAGCTTTTGGGACGCCCCTGGATCATGGGTGTGTGGTACTAGGTGAGTCCCCTGGTGGGTTTATAACTGGGAGGGCTGTGGATGGGGGAAACCTGGTGGGAAGAGTGGGTCGCTGTGGTGTGTCCTGGAAGGGTCTGTCTCCCTCCTCCTCTGTTGATCCCTCTCTCTACTTCCTGTGCCCTGCCATGGACTTCCCACTACCCTGCCTTGTCCATGATGCCCCTGTGCTATGCCACCCTACCTTGGATTTAGCTGACTAGGGACTGAAACCTCTACAAACAATAACCTAAATTAAGCTTTTCCTCCTTTAACTTGAAGGTATTGAGTATTTTGTCTCAACATTGAGAAAGTAACTAAGGCAATGGTAAATATAAAGAAGTAGGAAGAAGTACTTTTTATGAGCTCTGAATGACTCTGATATTAAAGCCAAAGACAAGAAAATTACACACCAGTACCTCTGATGGGCATAAATGCAAATCATATCAATGCAATACCAGGAAGCAGACTCTAACAACACATCTGAAAGACGGTAACCCTCAGGAAGTGGGATCTGTTCCTGGGATGCATGTCTTTAGATACAAGCAGATCAATCTGTGTGACCCATCCCTTCAAAAGACTAAAGGACAAATGCATGGGCAAGTCATGTCAATAAATGCAGAAAGAACATTTGGCAAAGTTCATTGTTCTTTTTTAGCAAACACTCAGGTAAAAGAGAATTTGCTCAACACAATGAAAGCTACTTACAACTGGCAGTATAGCAAAATGCTGAAGAACTTAGTAGTTTTCTCCTGGGACCCCGCACAGACAAGGCTGTCTACAGTTGCCCTTCTCGGCATCATCCTGGGAACTTGAAGAACTGCACAAGGGAAAAAACTTCCGAATCTGAAAGAAGCAGAATATTCCTCCCTGCAGATGATGCCATCCTCTATCTAGAAAACCCAGAGACTTCACTAAAAACCTGTCAGAACTGAGGAGCAATCTCCATCAAAATGCAGGGCACACAACGAATATGTAGATATCATTATGTTTCTTTTTTCTCCTTCATCAAATCTTATAAGGTGATTTTTTTCTTTATCATTTAAAATTTTTATTTGTTACTATTTTTTAAACTGTTAGTTAACAAATAAGTATATGTATGGGATACACTGTGATATATGCATATATTATTAAATCAAGATAATAAACATATTTATTACATAAATAAAATTAAGGAAAAAATGCCATTTATCACAGCATCAAAATAATAAAATACTAAAAAACTAATTTAACCAAGGAGATGAATGATCTGAAACTAAAAACTAAGAAACACTGGTGAAAGACATTGAAGACACAAATGAATGGGAAAAATAACCTTATGTGCTTAGATTAGAAGACTAAATACAATACTAAGTGTCTATCTTCCTAGTGTGATGTGCTAATATAGCAATCTTTATTGGAGTTCCAATGGCATTTTTGGAGAAATGGAAAAAAATAATACTCACATTTTTATAAAAGTATGAGATTATCAGTCACCAAGTTTACCTAGAGAGAGAAAATAAAGAGTTGAAGGCATCACATATCCCAATTCTAAATTACATTACAAAGCTATAGTAATCAAAACAGTACAGTACTAGCATAAAAACAGACACAGATAGAACTGAATAGACAGTCCAGAAATAAGCCCATAGGCAGAGCATCAACTAATTTGCATAGGAACATAAGTGCATGATGGAGAAAGGATGAGCCCCTCAATAAATATTATCGGAGAGACTGGATAACTGTGTGGAAAAGAATGAAACTGGGCACCTATCTTGTATCACATGCTTACACACACACACACACACACATAAAGAAATCAACTGAAAATAATTAAAGACCTGTGCATCACTCAGCTCTTTTTCACTGGGACAAAACATCTGACACTCGTGGCATACAGGAGGTGAGTGAGGTTCGCTTTGGTTCACAGTGTCAGAGGTTTAGCCCATGGTTAGTAGCTCTAGTGCAGGAGCATCATGGCAGGAAGGTGTGACAGAGCAAAGCTGCTGGCAGCTGGGAGGCAGAGCACTGGGGGAGGGCCACAGAGAGGAAGGAACGAGGGACCTGGGACCAACCCAGGGGCACACCTCTGTGGCCTGGCCAGAGGAAACTGGAAGTGCTCTCTGCTGACCTCCTAGGTTGCTCCCTAGCAATCAAGCCTGTGGCCAGGAATGACCTCGACACCCTGAAGCCACAAGGCTTCTAGTCAGAAACGCAGGCAAAAAGTTCTGCAGGGCTGGGCTGAGCAATGATTTTTGGAACCAGGTGATGGGAGTCATTGGACCTAGAAATTGAACACAGCTGCAGGGCTGGGGCATGGCCAGGGCATGGCCAACCTGAGAACAAAGAGATGCCTCAAAGGGCAAGATAAGGTCACAGCTGAGAACACCTGGTCCCAACTCCAATTAATTAAATAGAGACTGTACCTGCAGGAATTTCATTCGTGTAGTGAAATGCAACATGGAGATCTCCTAAGATACTTCTCCTAAATTACCATAAGATAGTTCTCCTAAATGAACATAATCTGTTACTTGGAAAAGTCCCTGAACCGCCCTTAAATTCTGTTTAGTTTTCTGCATTTTTCTACTCTAAACCCTTCCTTGATTGAAAACTAAATAAATATGGGCCAACCAGAGACATTACTAGTCTTATGCCCCAGAGTCTCGAACTCTGCAGAGGGTTTTGATCTTCCTGCAGCCCTAAAATCATATCACTTGTTTCATTTTTTTAAGCATTTACTGTACATTCGTTTGGGAGATTAGGGATCTAGGCCAGGTCCCCTATTACCAGGGTCCCAAAAGTTGAGGCAACAAGACTAATACTAAACAAATGGAGCAACATCAAACTCAAGGCTTCTGTGTAGCAAAAGAAACAGGCAACAAATGAAAAGGGAGCAGACAGGCTTAGAGAAAATATTTATAAACCACACATATGACCAGGAGCTAAAATTGCAAGGGTGTAAAGAACTTGTAGAACTCAACAAACACAAAGTACTCAATTAGAAATATGGTCAAAGGATCCACATAGACATTTTTACAAAAAAGATGGTATCTAACATGCATAAAAGCTACTCAACAAACTCAATCATGAGATAAAGGAAAATCAAGCCCCAGTGAAATATGACCTTACATGTAGAAGAACAGACAAGATACAAGTACTGATGAGGTTATGGAGAAAATGGAAGGTCTGCCCCCTGTTGGTGGAAGTAGGGACACATTCTCATATGGAGAACAATATAGAGCTTCCTGAAACCAATCAAAAGTAGAACTACAGGAAGGCAGAGCAAGGTGGCAGCTGAGTGAGGGCCTTCAGTAGTTGTTTCTTCATACACACGATACGACCAGTTACTAAAGCACGAAACTGCCTTCATCTGCTGTGGAAGCCGAGCTGGTGTCTTTGCACAGAGCTTTCAGGACAGTCTCCATGCAGGCAAAGAGGTGTGAGCCCAGTGTTTCTGTTCTTGACCGCATCACCTGTGTCCAGTTGCATCTATGTCAGCACGTGAAAAGGATTACTCCCTGAGACCAAGAGGAATTCATCCCAGGGGTGCAAGGATGGCTCCACACTGGCCGTTCAATAAACATGATACAGCTCACCAACAGAGGGAGGCAGACATGTCATGATCCTCACCAAAGATGCAAAAAAGACATTTGATGTATTCAGCATCCCTTCACAATGAAACCTATGTATGAGTTAGAAGAGACACAGCTGTCCCTAAGAGGAGGACACACCTCATCTTAACAAGAATCATGTATAATAAGATGACAGCTAGCATCCTATGACAGTGGGCGAGCTTCCCTAAGGATAATTACTTTAAATGCAAATGGATTCTGTTCTCCAACTAAAAGATGTAACAAGAAGTGAATGCATTAAAAGAAAAAAAGAACCAACTGATGGAGAAAAGTTAGAAGCTTCTTCTATAAAACTTGGAGGAAGATAAGGGTGCCAGTTTTATTTAATCATATACTAGAAGCCCAGATCAAAGTAATCATGCAATAGGAGGAAATAAATCATTGAAATTGTGAAGAAATTAAATGGTCAGTGTTTGTAGATGACAAGATCTTATATATATAAAACCTCTCAAAACTCCAGAAAAATCTATTAGGCCTAATAAATAAAACCAGCAATGAGGCAGGATATAAAACCAATATATAAAAATCAATGGCATTTCTATATCCAATAGTGAAGTATAGGAAATAGAAATCAAGGAGTGATTTCATTTGAAATAGTCATGAAACCCTGAAACACACACACACGCACACACACACACACAGAGAGAGAGAGAGAGAGAGAGAGAGAGCCCAAGCATAAATTTAACCAAAAATAAAAGATTTTACTGTTAAAGGTGTAAAGCATGGTAGAAGAAGCTAGAGAGAACACTGAAGGTGGGAAGATATCCGTGTGGCTTGGAAGAATCAATCTGGTTAAAACTTCCCTACTAAGCCAAGTGAGCTACAGCCACTATACGAGGCCCATCAAAATGCTGAAGAAATTCTCCAATGGAAAAGCAATTCTAAAATTTACATGGAATCTCAAAAAGTTATCATAGAACCAAAGCAATATTGATCCAAGAGGACAATGCAGAAGATGCTGAGCTACCTAACTTCAAAACACAGCGTGACAAGGGAATTACAAAGACACACGAAACCAGACCAGCAGAGTGGAGGGTCTTGAAATAAATGCGCACATCTGTAGCCAACTGATTTTCCATAGGACTCTAAGAACACACGCATTGGAGAAGCATAGCTCTTTCAATAAAGGGTACTGGGAAAAGAAGATGCAGGGTTTGGAAGAATAAAACAAGAACCCTTTCTCCACTGGCTATAAAAATCAACTCAAAGTGAGAAAGACTTACATGGCAATCCAAAACTAGTAGAAGAAAACATACCGGAAGTGCTTCAGGGCTTTGGAACAAGTGAGGGGTTTTCAGACTAAAAGCCAAAAGCACAGGGGACAAAAATAAAACAAGGCAAATGAAATGACATCAAATACAAAGCCTCTGCTCAGGAAACAGACTAAAGAGGCAACGTGCAACAGGAGGAGACATTTGCAAAGTATTCATCTGATCAGGATTTGGGGTCCACAGTACATTAGTAAATCCAAACACTCTGCAGCAAGTAAAAAAAAAATTATGAGAAAATCACCAAAAACTATTTGGCAAGGAAAGTGAGCCATTTTAGAATTGCGGTTGGCTTATGTCACACCTAAACTCCAGGTGGCTGAGGATAAACTCCTTGGGGGCAGTCTTTCCACACTGTCACCTCCTGTGTCATCCCCGACGTTAGGGTCTGTGTGCACTAATTTCTCAATAAGGGTTCATTAATTCTAATTTTCTCTGTAAGAACCAAAGTCAGAATGACACTGAAGAATTAGAATCAGGGAGCTTTCTGACTGCACACAAAGAAAAATGACAATAATACGGGAAGAGGTACAGGAATACAAGTGGACCACACACACCCTGTGGTGGCCTGCGTCACAGCTATAGTGTCCACGCTAACAGCAACAATTTCCACACACTGAAAGTGTGGTCAATGTCTCTGTCATGTCATTCACACATTTATATTTATTATTGCCAAGCAGCTCTGGATTACGGTTGCATTTTCTCTGTGATCTAACTGTCCGATTTGCGTGTGAGCACAAGGGCTCCACCCTCAGAGTCTGGGGCACTGGTGGGCTCTCGGCTCGCCATGGTCCCCGGGGGGTTTCAGCACATCTCACACCTCATCAGCAGACGTGCCCGCCAACTCCCTTTCTCCCGAGTCCCGTGCAGTCCTGCAGGCCTCCCCAGCAGCTTCTTGAGTCACTGTCCCGTTGTGGTCTTGCATCTGGCTGAGGGGCTGGGAGAATCAGGAACCAAGCCCAGAGTTCCTGGATGCCTTTTCCTGCCAAGTGGGATTAGCATGTGCTTGGATAACCAGGCTTGCAGCTCCTCCAAACTGAGGCGTGCAGGGGCCTCAGGGCGTCCGTCATGGCAGGGGACCAGGTTTTAAGTCCCCAGGCTGCACACAGCCAGGAGTTAGAATTCCTCGTTTCTATGTTACTCAGCTGTACCGGGTTACTCCCATTTTCTTTATTTTAACTATTGCTCAGTGGGAGTAATGAGACTAAATGGAACTTAAAGAACTATTTTGTTGCAGGCTTAAAAAGCAAGGTAAAAGTTTCAAAGCAATATAGAAGCTTCCTAACTTGGCAAGGCCTGTTTTCCTTTGGACATGACCGAAATGTAAATGGTCAAAAACAGTTCTCCAGCACATGGTCCCGGGATTCTTATTTCCAGAGACTGTTGCTAATGGTTTTATTCAAAGAATGGAGGTGGGGGGAAAGAAGGGCAGCAGGCTGTGAGAATAGCTGGGCAAGGCTGGAGAGAGTACACAGGATTACACAGGTTGCTTTATCGCAGGATTCTTCAACCATTAGTCACGAGCAGTGTAGGGGTGGGCACGGTTCAGCAGAGAGGAACGCACGTGTAGCTTTTCCTGCTGGAGCTTTGCAGCGGGTGAGTGCGCTCAGCGCAAGGCTAGAGAATATTCTCTTGTGCACACGTCACCCTGACGGGCTCCAGCAAGCCATACATATGCATGAGCCAGCAAACTGCGGATTGCTTTGATTTGTGCCACCTTGAGACTGGGGAATTATCACCTGCATCCCTCCCATGCTGCCACTCGGGTGGACCCAGGGCAGTAGGATAAGCATCTGACGGACTGAATTGGGTTATGGATCAGCCAGCTGACTTACCTGAATTTCAACTGACAATTTTTATCCAACTTGAAAATAAAGCAAAATTAGTGACCTACTTGCCTTTGTGCTTTAGCTACTTAACGTTATCACACAAGGACCTACATAGACAGGAAATGTGAAAGAGAAGATATGCCGAAACATGCATAATTTCCTTTAGAAAAAATAAAATTTAAAAGCTGTTAGTGTTAATCAGCTGATGAGACTTTTTCTCCCCATGTATTTCTTGAACCAACTGTTAAGAAATGTTGAAAACCCAAGATGAGATCACAGTGCATCCTCCCCTTTTGGTAACATAACTGAGAATGATTCACCTTTTGGCCACGAAAAAGCGGAAAGCGTTCTACTGAAAAGAATGCGAGGAGGAGAAGCCCAGGGAGGAGTCTGCCCCGCCCACCCCTGCCTGCTGTGCTGTCCCCAAGCAGAGTGCCAGCTTGTCTACACACTGTGAAACTTTGGGTGCTCAGAAATGAGAAAATCACATTATCCTTCAGGGTGTCCACCAGCTTGAAATGACAGTTGTGAGTGTTGTGCTGCTCCTGTCCTCCAGGGACAGAGCTACCTCTGGCCCTGTGGGTAATAATACTGGACCAAAGCCAGGAGTGCAGTCTTCTCTTTCCAGATTCGGAGCGCCTGACATCAGGAGAGAGCTGTCAGACTCAGGGGTGCCCTCTAGACAAGACTGCGACCAGGGTGTGGTAATACAGTGAGGGTGGACGCGTCCTCGCAGACATCTGGGCTATGCTCGGGTAGTATTTTGTTATAGCTCATTCCCAACACTCCGGTGGCTCAGCCTCGCTGGCCTCCGCCAGGTCTGCTGTGGGTGACCCGGCCAGTCACCCATGGGGCATGACAGTGCTGCTCCCTGCTGGGCCTCTCTGCACCCCCTGGTGTGAGTGTCTCCCCCCCCCCACAGTGCCCTGCACCCTTCCTGGCTTCTGCTCTCCACCCTCATCTTCTCCTCCAGGTCCAACTCATGTGCCCAGTGACACCCTTCCGCCCAGGGCTGTGGTCCTCCCACACGGCCTCCCCCTGTCCCCTGTCAGTCCCATTTCCTTAATTCACACACTGTGTATGGCCGAGGACTAAGATTGCAACACAGTTTTGAAATTTTCACGTGGCATCCTCAGCATTCATCTTGTCGTGTCTACTATGCGAGTCTCTACTGAGTAAGACTAATTAAGCTAAAACACTTTTATGATTTAAATGAGCTTCTTATTCTAGCACATTTGCATGCCAGCTAGCGTGTGCGTGTGTGAGTGCGTGTGTGTGCGTATGTACACGTGAGTGTACTTGTGTGATGGAAGCAAAAATGAATAAAATACAATATTTGAGTCAATTTCTTGCTTGGAAAGTTAACTTAAATCTCACACCTGAAAAACAGGTAACTTAAAATCCTAGAAAGCCTGAATTAAATATGTGGATTAGCTCAGCATTTTTTCAAATGATGCCTTAAAATTCCTGCCTCATTCAGTATACAAAGGTAAGTCTGTTTTTCAGAGTTTTTTTCTTTTTTTCCCCTAAACTGGTTGCAGGGAAGCCACCATTTGGTCAATTGGACCCATCTAAATCAAAGCCACTGAAACCATCAATAGAAAAAAGCATCATTCACCAGGTCACCTAACACCAAACAAAGGACTCTGAATAATTTAAAATAGTCTGATTGATGTCTTTCCCTTGGACTAAGTACATAAAATATAAAATTAGGTATAGAGCAATAATTCGCGTCCCCAAATACCATTAAGGCAGTATACTTTTTTCAGATAAATGTTAGACAATACTGTCGGTTGAAAGTTAAGAGCAATTGGAGCCCACCGGGGGAATTATTCAGTAGACCGATGTTTTTCTAGCAGTTTAGTTACTGGTACTGCAATTAGACCTTAGGCGTGGGACTGGCAGGCACTTTAAACAGAGAGATGGGAAAAACAGGAAGAAAATGTGAACCAAGGAGAAGAAAGAAGCAGCAGGAAAAGGGAAATAAAGGACTAGAAAAGGAACAGAGGAAAAACTAAACATCACCAGGAGGGTTCTTGCTGCTCAATCCACCTGTTCTGGGTGCTCACTGGGTCTGAGGGAGTAGACGCAGGGTGGAACTTACCTCACTCTGTCCCATTCCTCCTTTATGCAAAGGAAGGACAGTCTCAGGCCAGGGCTCACCAAGATGATTCCTTCTGATTGAAAAGTCGAAAACTCTAGGAAAGGTCTCAGTAAGCCAGGTGCAGCGGGCACCTCACGTACATGTTTGCTTTCCAAACATACCCAGGAGCACCCCGCACCCCGTGGAGTCAGAAAGGCCTCTAATGTGTCCCTCAGAAAAACCATCTTAAGTCTGAGCTGCCATTTGGAATTTGTTAAAGAATTATTTTCTGCTTTTCTAAGTGACCTCTGCTTCAAAAAGCCATCTGGAAAATACTCACCTCGAGTTTTCTTGCAGGGTGGAGACACTGCCGTGTGCAATACAAATCTACCCAGTGGTCACAAATTGCCATGAAGCCCCTAAATCACTGTTGGCTTCGAGAAGACACATGTGTTGGGGTGGGTCCCCTTCAATTAGTCTGTTTTAGTTGAACTCCAGAGTGGATCAGGGCTTAAGCCAGTTCTTAACAAATACACCAGATTTTAGCATCTGGAGAGAAGGCTATCCAAAACAAATTATATGATGCACATAGTATGCTGCTCTGGTGTGGTCATCCGATTCCTGAGCGGTGACCGTACCCTGGAAATGTAGGGTGAACTTTTAACCCGACCGATGACAATTTAGCAAACAACAGCTGCATAGCCCTCTCACCAATGGAACTATAAAAATTCAAATACAATGAATTGTGTTCACAGTGGTGTTAGAACATCCAAAATGGCTATTTCTTTTAGTCTGCAGAAAATAAGAAAGTCTGTCGCAATCACGGATTTCAGCTCTTCTTAGGAGACGAACCATGCCGTAGGAAGGCAGCTGAGATCGATGACTTTTTGCTCCCCCAGAACTGGCTTTCTGCTTTCTTCTTTAGCTCCATGTCTTGCACCATTTCCAGGAGAAGAAGCTTTGCCTTGGATAGTTCAGCAAGCTGGTCTATGCTGTTTCAGGCCTCGCTGGAAAGGAGCTGAAAATTGCACAGTGGTGTTAACACTAATCTGCCCCTGTGTGTCACGACCCATTTACACTGCCTGTTGTGCCTTAAGCCTGCAGCACAGAGCACTTTGAGGTGGCCGCTGATTGAATTCACAGACTCAGTTACAGCAGAATGACATGAGGTGGTCAGTGTCTTAATCACGTAATGCAGTTTCCTTGGGCCATCACAATACACACATTAAAACAGGTGGTATAAATAGAGCTGCAGGACACGGCTGAAGCAATCTATATGCAAAACGTGGCTCTGCCCTAAGGAAGGAATCTCAGAGTCAGCGAGGCAGAGGGTTTCAGGGAAAGCGAGACATTGTCTAAAAGCCTTGGATGATGCTATTACAGATAAAATGACCAAATGAAAAACTGAATAATACAGAAGCGCTGATCTGCTGGGAGCTAGAAGAGCAGGGGAGTCATTGCAAGTTCCCTTTTTTAACTGAGGAAAGGGAAGAATTACAGTGTCCCATGACTAAACAGAGTTCAACCCTATCTTAAATATCTCTGAGGCTCATGTGAGGCTAAACATGAACAGTGAGAGAAGGACACACAGGCAGCATTTCCTTTAACTATGTCGTGTATCAGTTTCCTGCAAGCTACATTCGTCAGTAAACACCAGTGTGTGTTCTTTGGATTGGCACCCGCTTGCAGATCTTCAATGTTTTCCCTTTGCTCACTTCTTCTCCCTTTTCTCCCTCTCCAGCTTTTCTCCCTTCCTGTTGGGTGCAAAACCATTTCAAGCAAACCAAGAGTGAGAATTTGCTGAGCCTCACCAGTGAGTGGAGAACAGAGATCTTTTGTTCTTAGAAACTGTGAGATTACTTTAAAAATCCATGGATGACTTAAGATTTTACATATTTTCTTATTGCCTCACCATTTTATATGTACAAAGTCATTGGGACTTACATACATCTTTCTTTAGGTCCTTGGCCATTTTTGTGTCCTATGTTTGGGAAACTTCTAAAACTCAGAAGTGAACATCAAACACTGTGCTGTATTTCTCCAATATCCCAGCTAGTTTATCTTTTTCTAGTTCTGAGGTTCTTGTGGGACTACAGAAGCAGATCCGAACTGTATTTTCTATCAAAAGCTAATCATTCTCAGAACAAGGTAATTGCTTTCATAGTCTTAATAACCTAGCACTTAGAATATAAAATACATGATGGTCATAGACATTTCATGTTGATTTTGTATTATGCAAGCTAAAGGAAGGGCTATGTCCTTGAGAATAGTGAGGTCACCATCCACCCCGAGGAAGCTAACCCAGTTCACAAAGCAGAATGAATAAAACTGTCTGACACACTTGTTTTCAATCAGGAACTTATTCAGGATAAAGCCAGGGCCAGATGCGATCTCGGCACGAGCTACTAAGATATCTAATCTGTTGCTCAATGCCAACGGCTATGCAGTTTTCCATGTAGTCATTAGTCTCATGAGCTCTGAGATCATGAGACTATAATGTTTCTTTAAAAATAAAGGAACGTGAATGGCTCTCTTGGGCATGTGCAAACCACAAGCCCGGTGCCAGTGGAACTGCCCTGCTGAGTGGTTTCATCTTCAATGGCAGTGACGGACAAGTTCCTCTGCGCTGACCCCACTGCCATCTGTCATCCTGCACTCCACCTCCAGCACATTCTACGAGTGACACCAAACAGGTCTCACCCTGGTCAAGGTCACTGCCCAGCCAATCAGGACTTACGGGGTCACTGCGAACACCCAAATTACTTCCAAATGGAGGTGCTGACAGACACTGTTAATGAGCTCTGTTTTGTCACACTAGCTGATGACCTTTGACAGCATCTTTCTTCCAGCCGGCCAAGATTTGTCTAATTTTTCTCCCTGAGACAGTTAGGCGCTATCTGATACTTACATGCACATTTGAGGTAATGTGAATATGGCATCAGAAGACAAATTTGCGGAAGGGATAAAACCAAGCGCACCGCTCTCCATCCATTAGTTAAGAAAATATTGTACCTGCTTATCTTTATGAAGATCTAAGCCTCCCTCTCTGGACGGCTGTGATTGGAGAAGCGGATGTGAGCACCACAAATCTATGCGTTTGTAAGCATAGCCCGATGATCACAGCAGAGCATGTAACCCTAATCCTAGCAGTCTCATGGGTCTTGCTTTTCAGTTATTCCTTATCCTTGCTGGGCAGTAAAGTGCAGCACGGTAGACTTCTAAAATAATAACATCTGCTTCTGCCGGTGGTTGAATGATCTGAAAAACTACCAGGCCTATTATTAAATTGACTCCTTCGATCACTGCCTTGACCTTTTACATTTGCAGCTATCTTTCATGACAGATTAGCTCAATTCCTTCACTTAAGAAGCCACTTAGCATGAGGAAGCAGTGAAGGGGATCAGGTCTTGCAGGTGGGAGCCCTACAAACAACCACAGTGCTCGGGGTCTACAGCTTACTGAAAGCTAGAAAGCCTTGGTGCATGATTTTGTTCTTTAATTTTATTTTTTCAGAGTTTTTTTTTTTTTTTTATCGGTACCGGGGATCGAACTCCCGACTGCATGCTTACAAGGCAGGCGCTTATGCCGCTGAGCTAAATCCCCAGCCCTGTTCTTTAATTTTAAAAGTGTTCCATCTAGCAGCTTTCTACTTATGCTTTGCATATTTGCATTGTCCGAGGGTGTAAGCTCAGTGCTTCCTTGGTGAGTTCTTCTGCTTCATTGCCTAGACAAATCGTATGTGATCTCACCTTAGCTTTGGGTCACTTTGTTCGCCAGATGGAAGTTCCACGGCTCTCTTTTCTGTTGCCTGGACTGGTTTTCCACTCCACTTATAAGAGAGTCTTCCCATGTTCCACCTCTAATTCTACTGTTCAGTTTTCTTCCAACTTAAATTTCCAACATTGCTTTACTATTTCACAAGTGCAAGCAAGATTGCTTCAGAAGTACAGAAATTTGCTCAAGATAGCTGCAACTTATGAAATAGTTCTTAAAGTATAAGAGATGGGCCACTATATTTACTCTATCAATCTATCATTGTATTCTTCATTAAAAAGTTCTACATGTAGGGTTTTTTCTTCAAAAATTTACAATGCAGTAAATTTTTCTTGCCCTCCCATGTGTAACCCAATATCTATTTTTAAATATAACTTACTACAAATGCAAGAGATCAAAGACACTTAGAGCAGACTTATGATCTAATGTCTGTGGAACAAATCCAAAACGAACTATGGAACAAAAGTAAAGAGAAGCCATGACAGAGATACAAGTTTCTGGAGGCTGATGGGGCCCTCAGCCTTGTCTCTCGCTGCAGTTTTCCTTGGGTTGAGTCATTCATAATGCAGCTATCTTCTTGTGGTGAATTTTTCAGTGGCCCCTTTTAGCACTGCTGAAGGCAAGGTGGGTATTTTGTCCAATTCCGTATCTGGTGACCTGATGTAGGATAACTTGCCCTCAGCTGTGAGGGCGGCACTGACACTGAGGACGTGGGCAGGGCGACGCGGGAGGCTCTGGCAGCCAGTGAGCCAGGTGTCAAAATACTACCTGCTCCCCACTGGCTTTACTCCTACCTTAATCCTGTTTAAATCCAGTAAAGTCTTAGTGAAAGTAATTTTGCTCTGTCTTTAAAATTAGCATAACAATTATATGAATCTACCGATTATTTTCAAAAGCCTGAAAAAGTAGATTTTGGGGAGAGATCTGTCAGTTACCCCCAAGGAGACAGTGACCCCCCCATGAGAGGAAACAGCGCATTATCAGAATCAGCCTCCACTGTCACAATGGGATAGTCCTCTTAATTGTTTATGGAATAAAAGAAAAAAAAGAAAGAATTTCTCTGTAGGGAGAGTAAGGAGAGGAGAGAAGAGTGAGATCTCTTTTTCTCCAGAGTTTACTTCCACCCTCCCTGGCACTGATTATGCAGCAGGACAGAAGCCTCCTCAGGGCTCCTGGGAAGAGCTGCTGAGGGCTCCCCCTGCAGCACCCTGGGGCAGGAGGGTTTTCAGTCCAATTGCCTGCAGGTCAGGGGCCAGGGCTTCAGTCAGCCTCACTCTCTTTGCCCGCTGCTGTGATGACTCATGGGATTCTGAGGAGAGAGGGAAGAGAAGGGAAAGGAAGGGAAGGGAAGGGAAAGGAAGGGAAGGGAACAGAAGGGAAAGGAAAGGAAGGGAACAGAAGGGAAGGGAAAGGAAGGGAAGGGGAGGGAACAGAAGGGAAGGGAAAGGAAGGGAAGGGAAGGGAACAAGGGAAGAGAAGGGAAGGGAGGGGAAGGGGAGGGGAGGGGAAAAGGGGAAGGGAGAGGAGAGGAGAGCAGAGAAGAGGGGAGGGGAGGGGAAAGGAGAAGAGAGAGAAAGAAAGAAAGAAGACAAGAGAAGAGAAGAGAAGAGAAGAGGAGAGAAGAGAAGAGAAGAGAGAGAAGAGAAGGGAGAGAAGAGAAGGGAGAGAAGAGAAGAGGAGAAAAGAAGAAGAGAGCAGCTCCTCAGTGAGCCACGGCCTTGGGGACTCGCAGACGCCCACAGGGCCCCCAAACTGTGGGCACACAGAGCCTTCCTCGAGGTGACTCCCATCCAGGTTCCCGAGTGAGCACACTGGACCTGGGAGAGGGCAGGACGGGCTGGAAGGGAGACACAGGCAGGCTTTGGCCGCGGCCTTCTGAGAGGCTTCAGAGCACCAGCGGGCTTCCGGTGCCTCGTTCCAGGTGAGGGTTCTGTCCTCTCGGGCTGTGGCCATGTGCCTCCCTCCTAGCACTTACTGAGAAAGAAGGCCGGTTCTTTCGGAAAGATGCTTCTCCAGGACCTTGAGAAATTTGGAGAAAGTCGCCCTGTTGACCCTGCATAACCCCCAGGCAGGTCTGCGGGCTGAGGAAAAGTCCCTGCTCCTTCCCTTTTGGCCTTGGTTAGCAGCAGTGCCGAGTCCAGCTGAGCGAGGCCAAGTGAGCCCCACGGAAAACATCTGGCCTTGTGAGACGGGGCACTTGGGCCACTGCCAGGCCAGGGTCTGGAATTCCAGAAATTCATGCTCGCTCTTAGGGACGCCGACAGCCGAGAAGAATCATTGCTTTTTGTCTTGTGTGCACTTTTCTTCACGATATAACAGTGTCTCGGGGTCATTTGTGTATACAGAAAAAGCACTACACACACCCCGAAGGCCCGGGCTTGGTGCAGAGGGTGCGATTCCTCCGGCATCCCAGTTACCATCTGTAAACGGTGTTCTGACAGCCTCGGACCACCCACTCGGCCCACCTGTCCTCCGCCTGTTGGGAGCGATACAGTGCACTCAGCTAGGCACAACTAGCTCTCGGCTCCAGCGGCTCCCCTGTGTCCGGACAATGGATTGCCCTGGATTCTTTTGGATTCTTTGAAAAGAAATGGATTCTTTTCTTTTTTAGGTCTTAAGCCCTTCATTAAATAAATTTGTCCGCAAAATGTCTAAAACCCTTTCAGCTACGATGTTATGAACACTTCTATATATGGATAATATTTTCATCCTAGTCTTCATCATTGACTTTCTTATGATGAAAATGGTGTGTTGAGAAATTCCAATGGTTGTGTTTCTCTGCTGGTTAACAGATAACCTGATACCATCAGAGAAGGATATATTATCTGCAGAAGCGAATGTTTCTAGATAAGAAGACAAAACCGGAAGTCTGCGTATCTCACTAATATTTCCTTCCACAGTCATCAGCAACATTAAAGATCTCCTAGGACGTCTGTGGATGGCTCCTTATAACAGTAGAGCGCCACAGTTGAGAGTACTTTGCTACTCATTCCTGCCAAGTTCCTTAATATGCCACGGCTTCCACATCCGTAAGTGGTAAATGCGGAATAATAGCTCCTGTTTTCTAGTTTTCAACATCAGAAGTAAACAAGAGAACGCATATGAACCACAGGGCTGGACATCAGTTTACATCCACCAATGTTACTGTATCGTCGCTATCCTTACTCTTCTATAAAATTCCTGAACGATCACGTGGCAATATTGACAAGGCGTTCACTGATTACCCAGTTGGCTAAACTCTCCACAGCGAGCGGATTCTCTCTGCATTGACAGGTACACAGTGATGGGGACCCTGCGAGCCTGAGCCTCTGTCCTCCTGATTCTTAGAGTTACGTCTTCCCATGCGGCCTGGAGAGCGCACTCCTGAGAGACGCAAGACGCCCAAACTAGGGCAGGGAACGTGCTGGGTTTCAGCTGGGATGTGTGGGGCGGGTGGGTCACAGTGAGAACGTGAACCAGAGAGCTTTCTACAGTGTCAGAGGTTAAGGGTGCCAGTGGAGGGTCAGTGCCATGGAGGGTCAGCGGTGGATGGGAGCTCGGGACCCCGGGGATCCGATGAGGCTTCGTGCCCTTCTTAGGGTCCCTAGGCGCACCTCTCAGTCTAACCTTGGACACAGGAGAGCCTCCCACAGAGAGATCTTCTTTACAAGACTCATACTGCCTGTGGGGTTCTGCTGCCAGCAACTGTGGACGGTGCAAGGGTTTTCCTCAAGAGGGAGCCAGTGAGTCATTCTACAAACCAGCACGGGCAGGGCAACTTCCCGCTGGGACAAAGCTGACCATATGCAGTGGGTTTCAAATCCTAAATACAGATCCCCTGGCGACTCCAGTAACCGAGTGGGCAAAGGGAACTCTACAACTCCCTTAGTTTTACTGGGTCTTAACCGTCTCCATGCCCTCAAGTTTCTTTAGGAAGTAGCTGAGCTATCAGTTAATCAGTCACGTGAATGTTTGCCTCTCTTCTCTCCCTTCTAAGACTGCCAATCCTCAGGTTCCTCCTTTGTCAGCAGTCATGGCAGGTCTACGCCATGCCATGTCTACGATGTCTACGCCATTCACATGCAATCTACCCGACTTCATCTCTGCTATTCTCTAATGTCAAGTCATGCAAGCAATCAGTGGCTGCTGCTCCTCCTCCTCATCCTCCTCCTCCTCCTCCTCCTCCTCCATCTTCTTCCTTCTTCTTTTTTGTACCAGGAATCAAACTCACAACCTCATCCTTGCCAGGCAGGTGCTTTTACTACTGAACTAAATCCCCAGCTCAATCAGTGGTTTCTTTTTGGTGATAAGTTTTGTGATCTACTTACCATGTTGAAAATTCTATAGATTTAAGAGCTGATTACTATTCATGTTTTGAAACATTTGTTTCAGTAAATAGTATTATCGATATCTTATATTGGTGTCCAGAATGGTTCACCATCCAAAAGAGAAAGCCCCAAATTAAATTCACATATTTGTTAACAATCACACACTAAGTGGCTGTTGCAGTCCTAGGTACTAGAGATTAAAAATAGTTCAGATTGAAGTTTATGATACAGCTATCCAGTGACAAAAAGTGTAGATTATATTCGATTATATGAAAGGCACAGGGTGAGTGCTACAATGCAATATAGATTAACACGTGGGGCCAGCAAAAAGGACAAGAGAAGTGAAAGGCTTTACAATCATTTTGTCATTGTTTGCTTTCAGTGAAAGTATTTCCAAGGAGCTTGTAAAACATTTCTATGATTTGTCTCAACCAATTAAAAAAGAAAAACAAAAGCTATAAATCTCTGAGTATATGAAACTCTGCTGCTTTTCGTGGGCTGGAAACATTTCTTTGAGACTCAAGTTTATGGTTTTGGGGTGCAATGGTAGGAACAGGGTTGGCTACACCTCCTTAATGAGGGACAAAGACAAATCTGTTTTTCCTTCTTGTTCGTCATCGCATTTATCATACATAAACATTTTTACCCACAAGTATCCATGGTTATTCTACTCTGAGAAGGAAACTGGATGGGGACCCAGGCTGTGGTGGGGTCCCACAAGGTATGCTGACCGGTCAGTGCTGAGACTTCTGCTCCAATTCAAAGCTGAGGTCCCATTCTTTTGAACAGGGACACTGTGCTTCCCTTGGCCTCCATTCTCTCACCCTCCTCGTGCCCTCAGACAGCTGGTTTCTAAGTGCAGGGTTATAGTGCACTGTTTCCCCAGAAAATCAAGCCAGGAAGAGGCACTGGGCCATGGGGCAGCTGAGCTCTGCATAGTGTCTGTACAAATCGCCCAGCTGCTTTTACCTCCATCTCTTACACCCTTGGATCAACAGCCATCGCTGCTTGGTTTCCTAATATTTGTGCTTTAACCATTTCTTCCTCTAGAGCTTAGGTGTACTAAGTCTTCCTCACAGCCTCGGCCCATTGCAGCTGCAGGGCTGTCACCTGACCTCCTCTGGAGGAGCTCTCCTCCTTTGCGCTCAGGGTGGGTGAGGCTGCCTCCACCTCTGCCCTGTTCTCCAACACTCTTTGGAAAGACCTATTGTTAACCGTTTCCAGTGAATGGAAGTTGACATTTAAACCAGCAATCTGTTTTGGATTCCTGATTGACTGTTTTGTTTTCATTTTTTCTGTCAAAGGCCACTAAAGTATAGCCAGAAATACCCGGTATTGGATGTTACTCACTCCTGTTACTCCTGTTCACTCACAGGGCCCTGAGATGCAAACTGATACTCTCCACATTCACAAGGACCCAAGTGACCTGGTTTCTGTCTTTAGTTGTTGTTCTACTATCTTCTACTCTCACACATTCCTCTGCTCTTTTTTCTCAGACCTGCCAACATTATTTTAACCTAGAGTGATATGCATGCTGCTTTACCTAGAATGTCCCCTCTCTGCACATATGCAGGAGCTCTTTACCGTCCTTCAGTTTTCTTTCCACCAATTATCTCATCCCAGCCTTAATTATTTAATCACTTAATTATTTTCTTCCCTGCTTGTTTGTAAAGAGACTTTGCTGTATTCTCTGCTGTGATCTCCATACTCACTTGGTACCAGCCACACAGTGAGTGTCCAGCAACATTTACTGAAATAACAAGTGGCACTTGCAGCCCCACTCCTGGTAGTAAAAGCATCCAACATTGATCTGATGTTCACCTGACAGGAGGCAGTTTAATAATGTTCCATGAATCATCTCAGTCTGACAGTAGCCCTGTGAGGTTGATATTATGAGGTTCTCAGATCTAAAAGCTCAGTAAGCAATGAGTTCGAAATCCAGTGCTGGGCTTCTAGTACCATGGCCTGAATTTACCACCCAAGGACCCTGAAAATCATATTTATGGAGGTTGCTATCAAAACTACCCACAGGATCTTTCTTTCCTGAGGGATACTCTGAAATTCTACAACACAAACACACTCAGCCATCTCATCTTTGACAAAGGGGCCAAACACATCCACTGGAAGAAAGATAGTCTCTTCAATAAATGGTGCTGGAAAAATTAGCTCTCCATAGGCTGAAAACTAAAACTAGACCCATGCCTATCTCTGTGTACTAAACTAAAGTCTAAATGGATCAAAGATCTAAATATTAAAACAGAAATGCTGAATTTGTTGGAAGACAAAGTAGGTACAAATCTTGAAGACATAGAGGTAGGTAGAGAATTCATGAACAAGAATCAAACCACATGTGAAATATTTTACAGAATCAATAACTGGGATCACGTCCGATTAAAGAGCATTTGCATATTGAAAGAAATCTCCAGCACAGTGAAAAGAAAACCCACAAACTGGGAAGAAATCTTAGTGAATGGTCCCTCAGACAAAGAACTTCTGTCTAGAACATATAAAGAATTAAAAAAAATCAGATCCCCAAAATTCAAAGATCCATTCCAAAAATGGGCATCTGAAATGAATACACAATTCTCAGATGAAAAAATACAAATGGCAAATAAATACATGAAAAAATGTTCAGCATCATTGGTCATCAGAAAAATGCAAATTAAAGCAACACTGAGATTCCATCTCACTCCAGAAAGAATGGCCAGGATAAAGAGAACTACCAACAGTCAATGCTGGAGAGGCTGTGGGGGGAAAAAGGAACTCTTCTGCACTGTTGGTGGGAGAGTATACTGGTGCAACCACTGTGGAGGTCAGCCTGGAGTTTCCTCAAAAAGCTGGGATTGGAGGTCCCATTGGACCTAGCTATTCCACTTCTAGGCATATTCCCAGAAGAACTGAAAACATCATACCACAGTGATATATGTGCACCCATGTTTATAGCAGCACAATTTGTAATAGCAAGACCTTGGAAACAACCTAAATGCCCATCAACTGAGGAATGGATAAAAAAGACGTGGTATTTTTATACAATGGAGTACTTCTCTGCTATAAAGAATAATCACAATGAGATATTTGTAAGTAAATGGATGCAACTTGAGACCATACTCATAAGTGAAATAAATCAAACTCACAACTCACATGTGTAAATACTGTATAGTCTCCCTAGTGTAAGAAATGGTAAGAGTATATAAGATAAAAAAAAGCTCAATAAATACAGTGAAAGGATAAGAATCTGCTTAAAGGAGAAAAATAATATTTCAGTAAAATGAGGAAAAAGAAAAAGGAAGGGAAAAGAAAAAAATGTCTAAAATTATATAAACACACTTAGGATAGCTAAGATGATTGTACTACAAATTCTATAAGCTCTTGGAACAAGATAGTTAACATTCATAGGGTTGGAATAATTGTGCATATTATTGTATAGTGATCTGAGGAACTCTTGAAAATCATTAGGTAAAATAACAACCCTAGTTATGCTCATATCACCTTGTTTTGAAGGCCTATATTGTCAGTGTTCTGGGCTCTTTGTTATTGTTATTTATTTGTCTTTTTTATTTCGTGTTTTTCTAGGAATTTGTTTCTCTTTGTCTTGTTTTGTTTTTCCCTCTAATACAGAAAGGATAGGTATACATGTAGAGACTCATGCATGTGTAGAGCTTATAAACAGTTTACGAGAATCGATTATATAATGCACGATGAAATGAACAGCTACTTTGAAGAAAAAGATACACTAAGGTACCCAGTGCTGATTCAATAGTGTCATGATGTGAAATCCAGCAATACTATTATTCATTGTTCAGAGTGATTTTAGTCTGTTTTGTTTTGTTTCATTTCAACATACATGAAGGTATGGATAGCTGTTTTGAAGAGAACAAGAGACATTATGGCAGCCATTGTTGACTTTACTATTGTCTGTTCTTAAAAACCTAAAATGCCTTCATCATCCTGTTCAGATCAGTTTTATACTATTTTGTTTTGTATGAATTTATTGTGTATGAAGATATGGACAACTATTTGGAAGAAAACAAGAGACAATATGATAGTGAAGATCTCTGGTTATCTTGCTTTGAATCCTGTGTCTCTTACATTGTTTTCTTATGATCTGTTTTGTTCTGTTTTTTTTATGTTTAATTTTACCTTCTTTAAAATAAAGTTTAAAAATACATGAAGTTTAAAAACTGCTGAAGTTCAGAGCCAGACTGTGCCTTTCAAATTGTATGGTCCTGGGAAAGCCATTTACCTTGGGGCGAGACTCTACTGTGGCGCAGACCCTCAGTTTTTTCATTTATAAAGTAGACTGAAATTGTCTAATTTGGAACCTCCTGAAAGGAAGCAGAAAATTGAATATAGTACTTCACATCACAGAAAAATGTTCACAGAAGCCAGACATGGTGATATTCTCAGGGGGCTGAGGCAGGAGGGTTGCACGTTTCAGAATGAGACCAGCCAGGACAATTTCGTGAGTTCTTGTGCCAACATAAAATTAGATTAAACTTAAAAGGGGCTGGGAATACAGCTCAGAGTTGGAGCCCTGTGTAGAGCAGGCTGGGCCAGGCTATTCATGATTCTGCGCTGCACACCGGATGACCTTCCGGGCCCTGCCTCGCTTTTCCACTCCGTCCTGTGCGGCAGCAGGAGGCCCCACTCTGAGTGCGGGTGTTGAAGCCCAATGGCTGGTGACACACCTGTACACTTGGATCACTGTCAGATACAGGACACTTCAAATTCATTTGAAAAAAATGATTCACTGCTGTAAGCACAATCGTAAGCCACAAACTGGTAAATAACCATGGTAATGAAAATGCTTCCACCTGTCCACATATCAGCCTGGACCCATGACTTAACCACAGCCTCGAGCTGCTGGGACACCCCAGACGAATGATGTCACAGCTCCCCACCTCCCTGATTCACAGAAAAGGGGGGCACCTCGCTCCCAGGACACAGTGGCACCACACCCAGCTCCTCCATCTCAGGGCACAGGAGGAGGGCTCCGGCTCTCTCTGCCGGCTTCACAGCTCAGCTCCATCTGCCCTGTGTGGCCAGCTGCAGGTGCTGCTCGAGAGATGAGGCTTTGAACCTGCCCGCGCCCTCCACCACCTCAACCAGCACAGCACCTTGTGCACGGGGAACAAGCTCTATGTGCACTGCGATCCCCCGACTGCTGAGGGTACCGCGCACCTGTTGGCCTGTCTTTGCACTCTGCGGCTGCTGCCAGGCCTTCCCCAGCTGCCCTAAGATGCCCACCTGGCTGTGGGGAGAGTGTGTGGCTCGTGCATCATGGGAAGCAGGAGTTAAGATTGCTCTGAAGGACCAAGGTGGCCTGGCTTAGTGGCATGGAGTGTGGTCTTGGTTGCTGTCTATATAAGGATGATGGAATGGATGCCAGTGGCGAATGTGCTGTTACTCAGTAGCTGTGGCCACTGTGGCGACAGTGACATGCAGGGTGACACAGGGCGATGCAGGCAGCCGCAGGGGAACCAGCTTCACCCAGCACCTCAGGGATCAGCAGGTAGGTGAAGAAGTCAACTGGAGAAGGAGCCACGCACTTGCTCCAACCTGGGGGAATGTTAAGGTAGCAAAATGAAGGCCCCGTGTATGGCATGGTGACGACCATGGGTTTCCTGCGAGCCAGGACCCAAGGGCAGGAAACAGGAACACGAGAAAGTTGCCAGGGTTATATCTATCACTTTAATTGGAAAAGCTCAAAAAGAAATCTGAATTGAAAATTGAGATTTGATTGTTAATAATAAATGGGTGGAGCTGCTCTGTGACACACATAAAAACTCGTATGGACTGGCCCGTGCTGCATGGAGTTTTGGGGAGTGTCTCAATTTTTTTCGTTCATTTGTTTCCAGTGGGGCATTTTTCCTATACATGAAACAAACTGTCAGTATCAAACCACAGCGCACAGCACCTTCCAGCCCCTACCCACTCCAAAGAAGGAACACTGTAGGTCCTGTACTTGTTTGAATATTCAGGGTAGAGCAGAGAAGTGCAGATAATTCTTCTGTACTCCCAAATCACTAAGAGTGAATGGGAATCCATAACTCGTTTTTCCTAAGTAAACTTGGAGCAATGCTATTAAGAAAAGATGTAAGGAAGAAGGAAATTCTTTTTATCTCCCAAGCCAAGGACCATATCTATATTGAAAACCATCCAGAGAAACAACAGGGAAGAGTTTTGTTTTCATAATAATCGCGTCATATATACATTTGGGCCTTGCAGAAATAATTGCAGTTTTGTTCTCGTAAAATCTTTGGAAGATTTTTTGTTGTATGAATAACTCAGAGGGGAAAAACCACTTAATGACTAGAAATATACCGTGTTCCTTCCTGGGGGCTGTGAGGTAACCTTCCGTCAAATAAACAGATTTAATGTGTTAGTTATAATATCATTCTTTAATAGCACATTATGTAAGTAACACTCAAACAGAGCAACCCAATAGCCTTGAGAAATACACAATTCAAACTATGTGGAGAGTAGGATTTTATGAGGTGAACGAAGGAATACACTGGAGTCGCTGGATGAAGCAGGCATTACTTTTTAAGCTGTTGGGGCTCATTCTTTTAACTCTCCATACCTGTGCACTATGGCAGTCGCATTGCCATGAAACCATAAAAATGACCATGTGTACCAGAGGCCCACAAAGCAAACAATTTATGGACAAGGAAGTTCACCAGGTGATACGTCCATCAAAATTTTACGATTTGTTTTGATTTTTCAGCAGGGTTTGAGTGTGCAAAACTTCATTAAAAAGATGACAGGATGAACTCTTTACATATTACGTGTTTCCTATATGATCTGTAGCTATTAATCTCCTAGAGCTTCATTAATGATTTCTAATGATCTTCTGTGGGTTTGTTAGCATGCTGAGATTCCAATAAAAACCTTAATATTTGGTTAAATAAGCAGCTTTGCTTACTTAGTCTACACAGACCTTGCTTTTTAACTGGCTTTACCAGACTGCAGAACAAAGCAGAGGTCTCTCTGGACTTCAACAGCAGAGTAGGGGGAGAAAATCACCATCTTTTTCTTTAAAAAGATAAGGGCAATAAAACTTCAGAAATACAGTGAAATTATAAAAATGTGTTACCATTTCCTCTAAAAGTAATGTTAAGTTCAAAATAAGCAAGGGAAATCTGAGAAATAATGAGGCATCGGAAAGGGCAGGACCCTCAGGCTGAAGGATCTGCTGAGATGTTTAATTTCCGTTGTTTCTTCTGGTTCCACTCACATGAATACAGATCAAAAACCCAGAGGCAGACAGGAGAGCACCGTACGAGTTCTATTCTCAGCCGTGTCAGTAGGATTACGCGTTCACTCGTGGCTTCCCCCCCCCCTCATTTTATAGTTTTCTCACCTGAGTCATTGGCTACAAACTTGAAATAGAGCACGGCAGAAAGCTTCCTGCCTGTTCTAGCAGGATGTCAGCTTCCCAAAGGGGAAACACTGTGACAGTTATTAGATATTCACTGTGGCACATGTCTGTCCTAACGCTTGACAGGGAAGAGCTTCTAGCAAGACTAAATATGAAAGAATTTAAACCACTGTCTGGATAGAAGAGGGAGCTTGGATTCAAACCCAGGTAGATGATTCCAAAGTCAAATCACTCCTAAACTGCAACTTTAGAAAATGTGGACGCAAACATTTTAATGAATTGTCTGTAGACATGGGTAGATGTACAATACTGGGGAGAAATAGATCTGCTGCACATTCATAAAACATCTTGGAAACACACAGAGAAAAGCGACACATGGCGTCTCTAAGGTTTGGATCTGAATGAACCCCATTGGCACAATAAGCGTTTTACCTGTGTATCCTGGAATTCTTAGAATCTGGAACACCTAGATGCATTAACTCCACAAAAACAGGTAGGTAAAAAAATCTTTAAAAATTATACTTCAGTAGAGCCTGCCATCGTTAATCTAACTCATCATTATAAAAGAAAAGCTGAAGACATGCTTGGGGGAAGTCAGAATGTTTTATTTTGTCAGGCAAATGATTCCTTCAATATCCAATTAAATTTCAGTGTGAAAACTACATTCAGTTTTTCCAACGCAGGATAAACACTGACTGAAATGACAGTTTCATCATGCCAAAATCTCTCCACAAACCTACACTTTGGGAGGGGGGAAAGTGCATTTCTAGGAAATTTATATACAATACAAATGGAAAACATGTTAAACCATTACATTGCCAAATGACATAAAACAAAACCAATCAACCACTGATACTCAGTATACGCTGACAGAATTTTTGGAAAGAAAACTGTCTTTATATTTGGCAGAGTCGTGTTCGAGACGAATTTGTATAGTTTTAAAAGAAAAGGAAGACAAGTATGTACAATTCAACATTGTTCAAAATAGAAGGCATTAAATAGCACAAATAATATAAAACTAAACACCATCTGCCGTCTCCCCGCTCACTTCGGGCCTCCGTGAAAGAGGGAACTGTGGTTCTAACAGGATTTGACTTTTTCACTCAGTAGTGAACAGTCTGACCACGAACACAAGGGCACTTTGGGTCCCACACTGACCTACCGTGCTTTGTACATGTAGAGGAGGGGGTACATGTAACCTCTTCAGCAGGAAAGCCATTTGTCTAACACACTGCTGTAGAGATTATTCAAATCACATACGTCTGGAACAATAGCTTCTAACGAAGGAGTATCATTCACAGTATGCATTTTGATAATTCCTTTTGAAATACTGATGCCTCCTCTTAGAATACTGAAATTTATCACCACCTACCTAATAAATTATAATTGTAGATTCTGACCAATGACCATAATCCTTTTGATCAATATCTTAGTTTTTTTAGGCTTATATTATTTGGAAATGGGATCAAATGTAGCACCTTCTCATGCAGGTGTGGGTTCTACAACTGACCTACATTCCCAGCTGTGATTTTAGTTCTCGGGCTTTTATACTGCAATGTTCCAAAGGGTGAGCTATCTGCCTTGGTTATTTCTTCATGAGTTACTAACTAGAGATAAATTTTTTGTACTAGAGTTTTGAATAGGTAAGTGCTGTAACTTGTGTTTTGACCTGGAAACAAAAAAGTCTTAAAAATAAGTGATAAAGCAAAAGTTGTGTTTTTCAAAGAAATACTAAAACATGAGGAAATTTCTCACATGTCTCTTACTTAAGTTTTAATTTGGAGAAAATAATTTTATTATTAAATTATTTTAATAGAACTATCCCAAAATGCAATTAGAAGATACTTTATCATAAAACTTGCCACATTTACATTCATAGACCATTGAACATAGGTACCATCATCCTTTTAAAAGAATATTTGGGAAGAAAAAACAATATAATAAGAACAAACATAGACATCTGAGAGCTTCATAAAGAATGTCTATTTTTGCTTACATACATACATATTTTCCTTTCTTCATAAATAAGTATAAAACAATAAAACATTGTCTAAAAAATCACTATGATATGTGAGATTGTTTATTTCAACGGAGACTTAATTGCCAGACTTAGTTATGAGAGGTATGAAGGCTCTCCATATTTGCTATAAATTTCTCCTGATAACGTTGTTTTCTCCTCTGATTTTGACAGTCTCACCCCTCATGTAGAAGTCTGATGCCATAAAAATGTTTTCTCTTCTGGTTTTTAATTTGCCATCAGACAAGAAAATTAGAATCAAAAGAGTAATCCATTAAATATTTTAAGTTTATATTTAAGTCTATAATAACTTAAATAACTTCCAATAAAAGGAAAGTGCTTTTGTTTGGAAGATGATAATGTAACTATATAAACCTAAAAGCATTGCCGATATAACTGCCTTCGAAGATCATTATGGTATAAATTATCCATCTTATCTTCCTGAAACGAGATGAGTGACAGCTATCAGCAACCACCAGTTTTAATGACCTTAAAAGAATAAATTTCACTGGAAGCATATAAATTCATCATTTTCTCTGTATCAATCATTCATGTTTTTATACAATATTTAGATGCTTTCTTGTCACTTAGCTATTATTCTACATCTCTTTTCATGGCCGTTCTGTTACATGCTTTTATATGACTTTTGCTATGTGAAAGTTGTGAATGGGAATTGGTTTCATTCATAAAATCACTGACAATTAGAAACCCAAACCCCTCAAGCAGGGAAGAAATATCACAGGGTCATGGCCCCGGTCAGTTCGGGATGCAAGAGTTCCACCTCCGCAGCCACCAAGCTGGTTTGGAAGAGAAGATGACTAAAGGTATAAATAAAATCTGGGTTAAGTTAAATACTTATATGCACCACAAGGACAGGACGTGCCTGGTGCTGGTCGATACTGTACAGGAAAATGCATGCTCGTTTCAGTCCTCATGAAAGTCACTTGAGGAGAAAGCCACCACCGTCTGTCACGGATGGCTCATGGGAAAAGCACAAGGTATTTTGCCCAGCACTTGCTCATCGAAGACGGAGCATTTGTTACCGGGAGCAGAGGCCCCACGGGAGGAAGTATTAGGACTCTGGAAAATGATTCCTCCGGTTCCTGCTCTTCCGGCCGTTGATGAGCGCCTTTAACTTGCCGTAGTCCCCTCTCAGCTTCTGCGCGTCCTCCCCCGGCTGCTGCTGCTGCTGCTGCTGCTGCTGCTGCCGAGTGTCTTTGCAGTACTGATTGATCATCTGCATTTCTGAGTGGCTGAACGCACCCATGATGTCCTTGGGGTGGAAGGGCAGAGCCCTCACGGAGCTGGCCCAGGTCCACGGGGACCATTTGTCCGTCACCACGGCCACCATTTCTGAATCGAGCACTTTGAAGTTGATCTTGGCGATGGTCTGCTTGAAGCTGTTCTCCGTCGCGATGCAGTGGTACAGACCTTGGTCAGAATCCTGGACGGAGCGGATCAGGAGGCCTTGCGGAGTGGCAAAGATGCGCTCACTCAGCTTCACCTGAGAAGGAAGCACAGAGGAGTCCCCAGGCTGAGACAGGAGGGGCTGGAAGACCCAACCCACAGGTCTAATTACAGCAGGCCTGTCACTAATCTGACGCAGGCCTGAGTACGGACTGGCTTCTTCCTTGGCAGACAGGAACTTCTGGTGAGTTGCATGGCTTTTCTGGAATGGCAGATCTTTGTGCAGGGATATGGGACCCTGCATGCATCTCTGTGACCCAGTGAATAATGACAGCGATTGCTGGTATCACAGCCCCAACCGACCCACCCACTCCCTTCCCTGGCTGGCACACACGCCTGGGAAGGCGCACTGCGGTAGTAAGTAGGTTAAGTGGCCGCCGCATCATTTAACTGTTAAACCACCACCGAGGCTTGTGTTATTCCGTGAAATAATTTAGTAAGTTAAAAATGTTAAAATAGTGTCATGCTTTGGGTCTACAGTGCCCCGCCCCACTCTCCTTTGCAGAAGCAGCTGGGCTGTGAGGGCTGCGTGCACCCCGATCGCCCCTGGGGGTGTCCCCCAGCCCACAGGACAGCTGGTGCTGGTGCCTGGGCGGAATGGGTCCCGCAGGGGAGACCCAGACTGGTGGGTCCCTGTCTCGGGCTCTTCCCTCCTCTCTCTGCTTCCTGGCTGTGGGTGAGCTGAGCGCTGCCCTTTGCCAGCCTCCTTTACCTCTGCCTGAGACCATGGGCCAACATAAACCTGTCCTCCTTCAAGGGGCCAGTGTTGGGTATTTTGTCACAGCAATGGCAAAACCATTAAGACAAATAGAAATTTTTAACAGCTGTGATGAAGGAAATACAGACGTGTATGGAATAGGTTTTATTTTTTTGCTGATGATACTGTACGTTACAGTATCACTGATCCTAGAAACATTATAATCACAATATGAAAAGTTTGGAGAAAGTTATGTTACTTATATCTGTGCATTCACTCTGTCTCATTGGTGTCCGTGGTCCAGGAAAGCCGGAAGGTGGATGGATGCCCACACACTGGTCTAAGAACTCAGTGTAGTCACTGTCACACATTGTGGGTTCCACTCCAGGTTACTTCATTGGGAAATTAGTATCATTACACACATAATTTTCTAAAAGATGTAAATTAATTAAACAGTACAACTTTAAAGACTTCTTTGATAACAAATTTTATAGCAAAAACTCAGGAACTTTTTAAAAATTTAATTGTAGGGCCGGGGATTTAGCTCAGTGGTTTAAGTGCCTGCCTGGCAAGCGTAAGGTCGTGGGTTCGATCCCCGGTACCAAAAAAAAAAAAAAATTTAATTGTGCTAGGTGTCAGATTTCTAGGGGGCTCTGAACCCCTGAGGTCCCGCATGCCTCCGGAGAGTTACGTCTCCTGACCGGGCATGGTTGCAGGCTCTCCTTTAGTGTTCCAGTAAATATCCCGGATCCCAGTGCACATTTCCCTAAGACCCAAGAACATGCGGGATCGGCAGGTCTGAGAGTTGGGAAGTATTTTCTCTTATGGACCCAACATTTCAGTAGCTTTGGTGTAGTTTCTGTACCTAGATAAATGCATTTTATACACCCTTCATTACCTGAATATGAAGAAATAACACTGTCTCCTGTAGAAGAGAACACAGCAATGTAGGGGTCCGCTCTTCCCATCTCTCTTTTGACTTTATGGTGCGCTAGTGACTGCATTTTAGACATTCCCAAGGCTGTCTACATATGCACAAATTGTTTTCCTCTTCTCATTTGTCAGGACAGTATGACATCAATATTGTGGAATTCACCATTCACTACATTTCACTCTGTGACATTTAACCGTCTTTTTAAAACTTCTTTCTGATCAGCAAAACCCTGGAATCTGTCTTTTTATATGCAAACCTACGGTGTTCTTTCCATGTCACTAAGTAAAGGCAATGGTTCCACGCACAAGGACTCCATACTACCTGAGGGAGACCTGAGAATTACAAGTAATAAAGCAATAGAAACAGATTATCGCGGGGCAGAAAAACGCTCTAGCATAAAGGTCACAGTGCAGTGTGATTTCTTGCTGAGGGAAACTGGACTGTTTTCGAGCCCCCTTTTATCTTGTAACCACACAAAGGTGCCGTTGTGCGGGGACCCGGCCTCGTGTTTGTCTTACAGACGCTTCCTCACAGTGCACTGCCGTCCAGGGGCCCAGGCTCTTGTTTCAGCCCCCGGGGCTTCAGAGGTGGGCAGGCGGGGGATTTCTAATTAACCCATCAATTCTGGGGGCAAAGCGTTTTGAGGAAGTTGGCACTCGCCATTCTGGCAACATGAAAGGGGATCTGTTTGCCTTGGGATTTTCGTTTGCAGTGGGTCACGCCAAGGCTGGCGATTTGAGGTCCTGCCCACAGCCCTGTGCACCACAACCCTGTTCACTGCCCAGTGCTGACTGCCCACCTCTTTCCTCCTGTCTTTGTCCTTCTGTAACAGCCACTTGACGGAGGCCTGAGGAGACTTGGGGGAACACTCGAGGAAGGTGGTGTTGTTCTTTACGCCATACTGAACAATCTCAGCTGCATTTCTGTACCCTGAAATGTAAGATAAAAGGGGGAGGGGAGAGAGCACAATAATGAAATTACTCTTTCTGTAAAGCATGCTCTTTCTATAAAGTTGTTTCTCTTTATAGAATTGTGACCCAACATAGGAAATAGCAGAAGGTAATCATTTAAGAAGGAAACTATTTTGCAGCGTTTGCCTGCTCTGTTTAACAGAAAGAAAAAAAGAGAGAGAGACAAGTGGGTGAGGCTATGTGGACGTGGAAAACACACTTAACAGAAGAATGACTGCTTGCTAAGGAGAGGATTTAACAGTGCTGCTTCACGGCAGTAGCTAGAGTTCCTCAGCTGAGCAAACTGAGGCTGTGAGCTTTAGGGAGCTCAGCGTGAAGGGCCTCAGGGGCTGCACAGGTTTGCCCCACCCCGAAGGCCACTCTCAGAGGCACCAGGAGGGACAGGGCGTGCCGGGTGGCCGCAGTGGACATGGAGGCGGAAAAGAAAGTCTTTGGAATCAGAGGAAACCAGCGGGAAATCCTGACGGCTAAGTAACCCCGAACAACTCACCCATCGCTCTAGCCCTGCATTTTCCTCGTTTCTAACACTCGGACTAAAGATTTTTGCACTTTTTAATATAAGTAATAAAGCAGTTGGAGATTTAGTATAATCACCTGGTGGGTTAAACACGGTGTGGACCCTCATTCAAAAGTCAGGGGTAATGACATCCTCTATGTTATTATAGATTTTAAAGCATTAAGTGAGACAATCTGAAAAAGCACTTAATTCAGGTTTTGACCTAAAGTCTGCATCAGTATTTAGCATTACTTCACGGACACTCTTCTTACTTAACCACCATGACAACTGTGAGTGTCAGTGGGAACCAATGCATTTTATAAAACTCTTGTTACAGGCAGCTGAGCCAGTTAGAAGTATTACAGGCAGTCAGACAGGGCTGGGCCCTGGAAGAAGCCGGCACAGAGGACCAGATGTCTGATGACCTTGGAGGGGACACACACCTCTTGCTGTGGGCCAGATCTCAAAAATGCAACCACACCCTAACTATAATCCTTAAGAATTAAATCTAGATAACCTTGAGAGGCCAAAAGTCACCATCCCAGTCCCCTATAGGAGTCACTAATCTCTAAGAATGCCCACTTTCTACGGGACTCGCTTTCCCATTTGTTCCCAATTTAATCAATTTTACCTGAGCTATTAATCTTACTGGCTAAACATAGCAAGTTCCCAGTTTTTCCTAGTTTAGACCTGTATCACGTCATGGTTTTACTCTATAAAAATCTCAAGAGAATACAGAATCTTTGGCAACCCACTCGCGAACCCTTCTCTCTCTGGCAGAAGCTTTCTTTCTCTTAATAAATATTTCTACTCTTAAACTCCGTTATTCCTAAAACTCATTTTTCAATTTTAGAGAACATGAATTCATTCTGGACATACAGTAGGTCAAGAGTTTCATTCCTCTATATATATATCACTTTCAATAATACAGAAGTCGTAGACTAGATGTGACGCCTCCATGTAGTATAGGGAACAATGAAGAAAAACCTGCCTTAATTTACTTGTTATAGTTAAGGTGGTGAGTAATGAGAGTGCCATTCTTTACTACAGCAATGCCGAGGGTGAACGGGTGAGAAGCGGGAGTCCGTGGTGATGTTAGCACGCCCTCCGCAGTGTGCATGTGAGCGGGTGGGAGGTCAGCCGCTGGAGGGCTGCTGGGCGGGGTGGGGATCAGTGAGGAAACTAACAACCTGGCTTCTCTCTGCCAGGACGGAAGGAAGGGATCAGCGCAGCTGTGAGCCAGTGGCCCACTGTCAACAGTAACAGGGCCTCGTTCACCCCAAGGTCACTCCCTGCAGCCAAGGCGGGAAGCGCTGTGGGGTCCACTGCTGGATGCCCCCGTAAACCAAATGCAGCACCTGCATGCAACAGGTTCTACCCAGCATCAGACAGGAAGGAAACTCCGGTACGAAGAAGGAACTTCTGAATGTATCTCGAAGGCATCAAACTAAATGATAACAGCTAGTCACAAAAGGACAAACTCACTGGTGTAAGGTCTCTGGAGCAGTCAAATTCATGATAAATGCATAGGACAGTAGGATGGGGGGAGGGCTAGGTAGCGTTACGTAGACGGAGAATTTCAGTTTAAGAAGATTAAAAACATTATGTGGTGCCTGGGATGGATATCACATGTGTCCCTGATTCCGCAGAAATGCACATCTTGAAATAGTTGAAACAGTAAATTTTATATTATGGGCATTCCCTGCAGTACTGTTCTATATATTTCCCAGCGGAAATTTTTAAAAGTAATCTTTTTGAGAAGGAAAACAGTAGTTAAGAAAATTAATATGTGTAGCCTCTGTGAAAGACCCACCAGCTAACATACAAATGTCAACTTCAACATAAAAGGCTGTCCCAGACCCTGGCTTTTCATAATTCTCAGTACTCACATGGATAACATTGAACTTTTAATCATCGTGAATTAATACCAAAATTTTTATGGGGAGACTGTCTTCAAAATGAAATGCTTGAATTCCTGTGACACTCTCCGTACTGAAATGCGATGGGAAGTGCTGCTTTACCTATCCGGCTGGCCAAGGGCCCCAATAAGGGGACCCGAGTTCACAATGGCTAGTTTCACATCCTTCCCTAAGGGATAAATGGAGGCTCGGGATTATGATATCACCCTGTAGAGACTTCCCCTTAGCTCTTGGGATGAGCCATCCTCTCCCACCCACAAAGTCTACACTGAGATCACTAAGATGAGAAAGAACACTCCAGAGCAAGGTCCTTTTCAGCATAAGCTCGTCTCCACCCTCGTGAGTCAGCCCAGCATTATCCGTGGCCTGCAGTTGTCACTGACCTCTGAGTCCGCTGCGGACCTGGAATCTTCCTTGAGCCCCTCCTATCACTGTGCACACCCACTGCACTGTGCACACCCAACAAACAGGGCTGCTTTGGAGGATCTGGGTCTTTGCCCTTCCTGAGGCACTGACCTCCCCGCCCCCAGCGTGCATTGCTAATTTTGTCTCTTTCTTGTTTATCCTTTCTCATACCCTCATGCAGGCAGCTGGGGAGCTTGGCCAGGTCCCTCAACCCATGGCATACCTTTTAGGTTAAACCCTCTGCACTGCGTCAGTGGGTTCCCGTGTCGCACGTCTTGCCTTCGGCTCCTCCTGTAAATGCAGAAATATGTAAAAGAGACTCAGAACTATCACTGCCAGCTACACGCTGCTTAAAACGTTTCATTTTTAAATTTGCAGATGTTCAATTGCCTGAGTTTGGCTCTTTTTCAGGTCTGTCTAACAGACGTAAGTACCCGTCACTCTTACTCGGTTCCTCCGTGGCAGCGTGGGAAGGCGTCCCTGCTTTTCTGTCTGAATCAATTCAGTCTTCCTCATCTACCACTGGCAATGCAAGGGCCAGGTGCCTTCTAGTGCCTGCTTGTACTCGGCAAATGCTGGGTTCTCTAAGTAACTGTGTACACTTTTAGTTTGAAAATATCTCAGAAATCCAGGATCCACAATCCATTCAAGGTTCAGATACTCATCCAAAGTTCTCTAAAATGATGCTTTTTAAGGTACAAATTCACTACCCTCTTTGTTCTTACAAAATTTTTCTTAAGTAAAAATACGTCTCTTGCAAACCAACACTTTCCAACTCATTCCAGATATATTAAAACTTTCCTCAAACGTGACATGAAGATAAAATATGGATTTAATGTAAAGTTAAACAATAGTTTTCATTTACTAGAATAAGTATCCCCCTTTCAAGTTTTTATTTTGAAAAGTTTCAAGTCTGCAGAAAAGTGGAAATATGAGCACAACAAATATTGTTACATTAGGTTCTTCAGTTACTGCGTTTTGTACTGTTCACTTCATTCTCCGTCGTGTGTAAGCATGCAGGGTGCGTACCGATGGAAACCTTGAGAAGATCATTTACAGACAACCTTCTTCCCCTCACGGTGTTAGCCTGTGTCCTCCAAGAATAAGCAGTCTCCCTGTGTACCATCCCTGTAGTAAAGATGCTAAATGTATTTAATACAATCTAGTGTGCATTTGCACCGAAATCTTTCTAGTTTCCCCTAAAATACTTTCAGAAACTTTTATTTAGCTTAGGGGTGATTCAAAGTTCAGTCTTTGCATTTTGTCTTTTTATATTAATAGTTTAAGCAGTTCATAAATTTCGTTACATTCTTCCTAAGTTGGTCATTATTTAAATAAAAGTTTTTAGTTATTTGCATTTAGTTTTCTGAGTCTTTGATTCACTAAGTATCTTAGTCTCAGTTGTATTATTGTGTAACAAATTAAGATGGATCACTGAAATCTACTCAGCAAGGAAGGAATCAGCTTGGAGTGGAAGACACAGAAGCCATCAAATCTTGGGAGTGCAAGGTCAAATCCTTTACCGTCTTTGATAAAAAGTATTTATGAATGAGCCTAGCACTTAATTGGGTTGAATGTTAAATCTTTCTTATTTTTACCCTCAAAGATAAAATGTGCAGAATGGACAAAAATATTACAAATACACAGTGAGCATTCAACTTACAAAGTTAATCTCAGTCCTCAGTAATTTAACAACTCATATTAAGGATACAACAGCGAATATTTCTTTTTCACACAGATTGTTTACACTTCCTTATGGAAATATGAGTGCACCATTTTGTGTCATGTAAGCATTCCTTTTTGTAAAAGTCACACCCCCCTTAGGAAATGCGGTATTTCTACACAACCTTGTGCATAAAGTAGGGTAGCGGTCATCACTCCTTCAGAAGGAAGCACAGCAGTGCTGGCTGCAGAATGGCCCCCATCTCTGGGCCTCACTGCACTGTGTTTGGTACATCTTGAAGTCACAGCAGTGTTTACTACCACCCAACCAACTCGGACGGGCACAGAGAAGAGCTCATGCGAGTGCTCATGGCCGACCCCGGTAGCTGTGCTTTCCAGACAAACAGTATCATTCCCGGGGGGACATTTATCATCCTGGACTAGCAAGATGTGAGGCTCAGTCACTGGGAGCGTGCAGACTCTCAGGCCGGGCAGTCTGAATTCCAGTATCAGCTTCTAGACATTCAAACGTGGAAAACCATGGTATGGCTTGGCTCAAATGACGGTCTCATCAAGATCCTTCTCCTTGGGGCAGTTCACATAGCACCCACACAGCATCAGAAAAGCCCGGTGGTAGGCAGAGGAATATTGCATATAGGATTTGGGATGTAGCTCAAATTGTCAATGTTTTCCCCATTACAGCCAATTTGTTGGGATAAACAATGAAATCATTTTCTTCTTGTATAGAAAAGATATTTACTTGAAGATTGAACGGATTATCTTGTCTTAAAAATTCTAACTACATGTCTGAATCCAGAATAAATAACACAGGAGGCTAAACTGCCACACAAATGCACAAATATTTAAGATACTTGAGAGAGAGAGAGAGCAAAAGAAGTTTGGTTGTTTACTAGGCACTAAGTTCCTTTAAAACTATAAACAATGCAGCAATGATATTTAACTTTATTCTTTCAGCATACGAAAGGATGTAGTTTGCTTTTCATTCCTATAGACTGTTGCAGTGATCTTTGTATTCCAAATAGTGCAATCTGAATAAACCAGGCTAAGGTAACACTATTAAAGCAAATGAATGTGAGATACAACCATTTTCATCATTACCTTAATCTCTAAAGAAAATAAATATTGCATATGGAAATTTAGAAAACAGTTAATACATGCTGCAAACACACTCTGCATTCTCTGTAAGTATACAGTTAATTAAATTTGGAAAGAACTTGGAGAATTTAAATAGAATACATATTTTTCTTGAAATTTCCAATATGCTAGCCAAACATAGAATATGAGTCATCTCTGGCATTTCATACATTAAAATACCATTTCTAATTACATGTCTGAACCTGGAATATATAACAACAGAAGCTAAATTGCAATATTTTATACAAATGCCTAAATATTTAAGATACTCCAGTGCAGGGGGGAAAGATCAGTATGTTCACACTGGTTACAATCGTGGTAGAATTAAGTCACTGGTAGAGCTACCTAGACAGCTTTTTAAATAGCTAATACTTTCTTTTTTAACCCATGATGACAGTGTAATTCCAGGCAGGCTAATTTAACAGTAAAAAGCAGCAACATTACTTTAGTTGTTTTTTTTAAACCCAAAACCCCTCAAATATGCAAGAATCATGTATCTGTGGCATAGAATTTTACTTCAGGGAATATGTTTTGGTAAATAAAAGTGTCAGCCACACAGAGGTCTTTGCAGGAGAGCAGTAGGTGACACAGCTGGAGGACTGTGGTGAGATTCCATTTAGAGGTCTTAGAAGTCCAGTGGGTCAGCACCACGTCTGGCCAGTTGAATTAAGATTGCACTGGAGGTGCTGGAGACAGAAATCAGTAGTTTCTTTCTGGCCAAATTGCATTGCCTGCTAAATGCTTAGTCATGATAGCAATTTAAAAATATCACGGGTATTCTACCTGGGAGTCCTATGTGAGTGTAGTGAAAATGGAAAACACCAGTATTTTTTGGAAGTTGAGGTTACATGTGGAAGCTGCTTCCATCACATTGCATGTAGGCCCAGCTCTCTCCCCCACTGGTGCAAATAGCAGAGGTCACATGGGAAAGAGGCCCGAGGATTCAACTGACAAACGGAAAGGAGCCACGGAGGTCTTGACTAAGCCCTAAATGAGTTTGAGGCACACAGTCTCCGAGATAGAGATGAAAGATGTGAGTTGAGGAGCCGGTGTTCTCTTATCATGTGCTCACCAGTGCAGAGCGCTATCAGGTGGCCAGCACACCCCTGTCCAGCCCTGGCCCTGGCCCCAGCTCCCGGGGCCCCACAGGCACTATTAGCCTGGCATCATCTCTCCCCAAAGCCTGCTCCTCTCCATCCTCCACACCTCGGAAGATGACACCTGAGCCTGTCCTCACGCTCAGGTCCGAGGACTCGGGTCATCCAGGGCCCCCTTCTCTAACCTCTCTCACAGCACCCAGCACCAGATTCCATGAGTTTTATGAAAAAAAGAGCACTTTGGCTGCCTGTAGCCCGGCACCCAGTCACCGTTACACCTCACGGGTGCTGGAGCCCTGCCCCACCCGCCTCCACCCCTCGCCTTCCAGGCTTTCCATGCACACAAGCCAGGTAACCGGAAGACGTCACCCTGTGCGGCAAACCCATCACCCCCCTCCCCGTGCAGATAGCAGCCGTTGCCTTATGGAAAGTCCCGCGCCATCTGAGTTACGCTCTCATGTCCTCCTGCCCTTCCTTTTGCTCATTAGCTGGGGTGCTGGTTCTGGTCTGATCTGGCAGGCACACTCCTGGGTGGAAGTCCTGCCTGTCCCACCTTCCTGCGGACCCTCAGCGCCCTCCCTCTCTCCGCCAGATCACAGACGCGCACGTCTATCAGGCTGCTCTAATCCGTAGACTGTACTCATTGTGGTCTGATAAGCTGGAGGTTCTGTCTTCCTTTGTTGTCTGCCTTCTCTCTTCAGACTATTTTATTTGGAGATTTTCCTCTTTTGCTGGTTGCTGCTTGTGTTATGTGCCTACAATCTACAATGACATCTAGAAACTATTAACACCATGATAACTATGTGTTGAACTAATAGATAAAAGGAACAAAATACTACTGGTATGTGCAAGTGGAGAGGGGTTATTTGACAACAAAAATGTGTCCGTTACATAGAATAATACCTACACCACTGCCACAGGCTTTATCCAAGGAGGATTAGTGCTAGGCTGACTGTGTCCTGAAGATGTGGAGCCTGTCACCACCATTACCTGTCAACTGACTCCGCATTCTGCATATTCTTCACCATATAATCCATCTTTCTACTGCTGGTTCCTCTGAACTTGGTGCCAATGGGCTCAGCATTTCCTGCCGATACCTTTGCCGGGACGGTAAAAGGCAGCCGTAGGCATCAGACCGCTTTTCCCTCCTAAGCTAAGCAACAGCCAGATTCTCACCACGCAAAGGGAAAAGGCGAGGTCGGCCAGGTTTTGGAAGATCAGCCCACGGTACTTTCCTTCTCCTTCTTGTCTCCCTCCCACTAACCCAACTATCTTCTGTTTCCCAGAGGACACGTATTCAATTATAAAATGATTAAGCAATGTAGGAATGTGACATTGAAAGATGGTAGTGAATTCAGCCAGCGAACAAAGAAGAGATATGATCAGTAGGCAAGGTGAAAAACAGACAAACAAACAAACAAACAAACAAAAAGCTAAGTGCTCCTGGAAATGCGTGGTGGTGCTAGGAGGCACAGTCCTGGGGAGGAGGCGCTGGGAGGCGGAAAGGGATGAGGATCTGAATTGATAGATCAGGGCCTTTGTCTAAGTCTGCACATGGCAGCTGCTCGGAGCAGGGTCCTCTTGTGAGGACCGAGCCAGGGAAGGGCCCGTACTCACCGCTTCCCGGTGGGGTAGAACCTGGAGCAGGCGTGGCCGTCCCAGGCGCAGTAGGGGTCCCGGGCCAGGCAGCAGTCGGCGCAGGCCGAGCCGTAGACGCGGCAGCGGTGCAGCGACACCTGGGCGAGGCCTTCGCTGGAACTCACGTACAGCTGTTGCTGGAAGAGGGCAGCGCGGAGGCATTTCAGAGGTGGACGCCAGAGGACACCCGCAGCCGTTAGGGGCTGTCACCCTCGCCACAGACATGGCGCCGCATCCTAAGCCAGGCTAAAACTGAGCAGCCAAGCGCACAAGGGTGGGAAGCCACGCTACACAGATTGTGCTGTTAATCCACTGCGGACGGTGCCAGCCTCCTGCCAAACAAAAGGGCTCTGAGCGCCGTGTACAGTGGGAGCGGGCTGGGGACACTGGGGCCTGTCCTTCCCTCAGATTCCGGCTCACAGACTGCAGTGAGTTTACAGTGTTTTCTTCTTTCTTGGAGTAGCGAGTGTCTCTTCGCCCAGCACAAGGGAGCTTTCTTACTTTTCAAGTCTGGCAACCCACTACTTTGTGAATTTGAAAAATGTCAGGTTAAAATAAAGGACACATTGTGTTTAGAAGAAAAAGTAGTATTCAATTAAAAACATGTTGTCATACCTTGGAAAGCCACATACTACTCATTAAAATGATTTAAAATTATTTAGAAGAATATGGGCATTTGTATTTAGGCATATCTCGATATTCCTGCATGGTCCAGAATCTTTAGCTCCTCAAGTCCTCGGGAATAAATAGCTCACCCTCCTTCATCTGCGGGGAGTAGAAGCCTTCACGCACTACTGCTCCCGAGTCTTTGGCGGTCACAGAGCTCTCCCAAGGTGCTGAGTGCATGTCTGTGGTGGGTGCTCCGAAGGAGGGACATTCTCTAACTCGTTAGCACCACCTCTAACCTGCAACTTGAACTGATGGAGGGGACCCTTCCTGCCCCATAAGGAGGTGCACATTTACGAATTAAACGTAGCCGGGGTAAGCCTGTAATCCCAGCACTCATGGAGGACAGGAGGATTGTGAATTCCAGCCCCATTTGGGCAAACTAGAGATCTTGTTTCAAAACTAAAAAAAGAGAAAGGGCTTGGGCTGTATCTCAGTACAAGGCCCTGGGTTCAAGTCTAGCACCTAGTGTGTGTGTGTGTGTGTGTGTGTGTGCATGCGCACACCTTTATTCACCAGATGCTGGCGTCACAGGTCCCAATCTCAGGCTGGCCACAAATCTATGCAGAACCTTTGGGCATCTCAGCTTCTTATTGGTAAAGGTGGGGAAACAGGGTTATTTACCTTCCAGAGATTTTGGAGGAGACGTATGTGGCAAGTGTCACCACCCCACACAATGCCGTGACTGGGTTCTGGCTCATTGGTGCTCAGTAAATATTAATTAATTGTAACAGCTGAGGCAAACATCAATTAACAAACACTGTCAGCCTATATACTTTCACCTGAATCACATTCAAATCTACTATGCTTAGCAAATTATTTTGAGATCAATTGATTACATTTTTCTGAATTTTGGCTGAAATTGATCCCTCATGTAGACAATTCAAATAATAAGAAAATGGCCTTTTGTTTGGAAAATAATCATTTGTACAAGAAAATTCAAAATAAGTGTATATTGAGTAAATCTAATAATAATATAGTGAGTGTACCAGCTTCGACAAAAACTTTAAAGCACATAGGTTTGAGACTTTGATAGTATTTTCTAGGTAGTTTCCTTTTATTATTTCCACTACTTTCTGCTATAAGAGACACAAAGATAAACTGAGAATAAAGGCATAACATGTATAATGCAATATTTTGAGTATTAAGAAAGGTGCTAACCTCAGGGTTTTAAATATATTTAAGACATATTTCAGAATTTGTGATCCTCAAATACAAAAAAAAAACCAAGATTCTTGCATTAAAAATTTTGGGCCAGGAATTTAGCTCAGCGGTATAAGCGCCGGCCTTGCAACTGCAAGGTTGTGAGTTCGATCCCTAGTACAAACAAACAAACAAACAAACAAGTAAACCCCCCAAAATACAAAAAAAACAAGATTCTAGAATTTGTGATCCTCTTACATGAAAAAAATGCAGTACAAAGTTTTCCAAATGAAATTCTGGGTGAAATAATTACCCTGCCCTTCATCTAATGGTTTCAATGAAATATTTTAGATGACCTATGATATAAGATTTTGAGAACAGATATCATACGTTAACTACCAGTGAGCTGAAACCTGTAATTTGGTGTCAGGCTATGATGCCACACAGATGGATTTGTGTCCACTGTGAGTTTTGCTTGGATACTTTCTCTTTCCATTAAGCCACGGTAAACACAGGGTTTCCCTGCTGACTTCAAAGACATCTCTGACAAGAGATCAGCCGGCGAGGACATCAGGCAATGATGAATGGCTTCTTGTGACTTGGGAAAATGCTTGCGAGGCACCAGGCAAACACTTTTACAGATGAGAACTTCAGCACCATGGTGCCTTATTTATTTCTCCTCATAAAATGTCATCAACTACAGGTCTGGTATGCTACATGACAGACACTTGGTCTCACAGACCAGTGGTGGCGAGCAGAACCAGAGTTATGCAATCAGTTGTGCAAACATATAAAACCCTTATTCTCTGTTCCAAGAAAAATAAGTCTCAGTGTCTCACAGACAGGATTTGCATAGGACCCCCTCTATTTTAGGCAATTTTTATAAATTAACTCATTTGTGAAAAAGGTGCTACCTTGCAGGTATAGGGACTTCAATCAGAGAAGTTAAATGATTTGTCCAGAATTTATGATCAACCCCACTCTGACGCCCACACCATGCCAACTGTGCTACTTTGCCCCTTGGAACTTCGGTTTAACAGTGACCGCCGTGGGACTGGGGAATGTGTCTGCTCTTCCTCGCCCAGCCTTCGTAGATATCCACACACAGGCACAGTTAGATTAATTAGAAGCTCCCGGATAAGCACAATCAAACATTTCCTGCTCAAATCCCGGGCCCTGAGCTGTAAGGTGCTTAACTCTCCCGACAGTTACCAGCCTGGGAAATAGCATTTCCTCAAAACTAGCAGCTGCAGAACTGCACTGCGCTTTCAGACATGTGACAGTGGCAGGAACTCAAAGAGGGCAGGTCGCTCATCCCGGGTCCCTGGGAATGCTGCGCTGCCGTAGCAGCCCAAACATTAGGCTAAGTTCTCCCTTCAGAAAGATTATTTTTATTTTAGTTGGCTTCACACACTATAATATTGGAGGATATAGGATATACAACATGTTGGAATAGCTTTCTGTGTATCTGTTCTGCTCTCACAAAATTTTATACAAAAATAAACCTACTCAGGCTTCCACTAAAAGCTAGTAAACTCTGCATTGAAATTAGAAGTGATTTCTGTGGCATCATTTCAAAAGTAGTCATGATGTTGTCAACACTAAAACCAAACTTTCAGATGTTATAGAATGTGTCTCATGAAAGCAAAACATTTTATTATGCAAATAACAGGAAAAAAAGCTTGGTTCTTACCTTCTTGGGTGAGATTTTCATGGTTGTTATGGGAACGTGACTCTAAAAGACAAAAAAATCATGTTAGTTGCTCATGCATGCCTTAAAAATACTTTAAATTCAAATCAGTGGTCTTTTTGGTAAAAATTCAGAAAACTGTTGTTCTCTGTGCTCACGTACATCTGAGTAAAGCTCAGTGCCCTCTCTGGGGCCAGTTATATAACACATGAAAACAAAAAGGAGCAATTCTAATGCATCATCTACACTTCACTGCCATCAAAGAAACCTGGGGGTAACTGCAAACTGCACATCGGAACAGTGAACTCAGGGTGCAGGGTCAGGGACCCAGGGTGCGGTACCCATCAGATTCCGCTGTGGCGTCCGCTAAGCGGTCGCCTGCAGTGCATGGCTTTGGAAAGATGGATCAGGCTGAAGTATCCTAATTAATTCTCATTGTTGCAAACAAAGAAATATTGTTGGAAAAGTTCTTTTCACAAAGGTGGATGAGTGAGAAAATTTAAGAACTTGCTGTAGCAGTAATCCTTCTGAAAGTCACTGTTCATTGCTAATTAACATTTGTTTTAAATAAAAGTTAGATTTTCAATAACCTAATGAAAATCCATGAAGATTTACGTGAGTAACTCAAATGGAATGGGCTCTCAAAACCCAAAGTACTCTCCAACACTGTGCTTTCTGGAATTGCAGGTGTGCACCCGCGAACACTGAAAAGAGAAGACACGGTGTCTGCAACCCTCAGTCACGGCGACCCCATTCTGATCACCCTTCATACACAGGCACACGCACACATGTCGATTTACAACCATTTAGGCAACTACCACTATTTGTTTCCTCAATCAGATCTGGGCTTGAGGTAACTTTTTCAGAAGACATGAACAACAGCATAAAGAGTGAGGCTGTGCCCACTGCACAGTGCCGGCTTTTCGGAAGCTACGGCAGGTTTCTGCAGTCTATCAGTGCGGCACAGAGAGGGTAGTCTGCCAGCTGCAGTCACTGTTTCCTCAGGAGCCCTTTGCAATCCATCAGGCACACTCAATTACTTCTGCCTCACCTCAGAGGCTGTGACACACACACCGTGACGCGGCAGTCACGGGGCTGGGGAGCCTGTCTCTTGGCGCGGTCATATCAATCACAGGCACGCGCGCCAGTAAGAAAGCTCGGGAAAGGTTTCGGGGCCTCTCTTGGACTCGTGTTCCCCACATGCATTCGCACTGACTCCGTTTTTCCATGGAGAGTTTATTCACCATGATAACAGCAGCACGGCTCACATAACAGGCCGTAAGGAGCTCTCATTGACCAGAACAACTCCCGTCGCTTTAGAATTTTCCATAGCGAGTATGTTTGGGTTTGTGTCAATTCCACTTAATTAACATTTCCTGATAATAAAAAGATACTTCAATATTAAAAATGAGGTGCTATAATGTAGATTTTATTTTGCTGTCTTCAAGGAAACCTCAGAATGGGGTATGTTACATTATTTTTGGCCAGTATGGTTGTCACTTCTAGATTGAATAAGAAGAGTGTGAGTGTGTGTGTGTGTGTGTGTGTGTGTGTGTAAAATGTGCATGCTAATTTAGTGAGACAATTACAAAGCAAAACTGCTCTATCAAGCCATTGGAAAAAACAGCTTCAACAGAGGGAATTATTATTGGCACATTTCTAATGCCCTCATCACAAAGGACCTAACATTAATATAAGTCTAGGTTGAAAAACTGGAAGTTTAATAATATACGGGGAAATTTGCCTGATCTTCTCAATTTTTTTGCATTTTACTTGATTACTCTCGTATTTAGTTTTAAAATTTACTAGCAAACTCTAACAGTATTACCTTTTAAGCACTTGATGTGGTGAGTGACTCAGTATTGTCAGCAAGCACTGAAATGTATATTCATGAGTCAAAGCACTGTTCGTCCACTCAGCAAAGCACAGCAGCCCAGCTCAAACTCAATGCCACTGCTGCTGAGTCACCAGTGGGCTGTCTCCAGTCTTTGGTTGCCCTGAGCATTTGTTTCTTAATTGGTTTAGGTGACAAAAGTGATCTGCAGCAGGACTGGGTCCACGCCAATGTTTCTTTGCAATTCTAGCAGCTCCTCAGTAGTGCGTTACCCACATCTCCAAAGGCACCACCTGAACCACAGCTATGGTTTTGCAAAGAAGAAAGGGGTGAGCGAACCCCACAAATCTATCCTCCTGGCTCATGGGTTCCTACAGAATGTGACTCTGCCCTGAGAACCTGAGAATGTATGGAACTGAACTTCCCTCTCTGTGCCTTTTTTGTTTGTTCCAGTATTCTTTTTCTTTTCATTCAATTCAAGAGCCAGAAGAATAGTATAATGAAATCTTGTGCTCTGGTAGAATGTGAAGATTTAAGTGGTAAGAGATACTTGTTTTATTTACCTAGTGACATTTGTAGTAAAGATGATAAAACAAGATAAAACACAGTTATAATAAGATAATTTGGTTGAAAAAATATGAGAAAGTTTATCTAACCATCAACTGTGAAAGCATTTGAGTTTCAGTGGCTGGTGAACCAAATGACAAAAGTCCTTTCACAGCAAAATCTTCCAGACCTTGACCAGAAGAGCTCATTTAAAAAAAAAAAATAATGACAAGCAAAATTCTTCAAGTTGGGATGACAGCTGGGGGAAACAGTTATCCTTTTATGTTAAGATAACTTAAAGTGTAACAAAATACTTCACCAAAATATTTGTTCTAGATTTCTCATTTTATCTGATGTTTTGCTACACGCAAAAATTTATAACATTCATTTATTTGATCTTTTATCAAGCATTTTTTTCCTCCCAAGTGGCTATAAGATTAAAGAAACATTCATCATGCATGCTCTGAGATAGAAAAGACATGTTCAAACCTTAAAGACTTCCAGCTCCTCCAGGATTAGCTCACCACTGGCAGAGCTGTTTGTCGGAAGAACAACGACCTTTTGCACAGTGCCCCGATCTAGAGGAAGAGAGACATGGTTACATGCTAACAGTTTAAAGGAGAGATACTGACGTAGAAGACAGGGCTTGGGAGTTAGAATATTTGTTATGTAAGAATTTAGTTGATTAAAAAAATATCTATGTAACAGAAAATGCCCCACCCCAATATGCTTTAGTTTCTTAGTTGCTATTCCAGTCCCAGTTGCTTGTGTCTCTTACAAAGGGCTGGTGATGCACACTGTATAAACCAGTCCCCAGTGGACAAGCCATGCTGCTTCTGTACTTCCTGCTTGCTTATCTCACATAAGCTCTAGACTACCAGAGATCAGGGCATGATGTTCTGGGAATGATCCCGATCAGTGCCCATTGACATAATAAATCTGTCTCCAAATCCCGGGGGTCGTTTCACTGTTTCTACTTGTCACTGCATATATACTGAGCATACATAGTGAGCAATTACCATCTGTAACATTGATTTTCTTCCCAATCTCACATATTCAAGTTCAGATTACATATAACTCAAAATTAACACTATGCAAAGCTTATATTGTGGGTTTTTTTCCTTTGGGTATATCCATAAATATAAGAGAAAGAATGTCCAATTTTCTTAAATTGAAAGTTCTGAAACAAGACTATATTTTTCATGTATAATACCTAATTTTTTGTTTGTTGTTTCAGAATATCACTTACGTCTCCTATCCAATACTATAAAGTGACATTCCCACCATTGTGTTAACATTGCTACATAGTGCTTTAATCATCTGAAGAAAGATTACTACTATAAATGAATTTTTATATTAATTGTAAAATAAATCATTAGTATTGGAAAACCGACACTTGAGTTGTGGAGAGGAGCCAATTTAGACCTGGTAAAATGTTTCAAAATAAGTTTCACAGGAGAAATGTAATGCAACTGTAGTTTTATTTCAGGAGTGGATACTTAAGTACTGCATAGTTGTATGGTTTTCACAGTGGTGTTTATCATGTGACAGTGTTTCTTTGGATATTCTCAAAGTGCAGGGGACATTCTGAAATTGGAGGGGTCAAATAAACTAAAGTGAATATAAATTTTTCTCATATTTTCCAGAGACTGCCCAAAGTAGAAATGCCCAGATAAGCATGATACACACAGAAAATGTTATTTGTCATGATTTATAATTTAGTTTCATATGGACATATAAGCACTCAAAAATATGCATATGCTACTCAACCTAACATAAGTTTTGAGTTTAAAACAAACTTGATGAAACTTAATCATATGATGTTACAGCAAGTTTGTCAATAATTTGGTAGAGTAAAAATGTATTTATTTATCAAAATATATCCTTATTAAAATGATTCATGAGCTGCATCATATCATTATTACTCTTAATTGTAAGTGTATTCATAGTGCATAAAAAAGCAATATCATCAACAGATAATGTAGCACTTTTAAGTTACCTGGAGAAATGTCAATGCTATGAGTTAACTTGAATTAAACTTTACCTAACTTTATAATTAGGACTCATTTAGTGGTTAATATCATAAATTGCAAAACTCTTTATCTCAGTTGGCTTCTAGTTACATGCAAGAGTAGAGCTGACATCAAAGATCATATTTTGTGTTCACAGTTTGCATTGGCTGGACGTCATTTAAAGATTCCAAAAGTTCCTAGTTCATAAAAAACTCACCTTTAGAACAGTGCAAACTAAAAAACTAAGACCAGTAAACATGTTTGTGGTGGAAAAGTAAGAGCCGGAGATTGTCAGAACAATCCCTAACACTGTGAGGATGCCAGGAGCATGTGACCCCTGAAGGTGCCAAGTTCACTCTGTAATTTAAAATTTTCTGATGAAGTTGAATCCCAGAGTCTTACAGGCTCTAGGTGTAATCTGCCTACTGCATAGAACAGCTCCTTAGAATCAGTCCTGGCAAAAAGAAGGGCTGTGTCAGAAGCTAAGAATATAAGTAAAAATCAGAAAAGAAGCAGCCCTTGGGGGTGTCCAGCAGAGATCTATCACACTGGATGTATGTGGTTGGAGGTGCCCCTCAATGTCTATTAACAGCACATCACAACACACTGAGAAGATACCTGGGGGAACACGACAGGCTGTAAACCAGTCAGAAGGTCCTGAACTTGGAGCAAAGAAAGGGACGTCTAGGTGGTGCTGTGTGTGCCCAGGCCTCTGCTGAACTCTTGTTGCGTGAGCCAATGGTCACAGAGGACAGGAAAGGAATCAGAGGATCACAGGGTAAAACCCATAAGTCAGGTTATCATTGAAATCGCACTCTCTTTTTACAAAAAGAAGTCATGACAGAGTTTTGTGGTCCCTGTAAGGCCACGACTGTTCTCTTCAACAGCAACCACTTCTCTCTTGAGCCCACACTGAATAAAGGCTGAGAACTGCTGGAAACCCATGAAAAACTGCATAAAGCGCACCCTGCTTGCAGATCGATTAGCATGTCGGAGCCATCCCATAATGCTCACATACATCAACACATGCTGGACGCCAAAAGCACACATAACTGAAAACAAGGAATAAAGAATGTAGCACATTCACATGAGAACACTTGCTCCTAATTTTTAAGCCACTATTTTAACTTACTACGAGTGCAAAAGTTCACACTGATCATCATTATCTGAAGGGACCTACAATATAAATACGTTCTTCATGCTCTCCACAAAATACTGCACAAAGAAAAGCTGTAACAACGTCCTGCTTAAAAGATAATCCAAAGCCTGTTCCATTTCATTCACAATAAAAGATAGAGTACCACTATCATCTATTTCTTTTTTCTTATTTTAGATATTTTAAAATTTCTTCGTGTTCCTGGATGGAGACTACTTTTATGGTAGAATTAGGTGGCACCCTTCGGCAAGTAAATAAGTCCACTTGGATTCTCTGCTGTCCGTTTTTACTTACTGATTCAACAAGAACTTATGGGATGGCTTCAGTGAGCCAGACAGTACAAATGGGAAGATAAATAGGCATGCGACTCAAGAGTTCTGGATCTAGAATTTACGGTTTTTTGAGTAGTGTGTTCCCATTAAAATGTTACTCATTGTGAGACCAGCATTCTGGGATGGCCGTAAAACTCCATTGCTTATGTCTGCATGAAGTTGCCTGTGTGCCTTTCATTTGAACTCAATGATACCGTTATCAAATGTCTTCCTTCTGGGGGTGAGGAGAATGGTATCCCTTGAATGGACTTGGAATGATAAATCTTTTTTATTATTCTGTAGAGCTGGGATGTATCTCTCCTATCTTAGGAAAAGCACACTCAAGCAGGCTTGTTTTCTTTCTTTCTTTCTTTCTTTCTTTCTTTCTTTCTTTCTTTCTTTCTTTCTTTTTCTGGGAGCCTCTCTTAGTTTGTATATAACGTGTGGAACATAACTCAAACTTTTGCAATAAATATGTCACTGGAGTCCTTCCGGAACCCTTTTCTCTGTCCTTGGCACAATCCCTGCCATCTCTCAGAAACAATCTGGCCTTCTCAGGTGTCACCACTAGGGAGTGGCTCCCTCTCTTCTGGTTCCAGAGAGATCTCGTGCGAATCCTGTCCAGTCTGAATCAACAAGCCACGGCCAGCCCTGTGCTGGCCTTAGTCACGCAGTGGTCAGTATTGAAGTGTCACAGCCCGTGTCCCTGGAGGAGACGGAGCTGAGATTCCAGCTGAACACTCATAAAACCATGAAACCAAGAACTAAGAGACAGTTGAATACGGGCGGATGACATCATTTCAGTCCGGACTCAACTCTGAGGAAGCAGCTTTCTACATCTACATCAAAGGGGCAAAGTTCTCCTTTTAACTAATTTCAGTGAAGGGTGTGATCACCTTCAGTTGGAAGATTTCTGATTAGTTAAACCAATGATACCTGAAATTGCTTAGCATGGCATCGTCTGCATGGTTTCCCCCCAGGAAGTGGAACTTAGTGTTTAGTTCTAGCTTTTCCTGTTATGCAACTTTTGGCACTTCAGGAGTCATCTTTTCCTGACCCTCAGATCCCCTGTCCAGGAGGTGTGGAGAATGTGCCCCTCAGCACACAGCCCCACCCACGCGCAGTGAGCCACCTCTTGGTGACTATTCACATGATGCAGACTTGCACACAGAGCAGACTCGCCCACCCACGGAAGCAATTTCAATTTTCTTTTGCTTCATTAAGTATTAAAGGAAGATTCTCTAGACAATCTCTTCTCTGCCTTATTTATTTTATACCCTCTAGGTTTTATTTTTCTTCAGAATACCAGGGAGTACAGCAATCCTCGGGGAAACCTTCCCTGTCTCCAGCCAAGAGATCAGCTTGGCTTCGAGCTAGGTGTTGGCTGACTCCAAATAAGTGAGCAAACGGCTCCTCCCCCGTCACTCCCAACCCTGTCTGCTGGCTCAAAGGTCAACTGAACCCAGTCAAGGGTTTCCTGGAACTGCTGAGCCACGTGGTGGCTGCTCCTGGACTGGGGTAAAGCTCCCTGCTCAGAGTTACAGGTCCCAGCCCTTGGCATGATTTACAGGTGCATTTCAGCAGGGTTGCCCTCACAGGTGTGTGAGCCCTGGGCTCCGCAGGGCTGCAAGACTGATTGATTATTCTACTCCCAGCTCCTTAAAATTCTTTTTTTTTTTGTACCAGGAATTGAATTCAGAACTATGTACTTGCCAGGCAGGCACTTATGCCACTGAGCTGTATCTCTTGCCTTCCTTAAAATTCTTAATAATGCTTTTTTTTTTTTTTACAAAGAACACTGAATTTTCATATTTTATGCAGCCAGTGGTGGTTCTGGTAGCTGGGAATTAGTAACAATTTTACCAGGTAAGATGCAGCCTAATTCACTTCAGGAAAGACAATATACAAACACTACGCTCTATAAGCATCCTTTCCTTCCATTGCTCCATCCTCACCACAGTGCCCCTACCATCAACTCTGGTCATTCAGTGCAAGATTTGAGAAATAAATGACTGTCAGATAATCAGGTCTAGTGTCTGTAATTAACACGAGTATGCTGAAAAAAGTTATCAATATCACGGGTCATTCAAGAAATGCAAATTAAAGAATGGCCATCATCAGAAAATCAACCAATAACAAATGCTTGCAGGGCTGCTGGGAGAAAGGAACCCTTCTCCACTGTTGGTGGGAGTGTAGGCTAGTGCAACCACTGTGGAAATCAGTGTGGAGATTCCTTAAAAGACTAGGATTAGGGGTCACATTCAAACCACCTATTCCCCTTCTGAGTATCTTCCCAGAAGAACTGAAAACATGTTATCACAGCAACATATGTGCATATATGTTGATAGCAGCACAGTTTGCAATAACTAAATTTTGGAAACAATCTAAGTGCCCATCAACTGAGTAATGGATAAAAAGGATGTGATATTTTTATACAATGGGGTACTACTCAGCCATAAAGAAGAATGAACTGCAGACTTTTATAGGTAAATGGATACAACTGAAGATCACAGTCATAAGTGAAATAAATCAGACTCACATGTGTGAACATCAGATTGTCTCAAGAGTGTGAGAAACTGTATGAGTAAATAAAATCCCATATGTATAATAGATAATGTGATTTGGGAAGAAACTGTTCAAAAGAAAAGACAAACTGTGAGGGGGGAAAGGGGGAAGGAAGAAATAGAAAGAGAAAAAATTTTATACACAAGGAATTTAGTTATACAGCTAGTTTCTCTTAGTTCCTTGAAAAGAAAGATCTGTGCTGACACTGTTTAGACACACATCCTGCCTGAATTCTGTACCTGAATAGCTACTATGAAGTCAGTAACAGGCAAAGTATCAACTGTTGTAACTGTGCTACTAACCTGTTTTGAAACTTTGTTTCATTGTTATTTCTATGGTTTTTCTCTTTAAAAAATATACACATATAAAATAGAAATTCCATCACCTCTTCTAATGAATAGATTAGAGTAAAAAATGAGTATGATGAAACATAAAAATCACATGTATGAAATGACAATCTTTCTTTATGATAATTGACTATAATCTTTCAAGCCAATTTTTTCACTAAAAAACATATTTTTAAAGCTAAATATGAACTACAAAAATCGGTGGCTAATCAGAAACAATGGCCACCATGAAGAAATCAAAGAAGAACAAATACCGACAGGGATGTGGGGAAAAAGCAACTCTTCAGCCATTGTTGGTGGAAATGTAAACTACAAAAACCACAAGGGAATCAGAGTGGAGTTTCCTCAAAAAGCTAAAAACAGAAATTCTATTCCACCCTGTTATTCTTCTTCCAGGTATCTTCCTAAAGGAGTTAAAGAATAACATATGACAGTGATATTTGCCTAGCAGCACAATTCAAAAAAGTTGAATCTTTGAAGCAGCCTCTGTGTCCATTAATGGATAATGGACAAGGAAAAGGAGGTTTTACATACAATAGAGGACTACTCTGCCATAAAGAAGGGTAGGCTTGAATCATTTGTTGGAAAATGAATGTATTTTGAGACCATAACGTTACATGAAACAAGTCAGCACAGTGATAAATGTGATTAGTCTAAATATCACATGGTTTCTCTTAGATGAGAATACAAAATATAAATAAAGAGCAAAATAAAAGATAGATAAGAAGCAGCAGAAAGACATCTTTTGCAAATGGGAGAGGACCACAAGATGGAGGGAGAGGAGGGTTGGGGCTAAAGAGAAAGAATGAGATGTGTTATGTGCAGGTAACAGCTTCCTATGAGGAAGGTGATTATTATGTACTACAAAGATGTACGAATAAAACAGTCGATACATTTTTTAAAAATGTTTTGTACACAAAAGCTTTCTGGATATGAAGGAAGTATGAGGAGACCCCTCACATCATGGATTCTACAGTTACATCTCTCCAACTGGCTGCTTTGTTTCATAGTAGTTAAAACATCTGCACCATATCGATGCCGGTTCCTTGTTTGCTTATCACACTGTTGCTACATTCTTTTAACAGTGATTTTTAAATTTCAGACCAAAATTGAGTCATAGGTGTATAAAATCTCTGTGCTTTGCTGAGTCCTCTTTGAAAGGATGGCAGTTCTCTCATGTACAGCCCTTTACAAGAGAAACCTCTATGTGCTCCTGACCACGTTGTGTGCAGGTCCCCACAGTGAGTCTGGAGCAGGGAGCTGAAGGCTGCCGTGGCCCCGCCTCCAGCATTGGCTCTCGGTCCCTCTGACCTGGGTGGTCACCCAGGGCAGCTCAGGCATCTCTGTCTCAGGAGTGCTCCTTGCAAAGGAGTGTCAGCAAAGCTGGTTATCTCGCCTCTTGCAAATGTGCTGAGGCTGAGGACTGTGGAGTCACACACGTTTGAAACCCCTGGGTGCACTGAAGTTAACAAACAGGTTTATTTTCTGTAAAACCTCTCAGAAAGGCCAAATCTTTTTCCTGCATTATATGGAAAATAACTTTACATGATGACTTGCAAGTGAATTCTCGGATACGATTGATTTCAGCAGGCTCCTTCACAACTGGAGTCATGTTCAGTTCTAGAAATAGTTCCCAAAACTGTGGCTTTCAGCTTACCTCATTCAAAGACACCTAGCGAGTTCACTAAAAATAGCGAAGCTGGTTCGCTTCTAATGTCAGATCACGATTTAGAATTTTTTAGAGGTACCACATATGAATGAGCTTGCAGAAAAACATACGCCTGCTTTAGGATTTGAGAGTTTCAAGAGACAGTGTTACTAATTCTTTTAAGCTATCTCATCTCATAGCTGTCTACAATTTTCAGAGAAAGCTATCAGTTATGTTGTCCTTTAATGTAAATTTGTTTATTTTTAATTCATTTGTTTGAATTTAGCTAAAATATTATACTCTCTACTAGTGTGTAAAATAACATGTACAATGTAATAAAATACTATGTAATAATAAAATGCTATGTAAAGTCCCAAGCAAAATTATAGTAAATGTTTTAGATAGATAAAAAATTAGAGTGTATGCATCTACATTTTTTATGACATTGCAAAAAGAATACTGAACCTACAAACATCAAAATGAATGATAAAACCTAGAGGTTGCACGGGTATAAGGATAGGAAGATTTAAACACTTTGGATAGAAATGTCATACAGAGAATCTAGAGATCGCTAAGACAGTTGGGCATGACAGAGTGAGTGACACTAGATTGCTTTTGGGACAAACTGCATGATGTGATTCATCTTTGGTAATAACAGCAGGCACCACACAGCTAAAAGAAAAAATTCTCATGAACCAACTTCATCACCACCCCATTTTCTGCCATCTGATCAATACCCTGCTAAGACTCTTGGCATCCAGCTATCGCAGAAGTCTGAGCTTTTAAGGGAAAATCCCATATTCTAGAGTAAGACCTAGTTTAGGATTTGCCTGATAAAACCAACAACCAAGATCTGGAGAGACACAGGCAGGAACTTGGGAGTCAAGGTTCTAAATCACTGAGGTCAGTGACCGTGCGCCTCTGTCTTCTAACACAGAGTAAGGAAAGACCATGTTCCAGGTGGCCAGGAGGGAAGGTATCTGCTATAATGACCAATAATATTCAGAGTAAGGGAAGGAAGTCCCAGGCCAAGATCCACCCATGGTGTCCTGCATTCAGCAACAAAACTCACGTTTATCAAACAGGAATGAAGGCAAATACAGCCAAGCATCAAGAAGAATAAAGAGGTCAAAGTAGCCCACGTGTGGAAGTTTACAAATAACATTAATCAGAGACAGCGATTATAATTATGCTGAGAGAATATAAAGGGGATTTCTTAAAAATCTAAAAGTTTTAATGAGGGAACAGAAAGGAAAACTCATCAAAGAAATATGGAAGTATTTTTAAATGAAAATTTTTAGAATAAAACCATAGTAGCTGAAATAAACTATTAATCTCACAAGCCTAGGAGTCTATTGGGAAGTTGGTGATGAAAGAAGAGAAATCGGTGAGCTCAGGCACATGTAACAAGGGCTCATCTGACGGCAAGGAAGGAGGGAGGGAAAGAGGTGGAGCAGACGGATCCTGAGGGCTGTGATGCATCATCAAACGGCCTGATGGGTATCTAATGAGGGTTCAGAGGAGATAAGGCGGAGATGGAAGAAGAGGAATAGCAGAACTAAGAGCTAAAGCCTTCCAAATATCTCACTACAGACCTAAGAATTCATGAAGAGTCAAGTGGGGCAAATACAAGCAGAGTTAAGCCTCAGCCTATTATCCACAAACCTCTGAAACTCCTTTCGGGCAAGCAGCCAGGGGGGAAATGCAGGACTGTCATGCAAGTGATGAGCACGATTACCGGTGACTTTTATGAGGAGCCATGGAGATGAGGTGACGGAAGAATGACAGTCTTTACACGCTCAAGGAAGAAAGAGGGCCTCAGAATTCTGAGAACAGCAAATGTTCCTTGCAAGGGAAGGTGATAAAAATAATTTTTCATATGTAAAAGCTGAGAAATGTGGTCCCTACCTGCATTTGAAGAAGGAAAACAGTGCAAAGCGGAACCTCCAATAGACAGGACTCAGCAAACCAGACACGGCCCACTGGGCGGCAGGGCTGAGGGTTTGCAGGCACACGGGCTGGAACTGCCAAGGAAACTCAAACGTGATCCATGCTCAGGTAAGGACAGCACCACCCCCTGCTCTTCCCAAACAGAGTCAGAAACTCTACAGAAGCAGGTGCCAGCCCTGGCAAACCACATATTCCTACCACTGCGCTTTCCAGTTTTGTGAACTCATGCATCTGCTTTAATCAAAAAGCACGCAAACAGTAGCATTTCTGAGAGTCTCATGTGACAGCAAAGCATCTCCTTGAAAAGCCAAACTTTTGTTAGACATTTGTGATACCATAGTGTTAAGCAGTCAGGTTGCTACTTAACACCTGCTGTGAGTCGTAGGTCACACTCTGATCTTAATGAGGCTCCCTCATTAGATTGCAGCCGTCAGTCTGAAGCTCGCAAGTTCTGACGTTTTTCTTCTTTTGGTGGCAAAACCTGTCCTAACTGGAGCTAATTTGGTCATAAAACCTGACCTGCAGTAACTTGAAGCTATCCGAGGTTTTTATTTATGATGCTGGGTTTGCAGATTTTTGAGTGTCACTGTGGGAATGTGTGTCATTATGGGCAGAGCCCCAGGGTGTGCAAGGCATTCTATGTACGAACGCAATACTGTTCCCAGCCATCAACTTCTGAATTTTGAGATACATTGTGTTTCAAATAAGAGAATGCAACCTGTAATTTTCTGCCTTCCATCTTTTTCTTTTTAAAAAGAGCTGTTTAAAAAAAAATTACAATAAGCATGTGCAACTCAAGCAAAATAAAAAAATAATGACTTCAGAGATACGGTTAAGGAAGCTCCAGACTGAAATTGTTCCAGCGTGCAGGCCTCAAAGGCAGGCTGCAAACCACTGACTCCGTTCTCCACGGTTCACGTCGCGGGCTCTGTGGGAAGGGCTGATCCTTCCGCCGTCTCAGCCTCTGTGTGCCACCCAGGCTGTGTGCTGATCGCACTCCCCGTCCTTTCTGGAGCCAGCGCTCGGGAGGAGGAGGCCACCGCTCAGGACGGCCAGGCGCAGGCCGTGCCCTGCAGCTGGCCACAGCAGTGTCCCCCGCACCCCGCCGGCTTCGGCTCCCGCCTTTTCCATGCTGGGTGTGCAGGTGCACAGGTGTGAACATGCTCAAAGCCAGAAGACCGGCACCTTCTTTCTCTCTCTGTAAAACACAGATACTTTCTCCACTCTGCCCACCCCACAAGGCTGTTTGGGATCAAAGGACAGCACCTATGGGAAACTTCCTCGTAAACCACACAGAGGAAAACTGATTTTACTCTGCGGGATATGAAATCACCCTCTTCACGCCTGTGCCTCACCTGTTACGTAAACTACCTACTCACTCTTCTTACACACTAGTGCTTTACTTTACGATTTCCACACAGCAGCTCCTCGTACTTAGCACAGACTCACGAATGATCTGTTGTTAAAGTTCGCTCTCTCTTCTGTCCTGCTGCCTCCAGCTTTTCCTAACATGGTGCCTCTGCCAATTTAGGCAACACCGTAAACAAGTCACACACATACCTTTCATTGTCTGTCTCCTCCTCGCAGAACACAAGCTCTGTGAAGAGAGGCATTTATAGTTTTCTTGCTAATTATGTCTACTGAATGTGGCAGAAATAGTTATTTCTGAATAATTTGAATGCATCTGAAATAGTTATTAATCACACAGATTATATATATATTATATGTCATGCACACTACTAATGTCTATAAATGTATGTCTGGGGTATGAGTATACATCTGCTGAATACATGCGAACTGCTGCGCGGAACATTCAGGCTTTTATACATATTATCATCAACCCCATGAAGCGGCTGAAATTAAGCAAACTAAATTTAAAGATGTTATATAATTTGCTCAACGTGATGCAACTGATAAATGGCACAGAACAGGATTTAAACCTAGGGCCTGTGAATGCTACAGTGTGTTTCCTGCTTTATCCTCGCATTCACACAGGATTACTGTTGACAGCCATTCCAATAAGTTGTTCTGTATTTAACAGGGTTTTCCAGAAATCCCAGCCAAAATTAGAACTAGTGATTATGAAGAAGATCTCTGAAAATGTTAATTACACGCTACACTCTCACACATTGACCTAGAATTTTGCAGGAAAACACACACACTATTTGTAACTGTTACTGCTGTGGAAAGTTCCAGAGTTATATACTCTTGGGTTGGTTGATGAAAAGTCAAGGGATCTTAAGACTACAAGAAATTAGATACTAAGGAGCAACTAAATTATGTTTGGATTCAAGGCATTCTTCGAAAATTCAGATAATAGCAACATGTGCTTTTCTAAAGATTTGAGCTAAGATTTTATCTATTCAGCCGTGGTATCCTTTCTCACAAAACCATCAGCTCTATCTAATTTATCAAAATGCATTTAATAGATTTAACAATTAATATGCTACTTTTCTCTGTGAGGGCCAAGGAGGAGTCTAACCTTACATCAGCTCAGGTGATAATCTGCGGTAATATGGATCCTTATAAGTATTTCTTGGTGATACAACTAAGGAACACTCAAGCAGACTTCGTGTTCACTGAAAATAAGGGGCTAGGATTTTGTAAATGACTAAGAGGTGCACATCATGTGTTTTTATATTCTCTTCTGTATCCTGGAAAGAACTGTTTCTCCTTGAATTTAAATTTCAAACACTTCTACTCACCGTGGACATCGCAAGGTCCTATGAGGGTTTCTGACTCTACCTAGGATGCAGCGACTACATTTACAAGTGTGAAAAACTGGGGCTCACTCTTTCTCTCTCTCTCTTTCTCTCTCTCCCTCTCCCTCTCTCTCCTCCTGTAGTGTTTGGGGGAAAGATTGCTTCTCCGGAGACTAATGAGTGACATGATCACCAATTAATCTATTTTTCTGAATCATTTTTTAAAATCATATAACAGGTAGTTGGCTGTCAGCTTCCAAAGTTTAAACCACATGCAGAAATAGGTTGGAGCATCTGTCCGTGTCTCTGTGCGCCAGATAAGGTCTCAGGGTTGAACCCCTATCTCTATAGTGTCTCGCCGAGTCCTCAAACACTGTCGTGGACTCAGCTGACACCTTCGCTGCCAAGGACTCTCTTATCTCCATCTCTCACACGACCCTCTGCTGAAGTGTCTTTGGAACAACACCCTCTCTGCCTTATCCCTCTGGATAGCGACTGAATCCTCAGTCCAGTGTGAGGTGAACTTGGGCTTGGACTGAATGACTGTCTCCAACAGCACTGCGATCCTGAACAAGTGACGTAATATCTCAAAGACTCAGTTTTCATGACCAGTTCTACCTAATTGTGTTGCTGCCAGGTTTTCATGAGATGATGTACTTGAGATGATCAACTTGGTCTCTGATGAGGAACAGGTCAAAGGAAAGGGTGGACATGGCCTTCAAAAGAAGGAATGCATAACTTTCCTCACCAACATGCTGGATTCTAGCATCTTCATCAGTCAATGGCACCTCTTTCCACCTATTTTCAAAGCTACACATGTACCAGTCAGTCCAGAGACGGATTTCTTAGCATCAGATCTTCTCTTCTTCCTAAATGGCTCTAGAGCCAGATAAGCCCCTCAGGCTCCCACTTCCAACCCCGTCTCGGATGCCCCATGCCTGTGACAAGCTCGAAGTGTTCTCTCCTTTCTCCTGTCTTCAGCGAGTCCACACCACTGGCACAGCGATCCTTTCAGGACACGTGTGAGCAGGGCAGACTCACGCTAAGGCGACCCTTCGTGCCCCTTTGTGCCCCACATCCTTGCGTAGTTGCTTTTCTTGGGTGCAGGTGGAAGACGAGACGTGCTTCTAAGCCACAGAAAAATGCAAAGGTGACAGTGCCAATGTCATGATCAGTGACATTAGAACCTGGCTTTTGCATACTGAAGGAGCCTCTGCCAGCCTCAAGGAGGCCATCTGCTGCAGGCAGGAGATGTGGCAGCAGCTGGGGATGTCCTCAGGAAGTAAGGGCCTCACTTCTGCGATGGCAAGAAAGTGAATTTCACCAAAAACTATGTGAGTTTGGAAGCAGACTCTGAACTCCAAACAGAATGCGGCACAGCCCACACTGACTGTAACTTTGTGTGATCCCCCTGGGCTCAGCCTCCAGGTGGGGAAACTCAGGGGAAATGTGCGTGCCTGGTTCTGTGCTATGGTTCCCTGGTCACTTCTTATGCATGGGTAGAAAGCTATGTGGAACGGCGTTGGGCAGGCTTGTCAATGCCCAGTAATATTTACTGAGCTGGGCCGCCTCGTCTCCTTTGCAGGTCCGTGAGATTCTTCAAGGAAAGCCATGCTGATATTCTCTCTAGGATGGTAAGCCCTGGAATCCAGCAAGCCCAGGAAATTTTGGTCAATGAATAAGTGACACAGCTGTGACGTATTACTGTCTTATTTCATACTAATTGAAAGCGAGTTATAAAATGTGCTATCCTTTTGCATCATCAGTCAGGGCTTTTTCCAGGGTTTTAAAACACCAGAATTGATTCATTTTTATTTTGAAAATTGCTTAGAAAAGCACCCAGAAAGCCAGCTGCACAGGGTTGTACGACTGCCTTTGTCTTTCTCTTCGTTGCTGAGGCACAAACCCCAACACCCAGAGTTTAAGGAGGACAGGCTTCTGTTGGTTCATGGCTTAGGCCATGGTCAACTGGCTTCCAGCAGAAAGGGGGTGCTGGTGGAGGCTGGGGAAAGGAGACCTGCTCCTCCCAGGGTGCCAGGAAGCAGAGAAGGAAGGAGGAACCAGGAGAGAGAGGCCCCCTTCCAGGTCTCTCCCCAGGGAACTCTCTAACCAGGCCCCGCCTCCATGAGCACCCCAGTTGCTGAGCTCCCTAATGGATGAATCCCCGATGACTATAGTGGCATATGGTCCAGCCCCCTCCAACAGGCCTGCCCCCCAACACGAGTGGGTCTGGAGGAATGTTGCAGATAACCCAGTGTCTTAAAGACATCACCAATCCAACACCTCCAGTCAATACACTTATTGTCTTAGTCCTCTGGGGCCTAGAAGACTGACACAGCACTGAAAGGGAAAATGAAAGCATTTTCTAGGAGGTGGGTATCGAACTGAATCCAGGGCCTTCTCACTAACCTATTTCCCCATCCTATTTTGCAATTTTTTTCTTCTGAGACAGCCTCTCTGACTTATCCAGTCCAGGCTGCACACTGGGCTCCTTCTGCTTCAGCCTCCCGAAGTGCTAGATTTGCCATCCTACACTCAAAGTTTTGAGCAATTGCATTCTTTTCTGGGTGTTCTAAGAGGGAATCAGCTTCCTGAGTTTCCTTGCTTCTAGGCACCGCCTGTGTTCCTTGGTCTAGGATCCTTCCTCTGTCTCCTAGGCCAGCACCGGCCAGTCCTCTGACACCTCTGAGGTGTGGCAGGCCCAGGCCTGGGCAGGCACGTGAGCAGGTCAGTACTGTTCAAAGTACCTGCAAGTCTTTTCTCCAGGGACGGAGGCCTGTCCGCTGGCTCGGGGAGCAGGACCTGGGAATCTCAGGTGTCACCACACAGCCACCACGTGGGTGGAAGAGCACAGGAGCCCTGCTCTGCTGGCGGAAACCCAGGGTTCCGATGCTGCAGGCCCATGAACCTCAGACTCTGGCTTCACATTTTTTGTTCCAATTTGCACTACATTTCTAAAGAGAAACGATTCCTTCCATTTTCTAGAATTGAAACTTTACCAGCCCAGCAAACAAATCGTAAAAGTGAGGCTTCCACGCAAACCATGAACCTCAGTGATAGTCACAGATGGACTTCCTTCCTCCTTTCCCCTCTTCCTCCTCCCTCCCTCCCTCCCTCCCTTCCTTCTTCCTTCAGGGAGGCACACGGCAGATGTGGGTCCTGTCTCTCCATCACCCCCAAACATTTGCCTTTTGCATATCTATAGACAATGGCTGAATTCCAGCACATCTAATTTTCACCAGAAGTTCCAGTCCCTTCAAAGCAGTCTGTAAGAGGCATCTCGGTGACAGATGGTGACAGCCTGAGGGGCACTGAGGAGTGACAGTACCCAGACAGCAGAAGCAAGGCTGACGCAGACCTAAGCACAGCTGGGCATCAGCCGCACGCATGTGGGCGGCATCTGGTTCAGCGTGAAGTGGGGAGACGCTGATGAGACTCCCTTCCTTGAAGAAAAGGCGTGTGACCTGGCTGTGGTGGCACATGCCTCACGGCACACGCCACTACCCTGGGAGGCTGAGGCAGGAAGGCCCCAAGTTTGAGGCCAGTCTGAGAAACTTAGTGAGACCCTGTCCCAAAATAAACATAAAAATGGACCGCGGAGACACGCAGACCTGGGCTGTCCCCAGCGCAGGCAGAGGGCGGGGGGAGTACTGGCCCATGAGAAACGAGACAGGAACGTGAGGAGGATGAATGTTCTATGTGAGCTCCCAGAGCAGCTGTTCACACTCAGCCTGTGTCGTGACCATGACCCCCCCCCTTCCCGAGACCCCCGAACACGGTGGGGGGCGCTGGCAAGTGCTCCTCATTGACCCCAATCTTCCCGTGGGGCGCCCACTGCGACTGCGTCTCCATGTTCCCCCCACGGATCATTCACCAGGTCGGACGAGCGGTTCGTAAACCTGGCGGGGAGTCAGCGCCGCTGTCAGGCTCGTGGCTCAGGAGCTGGAAGAAACCTGCGGGTTCGCGTCCCGAGCAGCGCCACGGGGCTCAGGGTCCTGGCGTGCGACTTGGCTCTGCCCTCGGGAGCGACGCACTGGTGAAGAGCAGCTGGCAGCAGCCATCCGCCTTCCGAAGTCACTGTGTCCCCGACTGTTTGGCTCTTGTAAATTATGTGCAGGTGCAGCTGCCACAGGACTGCGGCCCTGGACCAGCGGGCCGCTGGTCTTTCTTTGCCCCTCGCAGCTCCTTCCCGCTCCTCTGCAGCGTCCCGCGCTAGTCCAGCACGGCTGGGCCTCGGCGTCCTTCTCCCCCGTCCAGGCCTCCTGTCCTCCCTGCCGCGCCGCAGCAGGGCCGGCTGTGAAGCCCCTCCGGCATCCGGGGCAGCGCTCCGAAGTCTCCGGACGCTGCTTTGCAAAGCAGTGACCCGCAGTGGCCGTAAGCCCCAGGACTGAGGAAGAGCTCTGCTCCTAAGCAAGGCGGGTCTGCACTGGCCGGGGGCCCAGCAGCGCGCTCCTCTGAACTCGAGCGCACCCTCCTGCGACCGGCTGTTCCGCGGGGCGTTTCAGGCGCCCTGGCTCTGCGGCCCACGGGGCGCGTTTCAGCGGCTGCAGCTGCCAGAGCTGCGGGCCCTAGGAACCAGGCAGGACCCAGGCCGCCAGGCTTCAAGGCGCTGCCCCCCGCAGCGTGCCCTGCCAGCTCCGCACCCTGAGACCCGCTGGAGCCACGCGGGCTCCGAACACTCACTCAGCTCCACCGGGGCCGGCGAGGGGCAGGGACGGCGCAGGCAGACGCCGTGGGGTGGGGTCGGCCTTGCACTAAAACCCTTGATGTTACATCATCTCAAAGCTTTAACACCATTCACAAGCGTCCACTCACTCTTCCACCGAAAACCACATGGCACCCCGATTCACCAACGGGCTAAAAATACAGCTCTGACAGGCGGTCTGAACCTGACCCGCTGCTCGGTGTTTGCGTAACTCCAGCAGCACGAGGGAAAGAGGCACAAACCTCTGGCTGGGTAACACAGTCTGCTTTGAGCCAATGACCTGGAGGCACGCCGTGGGGAGCCAGGTTAAAATAGAAACGTTAATCCTGTGAGAACCCCTGCCTGCCGCCGTCAGCCCTTCCTAAAAATGGAAAAGGAAAAGAAGGAAAGCTAACAAATCTCTCAGGATAAAGCAAACCTGGACTTGAATATTTTAAACTGTCTTCTCTCTTGGAAACGGTAGGCGTAGGATCAAGGGGAAAAATAATTTAGTATACTTGGTTCTCAGTTCAAATTTTAATAAAAATAGTGCTTTTTATTCATGACAAAAATACTTATTTTAGGCAAAATTATGAATGTCTGTGTTACTTCTGGGTATAAGAAAATAGCTTCCTTAGGAAGGTTAGTTTTATAAAATGTTATAATTATGAACCAAGCATGGGTCAGTAAACTTTTTCTGGGAAAGGCTGATAAATATGCATGGATTTCAGGCTCTGCAGACTCAAGGTCTATGTCGTACTCGCCCAACTCAGCCACCAGGGCACAAGGCAACCATAAACGACGTGCAGACGTAAGGTGTGGCTGTGTTTCATTAAAACTTCATGAGCACTAGAACTGGACAATACCAACGTTAGCACTGCCGCAGCCGACGACACAGTGTTCTTTTGTCATATAGGTTCAACCGTTCAACAGCAGGACACAGCCTTCTTTGCTTAGGTATCACAGAGAACAGGCAGTGGTCTACAGAGTGGTCCACAGATTACAGTCGGACGACCCCCAGACTAGATGTTCATAATAAAACGGTAAGGGGCCAAGAGGAAACGGGCAAAGCTCATTTCCCCCTTCCTTCCTGCCTTTCTTCTTTCTTCCTCCTTTCACTTATCTATTTAGCTTGCATCTGGCAGCACGTGAGGAATGACCTGCGTTAGTTCCCCAAGAGCGGAAGGCAAGGGTACGAGTGTCTGGACTCAGCCAGAGTTGTACGCTCCAATGCCAAGCACGGGAGAGTCACGGACACCAGGCACGGAGTCCACTCAGCTACCTGGTCAGTCTGGGGGCTACCAAACCATTCATGACATGGCATTAAACACAGTTACGTGACTCACACAACTGTCATCAAGGGTTCCCTTTGACATTTTCCTTGATATCTGATGTGTTCATTTAATCCCCTTGAATGGTTCAGGGAAGGAACAGTAGAACGGAAATTATGACAGCTTTCCTCCTCGGGGCCAAAATTTGAATATCACTATTTATCTGAAGGGATCTTTTATACTTGGAAATTTGGCAAAACTCACCCAATGCTATACTCTCTTTTGGTATTGACTCAAAAAGCTAAGGAATCCCGAACAATGACCTGTGATTCTTCCAAGAGCATTTCAGCCACATTACATGGCTCCTTTTCACAGACACCCCAGAACAAAGAAGTCTTCTGGGCAAAATTTCACCAGCAAAGCTAGAACCACTGGGTAGTGAATATCTTGTATGAATATACCAGTTGGTAGAGGCTCAGGGAAACGGAATCACTGCCTGAAGATTAGTGTATAGTCTGACATAACAGTGTGAACAAGGCAGTGACTAAGTGGTTTTCATTCCTGCAGAAGGACGCTGTTGGCAGGGGCGTGGTCACAGTCTCACTTTCTGCTAGGAAGAAACTCCCACCGCACTCCCGGAACTTTGTAAGTGACTGTTAGCGAAGCTTCCCACTACAAGTACCAACACGGTCTAAATATTGTTTTAGAACATGACACAAGTGCATAAATACCCAGCATAAAAAGTCTCCACCAAGGTGCCAGACATTTTTGCAGCAAGAAGAGTCACCAAAGTTGTGCAAAAGCACGTTTCTTGCTGTCTTCGATCTGCACAAACATTGCTGCACAAGTCTAAGAGGCTTGAGAGGTCCCTCCATGGAAGCTACTTCCTGTAGATTTACATCAGAAACATCCAACTACGGCATCAAAGTCCACCTTTATGTCAGGCTTTGAAAAGATGAAAAAGAGACAATATACTTTTCTGCATAACAGGAGACATGAAGGAAGGCTAAGACTTTAAAATGCTTCTGGAAGAAACATACTATTATATATTCCTTGCAAATGCAAACTCCACAGCAGGTGACATGAGCCAAGGTGAGAAGCAGCTCTCCAGAGCTGCAGGGCCTGCGTCCACCGGCATGGCCTGTGCACAGAAACTCAGCCTTCCCAGGAATTTACAGATGCACTGCATCACCTCAGTGCAGCGGGGATAACTAGGGTTTTGGTTTGTTCTGGTGACTATCACCTGAGCTACCAGGTCCTGTGACCCACTTCAAGAAGTGACATAGGCAAGAGAGCTCAAACCTGGAGAGGAAGATGCAACCCTGAGCACCAAGATGGGAGGTTGGCGGCAGTGCGGCTGTCAGCCGCAGAAGGGGATGAACGGAGTTTGAAGTGGGAGGTCTGAGATGTTACTGGGTTACACCAGGTGCTCAGCTGCCAGTGAGAGTAAATTCAACTACTCAGGGCTGGGATACAGCTCAGCGGCACAGTGCCTGCCTAGCAAGTGAGAGGTCCTGAGTTCGATTCCTGGTACTCAAAAAAATAATTCAGACATTAAGCTTAGCAAAAGGAAAAGACTAATGCCACATATGTTGGATTTCTCTGCACAGGTTAGATAACCTAAGTCATATGAACAAGATGATAAAAGAATAAATAGGAAGAAGAGGATGGCCCCCAGGCCCTCTGCGAATACTCAGGTGTGAGCAATTAAGCAGCTAATGAACCCCAGCTCAGGATGCAACATGCATGGCAGAACCCACAAGAAAAGAACGATGACGAAAGCCAAATGCAGCAAGGACAAGAATTTCAAGAGCGAGGAGACCAGGTTTTCTGCTTCGTGGTCCTGGAGTTGAACCCAGGAGTGCTCTGATGCCCCATTCCTCCTCCTTTTGCAAAGACAGTTGACATAAGGTCTCTATAAATTGACTTGGATGAGTTCGAATTGAGAGTTTCCTGCCTCATCCTCTGGAGTGGCTGGGATTACAGGGCTGTGCCACCAGGTACAGCTGGGTTTTCTAATCACGAAGACATTCAGGACCCTGGCAAACCCAGTTACGAATCAGAGGTGACTGTGCAGCTCTACATCCTGGCACGAGGATTTTAAGCCAAGGGGAAGTGGAGCATAAGATGGAAGACAGATGCAAAAAAGAACAATAGCTAAGTCCCAGAAACAACCTGTTTACCCAGGAACAGAGGAATGGGTTGAGCAAACAGGCCTTTATAGACAATGGAGTACTATGCTGCTCTAAAGAAAGATTGAGGCCTTCTAGGAAAATGGATGTACCTTGAGAACATATCTCAAGTGCATAAATCAGACACACAAGTTTAACTGGTGTATTGTTTCCCTTGCATGAGAAGTGCAGAGTACAAATAAGGAACAAACTCGGGGAATAATATTAGGGAGCAGGAAGAACTTTTATAAATGGGAAGAGGGATAAGAGATGGGCAAGGAGGAGGGAAGGAAATGAAAAGGGATTTTAAAAAAGAATTGAAAGGGAAACTGAAATACAGCTTTTCCAAATTGGGGTGGGAAGAAGAACCAGAAAGAGAGAGAGAAGGAGAAAGGGACCAAAAAACGCCCTGAAAATGTGGTATGTCCGTGCACATCCCCACCCAATGGGTGTGATCAGCAGGAACTACACGTGTGTGCTGACGGCCACACCCACAGAAGGGATATAAGAGAAGGGGGGAGGGGGGAGGGCGGTGGGCGCAAGACTTGAGAGTAGAGGGGGGAGTGGTTTGTCTGGCAGAGGAAGACTGTTCCTCAGCAAAGAGGGAACAAATGGAAACTGAGGCATCCACATGCCAAGAGGAGGCCCTGTCATGCCTTCTAAAACATTCTCAGTCTCTGAAATTTCCAACCGAAATCCTGTGAGAAGGAACGATTCAGATCTGGGATTTTAGGTGGAAGAATGCAAAAGGCTAAAGTAAGGACTTTATAACAAAAACACTCTCTGAAAATTTTCGTCAGCCAAGAATAAGTAACCGCAATTTTAAACTGATTGAAGTGCAAGCATAATTCACTCTAGCTCAGAATCCATCTCCATCACTGCACTATATATAATGACTTCTGCAGACCTGTGTTTCATGTCTGGTGTCTGAATCAGAAGAGAAACAACCATATTTCACAGACTGATTCTGAAATGGCATCTGGGATTCTGCCACTGCTTCGTGGTAGTCGGGGATGTGAGGAAGGAACCCTGTCACTTAGGACACAGTCAGCCTGGAGGACAGTTCAGTAAGTGACACAAACCAGACAGAGGAATACACTTTTAATACAGCCTGACCCACTGCCGAGGTTTCTTTGCCTCGTGTGGTCATTTCCAAACTGGGGGGTTCACCAGAACGACCTGAAGGACTTGGGTCTCTGCCTTTGAATTCCTGGAGTGGAACTGGAAGGCTCTATTCCCAACAAGTGCGCAGCGACGCTGGCTCTGTGGCCCGTGGACCATTCCTGGAGGACCACTGTTACAAACACACCCGCTACTCATTCACACCCCCGGTGCCTATGAACAGGGACATGTCCATTCGGCTCCCATTAACGCACGTCCACGCATTAGAACTTGTAGCTACCTGTACTCTAGGTAGATCTGTTTCCAGAAGTTGCCTGCAGTGCGTTACCTACCATGATCACCATCCTAAGGAAATGGCTCGGGGAGAGTTTGAGATCAGATTTGCTCTACTTCCAAGGAGTCCCGTGCTTACCCACATGGCACAGCCCTTTCCAGCCCTTCCTTCCCAAAGGACCCTTCTGGTTCTCTAGTTCTTCTAGCAGGTACCAGGACTATTCCAGATGCTCTACACGTATTGGCTCATTTTTCCCTGAGATATCTTGCCAAGTAATTGATGTGAATCACCCCACCCATGCACAGATGTGGAGACTGAGGCATAGAGACATTAAATGCCTCCCTCAAGGCAAAGGTAGACACCGGAATCTCTCTGGCTTTTCACACTCTTGAGAAGCGCAGCTTATACTCACCTGTTCCCAGAAACAGGACGTGGTACCGACCATCGGCCGCGTTCACACGGTCCACGGCTATCTTGGTGTACTTGTAGTCCGTGCCGATGCGGACCATCAGGGGCCGCCTGTGGATCGGGTAGATGGAGTTGTACATGAGCGGATGGTTCCGGATAAAAGTGACCACATCGTCCGGGAACTCCTTGGTGGTACGCATGTTGGGTGTAAACGCTCCTCCTGGACACTGAAATAAGGCATTTAAAAAATGGTGACCAACGGTAATAAAATAGTCACTCCATTTCAGTGACCGTCAGAAGGCCTCTTTCCAAACCCTTAGAAGGTCAGGTTGTGTTAAGTGTATTTGTTTTCCACTGGGGAGAAATCCACAGCCTGACCATGTGTGTGGTTAGGTCTGTGAAGGTAACACAGAGCTGCGGGGCGTGGTCAGTGAGTGAGGGCCGTCCACGCTCCTGCCATGCTTATTTTCAGAGAGAGGATTCCATTTTGTACTTAACAGAATTTTCACTCTTCTCATCCATCACTTTTTTATCTTCTATTTTTGTGCCATAAACTATATTGTTAAAAAAAAATCTCACAGGTACTATTTCATGGTGCTATTAGTTCAAATAAATTAGAGGTTCATCTTCAAATTCATTCAGAATGCTAAGAACTTTATCCCATCTGATCTTCCTTCCTAAGAGGGATCCCGGAAGTCAGGTGTGGGGAATTAGCACTGCCCATGTCCCGCCGGTGCAGACCCCAGTCATGCCCATCCCCCTGGAGGGCAATCCCCACAGCCCAGGATGCTCTCAAGCCCGCATGCTGTGACTGTCCCCGGTCCACAGCCCCTGGCACCCGGCCTCCCCTTCCGGCACGCTCTTCCCCAGCCCGTCCCAAGACTGTCTGTTGCTTCACCAGGTCTTGGTGCAGAAGTGACTTCTTCCGTGCAAAGCCATAAAAGCAGCTCTCTCTCCCCCATCTCCACTCTGTCTTTGGCCTAACCGTTTTCTTCATGGTCCTCCCCAGTACTGCACCACACATTCTCTATTCCCACCTGCACGGTTCACTCGTCTATCAAGAACACAGCCCGTGGACTGACAGTACTGGGGTCACCTTCGCCATCCAAGCAGTAACACAGTGGTGGTAGATCCTTTGTAATGAGTAGCTGAATGTGTGTGTCACATCATTCCTTATCTCCCACTTGTGACTTTGGTAGAGGGGCTGCATGGAACTGGAGCCTCAACTTGGTGGGAGAGGGAATTCAGAGCCTTATTGTTGAAGGCGCAGATAGGAGGCAATAAAGAGACACAAAAGATGGGCCCTTGCAAGGCGTCTGAGTTTGCAAAGAGACCCTGACCAGGACACTGGAGGCCAAGCCCTAGGTAAGCTGGGGGCAGCTGAGGCTGGGAATCATGACTTGCTCATGAGAAGAGGTGAAGTTGTACAGGGTGACACCCAGGCACTCTACTTGCCAAGCCCTCTTAAATACTTGACAACAGCTTTGCTTCCAGGAACAGAAAGCCTTAGCTATGTTTTTCTTGTAGCTCACAGCACTCCTGTTCTAACTTCATTTCTCCTCACTAGAGAGGTTGGAGATAAGCGGAGAGGGACTAAGCAACTGGCAATGGATGCAGCATGGGACATAGTGGGGACTGTGACCAGCTGAACAGTCACATGGCACCCAAAGGTACCGATGGCCCCTGTGTTCCAGGGATCTCTCCTGTGTCACAGGATAAGGCTAGTTTTCTTAAATTTCCACAGAAAAACAGTGATGAGGAGTTTTGTGTGAAATCAGCCAAATCTTGAAAGTTGACTCAGTTAAGAAAGAAAAGCAACTTTGGGTGTCATGGGGAACACAGACACCTCTGGCTCAAACCCACATCACAGCCTCCGTCCGGTACTGTCAGTGCCTCACCAGACAATCATGTTTGCCACTGTGCATCCGAGAACCACCAGTGTGGTCTGCCTGATTTAGCCCACATCTTCATGAGCATGATTTCCAGGTGACCCTGAAGAGTGAGCATGGCCAGAGCTGTGGGGAGGGCCAGAACGCAGCTCTCTTCCTGGAAAAAGGAACCGGAGGCACTGACAGGGCTTAACCAAGGGGACAGAATGAGGTGGCAGCAAACTGAGCCTCTCATTCCCGAACCATCCCCCTCAGTTCGTGGGTCTGTCTGTGAAGAACAGGCATCATGTCCAAGAACACACGTGTACAGACTGCCCGCGGTGGGCGCCACGATGAGGGCAGAGATTGCAGCTTGAGGTTGCTCTGAGCTGACGGTGGGTTCCACGCTTCTGCGGAGCATGGCATTAAAGGGGTTTTCTGCTTCAGTTCTTCACACAAAGTGGGAAGGGAAAGGCACTGCTCGGGGAATGAAAACATGGAAAGAACAATGCATGGGCGCTTTGAATACTTCCAGACCTTCCTAACACACCACCAATTATGGTTTGCCAAGCTGAGATGTCCCCTGAAATATTTGCAAGCGTTCACATTTGTAAGTTCCAGAAAGATCCAAACTTAGCATGTATCACTAGGCAATGCCTAACAATTTCCAGTTAGCACAGGCTTGGACTCCATGAGCTTCATAAATTATCAGTGCACGGTTTCTGCCATAGGCTGTTACTTAAAGGTAAGAGAAATTCAGATAAGACTTTTGTTACGGTTGCTTCAAACCATAATTCTAAAATAGAAGATCCAAGCAAATGAACTCAAGTCAGTGACTTTGTATTGATTCACATTTTCTCCGTTAGAAACTAAGAATTGTGTGGTGTGTGTGTGTGTGTGTGTGTGTGTGTGTGTGTGTTCATAACGAACTTTCCCTTAGAAACTAGTGTCTCTGAGTATGGATTTATTTTTAAAGGTACAAAAAGTTTTGATAGTAACTCCTGTATTATTCATAGCATAAACTTTGCAGGTAACGACACAGGACGAGTGATAGAGTAGTAGCAAGAATGAGAGGTAATTAGCTTTGTAGACAGGGTTTGCATTGGTGTGACATTCCCAAATCCAATCAAGAAGCCTTCACTTTCCCTGGTCTCGGACCCAGGAAACAGATTTCTGACGCCCCACCTAACAGAACATCAGGGCCACTGGAAGACCAGTGCCACCTCTGTGAACGGGTTGGTGTTTCATTCTCCAGAAACCCAACATTACCCAACAAACAGTCATTAAATGATTCTGGTTAAACTTCCCCCTTCTGGGTTTGTTTTCCTCCAACTTACTCTCTTCCTGTTTATCAAGCAGTCATCAGCAGTCCTTGTTTGAGTGAAGACAGTTTAAATGTTACCGAATTGGGGAGTAAGGGGGAAAAGCCACCCTGAGGTGTCCTGACTGTTGTCCTGACCTAAGTCAGCTGGCCTCCAACATGGGTCCTCCTGCTTACCCCGGGGGACACTCTCCCTGGCCTCACATCTGCTCAGGGTTACCAGATTGTATATGTCTACGTGTAAATAGGTACACACCCATTCTTTGGGTATATTTTATTCAAAACCCATATTGATGTACACTGTGGAGGACATAAAAATAGGAAATCCCTCTAGTCTTCTAAACTCCAGGCAACTCCTAATACTCCAGGAAAGAAGACAGATATATTCAAAGCACAATAGCCACTAAGAAAGAGAGTGAGAACCCGAGACGAATGCAGTAACTAACAGCTTGGTTCTGGATCAGGTAGTGTGTACATAAAAGCCATTCTTTTTCAAGTTAATTCAGAGTAGTGCAGACATTGGAGCTTTCAGGGTTACTGAAGAGGTTTAGAGAGCAGAGGTTGAGGGATTTAAGGGACCATGATTCCGTGGACATCGAGGTAGGAGGTTCTGTGACATTTACAAATAGATGCTAACACCTATATTGAGCCCCACCTAACAGGGTCTGCACTGTACACAAAGGCAGCCTCTGCAGAAGGGCCATCCACGTTGCGATGGAATAGTGCAATTTGTTAGCTGGGCCTCAGAGACCGTGTACAGTCTTTGGCCGCCCTTTGCAACATACCAAAGGTGTCTTGTTTCGCCCACAAACTTGAGTTCTTGATGGAAAACATTCTGACACCGTTGGCTGGCTTCCTGCCACGGACCCAGCGGCCTGGGAGGCCCTTTGGTACCGCAGCAATCAGCCGGGCTTGCAAAGCAGCACCTACGGGGAGCATTTGGAGGAGGGTATAGGGTTTCTGCCAGGGTTGTGTACTTATGGGGTTGACCCAGCAACCGGACTACTGTGTGGGGAAATAGAGCAGGACAATCCCAGTTGATCCTTTACTGGGAGGACTTCAGACACAGCATTTCTAACCCGGAAAGGAGCAAAGGGATGCTGTGGTTCCTTGGCTGCTGCTCCTCTGGCCACGTGAGCAGGAAGCCCGGGGAAGGGAGCCACAGGGCTGCTGTGAGTCATGGAGCTGACTTCATGGGGCTTTGCCCAAGCAGGGTGGAGGGCCCAAGTCCTCGGGAAGCTCACTTTCCTAGGAGGAGTTCCAAGGTCGGCCCTCCACCCGCCTCCGTTCCCTCAGGACCACTCATCTGACAGTTTTTGGCTTTAAGAGAGCTGTTTTGGTCTCAGAACCAGATGGAAGAAACCACATTATAGAAATATGTCTTAGGCACATCCTACTCCCTCTGCTGTGAGGAGTTTGTTCCAGATGTGCGTCACCCGCCCTGGCTTTAGAGCAGGGAAGGCAAAATGCTTATTCTTAGAAAAGCTAAAACATTGTGAACAGAGACTATTTTGCAACATTTTCTAATTTAGCACTGGTTAATTTTGGTTTGCTAAAAAGGCTGATCTCTGGTCATGCAATGAGAGTAACAGCCCCTTGGTGTGAGCGGTTTCTCACTGTGAGTCCCAGAGCTCTATGCACAAGTTAAAGTGGCTTCCAAGTGGTCCTGGGGTTGCAGGCCAGGACAGAGGAGGGGCTCAGGGTGTGGCTTTTCTTCAGAGGAGAAGAAAACCCCTATTTGTAGCATCTGCCAATTTCCACGGTGCTAGTACTCCCAGCATGGCTAGCTTGGGTTCCACTGTGATGCCTACAGCACAGATGAGGCACTCAGCATGCAGATCCTGTGCGGGAGCCCAGAGCAAGTCAGCCTGGAACACTCCACAGGAGGCCATGCACTGCAAACCCTCCCCCAACCAGCTGGAGTTGCTTTGCCTCTGCTCCTGGATTTATCTGCTTGTTGGTTTCCTCTTGAGGTGCTTTTTGGGGATTCAGCGAGAATAGAATTGGGGCAACTGAAACCCAGTTACTCCTTTATGAACCCCATCTTTATGCAAAAGAACCATCCGTCAAAGTGCGTGCAGAAAGCTCTGGTCAGCTTCAAGCCACCCTGAAGAATGCCTGGTGCCTCAGTAAGTGCATTCACTGGAAAAGCCCGAGTTTTCTGGAGGATTCCAAGAGAGCCGTCAACCTGTGGTGGCATTTGCCAGCTGCTCACCCCCTTTTCCTTTCTGTCTCCTTCCCTGTATCCGACTCTGTCCCAGGTACGCAAGGTGCTAAGACTATTCTGTCTTCTCCCTGTGCTGTACAAAATGAGCAGAGGTTTGCCCCCACTTATTTGGAGCTGTGGGCATCAAAGAGAGACAACTTAAAGGGCACAGTGAACTTCATGATACTGTCAGATACTGATTAATTATAACTTTTAGAAATGTAATAGTTTTAGGGATAAGCAGTGATTCTCGAAAATTTCCCCAATTTAATTAAAAGTTAGTTGTGTTATATAAAACTATGGAAATGGTTAATGTTTGGGAACCAAATTCAAGTGTTTTTAATTATAAATAAATAGTTTCTTTAAAGGCTTAGTAAAGCATGTTTCTCAATTTAAATAAACTGACAGCTGGCAAGTTTAAGACAATAAGAAAATAAAATAGCAAGAAAAACATTACAAATATATTGTAATGGCACAAAAAATGAAGCAAGTCAATAATTAGTAAAAATTATGTTGGATTAATATCTCAAAGAATACTGCATTAGCCAAGGAAATCTCAAGTTCCAATGAAAACCCGTCATAAGTTAGGCTTATATGAGTACTGTATTATCTATCTTTTGGTATTTTTCATAAAGTATTCTTTTTCATTTACATCCACTGCATTCTATAATTTATAACCTTATTCTAAAAAATAGAGAAAGATTATATTTCTCTTAATGAGCGATTGAAGAAAATCTTCTCTCAAACTATGGTCTTTATGGCATTTTTCAGAGACAAACTAATCAGTATCCTAGAAAGCAGTATAATTATCAGCCAGATGAAAAATAAACAATGGGAGTTTTTAAACTGAAATCCAAGAAAAATTCCTATTCTAATCTGCCAATGAATAGTCTGTATCTTAGTTGGAAAAGTTAGCTTTCAATGTGTCTCTTAATGTTAATACTGCATGATACAGAATCACCTATAACTCCCCTCAAAAATTGTCATTCCAGTTTAGGGGATTTCTAGCTAAAAGGCAGTTAAATAGTTCTAATGTATGAATTATTTTATAACATATCAATATTTTATTTAAATTATCACCTCCATTTCAATTATTTGCTCAAATATGCCAAACATTTTTCTTTGAGAAAGATATGCACATAGTTTAAAGCTAAGCACATCACTAAAATTTAAAATCTCCCCATAAGTTAATTTTCACTTGGATATTACCATTAAAACAGGGGGCATTGCTTCATATGAAGAAGTGCTGTGGAAAGAAACCAGTAACCAAATACTTCGGATCCACTGAGAAGTTAAAACTTTCAGAGCTTCAGACTCTCTTCAATTACAATTAGAAAAACACATCTGCTGTTAGACTTTCACGGTGTCCTAGAACCTAACGGGCACTTTGTCAGCAATACACTGTGAAGGTGGAGATCCGTATGCCAGGTGACAGGCTGGTGAAGCCCCAGTTCTGGGAGTCCTGGAGCCGCTTCAAGCCAAACATGGGGCGAGCACAGCAGGAGGTCCAGAGTCCTATTTAACTAACATCAATGGACATTCAAGTTTTGTTTAGTGATCAGCCTAACAACAAGGACACCTTCCTAGATACTCACGGTTCCAGGGCGAGGGTAGGGGATTCTCCCCTGGTAGGAAATCAGCTGATGGTTCGGCCCTTCTTTGTGGGCAAAGGGCCCGTTAAACACGGTCTGTATGTCAGACAGGTGGTAGACGCACACTGCAGAGCCTTTAAAGACAGAGCTGCAAAAATAAGCACAGGAGTCTATTTCCTCATTTTATAAACGGTGCTACGATTTAAAAAATAGGTGGTGATGCTTATGATATAAGGCTGACCTATTTCATCACGGGAAACTGGAACGCTACAGTGCAGAAGCGCAAAGCTGAAACAGCTTTTCAGAATGGAAATAAGGCGTTGATACATAAAGCATTCAAGTGGTCCACATGGAGGGCAAAGATGGTAACAGTAACACACTATGGAGAAATTCTTCTGAAGGTTTCCCAAAGTAGGACAGAGGTTACTAACTAGTTCAATTTAGCAACAAAAGAAGTACAGATGAGTTTATATGAATTTGAATTCCAGATTGCCATCCATGTGAGCTAAGGCATTTAATTCTGAAATAAATGCCATTAATAAAAGAGCACCATCTTTTTATAGTAAGATGTTTTTGATATGAGAGCCTCCTGTTTTCCTGAAAAATAAGCTAAATTGTCATTCTTCTTGCTCCTTCTGTCTGTAACATCTACAAAAGACTCATTAAATAATCCTTAGTCAGTAAAATCTCAAGTTTGTTTGACTCCTTAAAATCATTTTCATGGCCACTACATCAGACTGACCAAAACCAACATTTCTCTGACTGACTCATTTATCTCAAAGCAGAGTCCTAATGCAAAATGTTTTGTGTTCTCATAAAAGTGAACAACACATACTAGTATGTATCATTAGAATCAGTTGTCTGAACTCATGATGTTTAATTTCCCAATATTAAACTTATTGGTATTGGGGAAAAGAGGCTAAGAGATCGTTTTAGTGGTATCAACACCTTTTTTTTTAAGAATTTGGTTATTTTTCTTTGCTCAGTTCTTTGTGAGCTAAATTGAACCTATTCCTTTGCTAAAGCAGGAGCTAAGAGTATCCCAAAGATAGCTTTCAAGGAAAACACTGATAATTTAAAATCAATGTATCTGTCATTTTCTTCTTTGAATAGTTCACAATCATACCATGTCTCAACCCACTCAAAGTTAATGCTAAAACCTGTAGATCTCCATTTCCTAGTTGATTGTCTGATAAAAAGCCCCAAAATATCCCACACTGGCCAAGTAGCTATGCTGAAATATGAGGTTGGGTTCCAAAGAATGCTTCTTGTACAAAATTAACAACAGAAATATGCGCATGGCAGGTGAGGATACAGAGAACTGTATAATAAGTGACACTGAACATCTCAGAGAAACTACAGTATAGTAAACCTATGTTGAAACATAAGAAACACTGCCATGTAGAATATAAAACTGGTTTAGTTTTTGTTAGGTTTTTAAGTAGCCTTTCTCTGAAGTGAAAATTATTTTGATAGCAATGCTATAGCTTTTACATTTTTCCTGAACTATAATTGGTACACAGGAATTATACATATTGCTGTGTACACGTAGGTGAGTTTGGACATATACATACACTGAACATTCCAGTAAATAAACATGTGTGTGAGCTCTACCAACAGTGACAATAAAAGGTCAAAGATCTTTGAAACATGACTGTTGAGATTGTTTTCTTAGAAAAAAATATCTTCCACACTGCACTGATACATTTTAATTCACAGCAAGTAATCTTTACAAATAGGAACCATTTTGAAACCATGTGTCAAGTTCAAACGTAACTTGGTAATCTGGGAAACATAAATAAAACAGGAAGGTTCTACTCCAAATTCTTTGTAAACTCAAAGACAAGAACGTTTTCATAATATTTACTATTACTCAATAAATTTATTTTTTGACTCATAAAATGTAACTGATTAGTAATTACCTTGATGTTGTAAAAATACCATACACCAGTGTGGTCCTTGGATTATCGGTTTCCAACAGAAACACATCCTCTAGAAAAAGGAAAATGTCTATCTTTTAATATTTCTAAACAGCAAATGTGTCTGTTAAAATTACCCTAAGAAAATAATTTCAACTCTTGGAGTACTATTAGAAAGATACTCATGAAACATCATTGTAAATTGGAAATAACTAAAAATGATAAGCACGTGTTAAATTAACATGTTACATAGACACTATCAGGATTTATGAAGAATTGGCATCCCTATGGGAACCATTATAAAGAATAATGCCAAGTGGAGGAGTCCTGGTGGTACGGAATACGAACGGAGGCACAGGAAACTTGGAACTCCGCACAGCGGCGGAAGGAAACGGTGACCGAGTGTCCTGCACAGCAAAACTGTTGAAATGCCCTTGTTGCTTCTTTGCTTGCAAATTTCAGGCTATCCTTTAATGTCTATCAGGTTTCCTAAATTTTAAATATTTAATTTCTTAAATATCAGGTTTCTTAAAATTTAAAAAATAATGAAACTCTTGATTTCTTTTAAATCTAGATTTAGAAGTAGGAACACAGAAGACATTTTTTCTAAGTGCATTGTCTTCACACAACATAGGACTTTATTTTGACTCAAATTTGAAATTGCACCTCTAATAGTAAGATGTTTTGAGTCCATCATAGCAAAGACAGGGTATTGTCATGTCTGAACATGAAGACTTCCTGTTAGAAAGCTGCCATTTATGATCCAGTACAAAGAAGGTAAGAAGGACCGGGCTTTAGTGAAGCTTTGCGAACTCAGCTCTTGTTGAACAACACAGAGAGATGCAGGTATTTAAATTTACAGCAAATTGAGGGAACCTACCTTCAGAAACCTGTTCCCAGCCCCTAGCCTTTCCACAAACGGGATAAGGGCTACGTCTAGATCTCTCCCAAAAACGAAGTCTAAGACATGAGGTGTGTACAATGTGCAAGGAGGTAATGGAAAACACAGTGATGGCGAACCTTTTGGAGTCTTCAGTGAGGCAAAGAGCACGCTGGGACGTGCGTGCCACAGGTTCGCCACCACTGTCTAGGCTGTCATGAAATGCTAACTGGAACTTTTTCTAGAAAAAATGATATATGCAGACAAAGCACAATGGACTTTCAGAACAACTGCATATTTCAGTGTTACAGCTGCTAGAACTCTGAATTTTTCTCATATCATATGTACAGTTTTATAATATCCAATAGGTATATATGGTATTTTACAAAAAAAACTGTATATGTAATGTACATATGTAAATAGTTTTTGTTGTTTATCACCTGCCTCAAAATCTGAGAATAAATGTCCTTTTCCATTTTAAGATAAAAGCAAAAGAGGAGTCACTCTTCAGTGGCTCTTAGCAAACAGGAAATGCTGTCGTCACCACATTAGTCCTATCACGGAGGATTCTTCCCTGCCAGGGAACAACCAGACTCTCAGTCTGTGGCCCGGAAAGTGAGCAGCCCTTCACGGCACCCTGGGCTCACTTAGTCCTGGGTCAAGGAGCAGAACTAAGCTGGGATGGACACCCCGATCTCCACTCTGACACTGGTCCATCCAAATTCCATCCTGCCTATTAGATTTGATAGTAAAAATATATGACCTTATTCATATATGAGCAGATTTTAAATTAGCCTACGACATACATCTGTTTCTAAAAGCCCAAGACATATCATTAAATTTTACAAGTGCACCACAGACACACTCACTCACTCATTGATATATATGGTACACGGAATGAAACAATTATTTTAGCAGTCACACAGGGGCAAAATAAATTTAGAAAATACTTGAAGAAACTAATGAACAAAGCCCAGATGTTAAGAGCACAGGTTATTTGCCCCGGAAGTTGTGTGGCATCTGAGAGCCCGTTACAGCCTTGCCAGCCGCCCTCTGCACCCCGTACCTAATTCGTCGAAGTGCGTCTCTGGCCCATCATCGTCGGTGACCGAGCACACCAGCCGCGCCTTCAGGAAGGTGGTCCACTTGTTCACGAGGCTGCGCAGGCCACCGGTGTCATTCTGAAACCAATTTGCAAAGGTCACACCCGCCATTCACAAAGATACAGAAGGGGTTGCACTAACACTCACCTTGGAGTGGGACTGCTTTAGCATGCCTTATCACCTGGAGAACGGAAGTGTTATCCACACCTGGACCTCACAGTTAAAAATGTTTAATACCTGCAGCACTGCATAAAATGGTGAGAGCTGCACTGTTCCTCTCTTAACGGTATCAGCCGCAAAAGAATCAATTATGTGAACAAAGAACCGACCTAATTTTAAGTGTATGACAGAAATGCTCATAAAACCTTCTGGAGAATAACCTCATTTGGACTCTCTGGGCAGCTCATCGTCTTGACTTTGAACAAATCACAGTGCACAGGGAGGTCTCAGCCTGAACCGTGGGCGGCAGCATGGACCTGGCACCCAGCACCCCAGCTCTGTCCCCCTTTCTTTTCTCCGCATCCTCCCTCACCAGATGCTTTACTGACGCGTTCCTGGCCAGGCTGGGAGCCTGGTGTTTGGATCGTTCACAAATACTCTCTATTTCTGACTTATTTTTCCCTCCTGTGCGGTGAGGCCTTTTCACCCTTTCTGCTAACTTTACGAAACAGCTTAGTTCTTACTGGTGGCTTGTTCAAGATTTAAGGATTTTTTTAAAATTAACAATAAACACTTTGAGAAATACTTTTTCACAAAGAATGCTAATATAAATAGGTCAACACAAGTCTGTGAGTCAGCGGAGAGGATGTCATGAACTTTTGAGTGGTCTCTCTTGTTACTGTTTCTACACAGAGCACGGCTGTTTATAACTAGAACTGTATTTTGCACAGCATTTCTTAATTTTCACTCTTGTAAAAAGTCCCACAATCTTATCGTTTACTGAGATCTGCGTGTACCATATTTACAGGAATTGTTTTATTTCTTTTAGAATGTTTGAATTCCAATGTATTCAAGGCACAAGCACAAGTGAGTCCAAACTGTTTATCTGTGTAAAACCACAACCAGTTTCCCCGAAGGAAGCTTTTTCCTGAAATAGAGTATGCTTATGGCAAGTGGCTAATGCAAATAAACATTATTTTATAGGCATTTTTCTCAGTAACATATTTACATATTTGTAGCTCTAGACAGTAAAGGCAGGAAGAGGAGCTATTGGAAACTGCCCACGTCTATCACGGGCGGCCTGGCAATCGGCGCAGGCGCAGTACTCACGGGGCAGACCCTGGCGATCATGGAGTGAATCTGCTTCGCGCTGCGGTTGCTGTCGGTCAGCTTCTCTTTGAAGAAGAAGTACACCTTGGCGTCGTTGGGGTCGGTGCCGTCCGGGATGACGTGGGCATCCACAAACATGGGTTCTGGAACAGAGCGTGAAGACCACGTGTTCTGATGCCCACGCGCGCGCTGGTGCGACTGCGGGTGTGTCCTTCCCCCAACTTGGGCGGAGGAGAACTGGGTGGAGGAGGGCGGTTCAAGGTTCAGAGATTAAATTTCAAAAAGCAGAAACCGCGTTCCTCCCGACACTCCACAAGAGGAGAGTCAAGGGCCTCCCAGTGCAGCTGTAACTTGACAGCTCAAACCGTTTTCCTCCGACTGCGGACTGCGGTGCCCTTTGGACAGACACGGGAAATGCTACCGTTAGTTGTGCACTGACGAGTTTTTAAAAATTCAGAAGCTCTTCTACCGACTGTTTCCCATGGAATCTGATGGCTGCTTTACAAGAAAAAATGTTCGGTTTCCAACATGTGGCTTTCAATCTAGTGCATATAAACTCGAGTTCACTGAAGCAGAAGGAGGAGGGCAGAGTCCAAAAATCTGAACAACACATTTTTCTTAAAATAAAGCAAATGAAATGAAGGGGAAACTTCTCAAGGAAAAATGGAATCATGTGAAGACACACAGGGTTTCCTTATTTCCAGAACAAAACGACTCTCAGAATGCTCCCTTTCCAGATGGAGTGAAGGAGTAATTTGAGGAAGTAAACGGACAATCAGTGCTTTCTTGTGCTGCTCTATCTGCAAAATAAGATGCTTCACTGTAGTGCCTCACGCTTCGCTGGGCATGGGAGGCGAACCCCACATTTAGAGCCAGCCAGAAATGTTCCCCAGGGTGACATGACAGCATCCCTGGTGACTTTCTTCTCTTCTAAGGAGCCATACATAAAAACCTAATCTGCAGCTTTTGCATGTGAATTCCGTAGGACCCCAAGGACGAGAAACCACTGAAGGATGATAATCTCAGGGTTATCACTCCTGTGATTTCTCCTGAATAGAGCAGTCAAATTTTGAAAAAGTTCTATACAAAAGTTTTCTCATTATAAAATCCCAGTATAAAACAAACCAGAAGAGTTCTTGAATGCAATCCATTCACTAATCCCAATGTCACAGAGTTGAGCTGACTGTTAAATTTGGCATTACTAAAACATATGAGCAGATGAACCCAGAAAGCCCATTTAATCATAGTATGTTAGCCTTCCACAACTGGAGAAGATGCTTGGGGACTGGCAGGTATGACGGATGCTCCTACCACCTTTTATTTATTTATATTCCCATCACAATTATAGGGTGAGCCGTAAAGGAAGGCACTGCAATGTGAACAGTGTGCAATTTCATTTGTTTATCTTAAATATTGTATGTGTTATAGTACAAAATTGCTATTGTTCGAATCATGGCTCATACCTTCGTTTTCGTTCATTTCCCTTAGTTATCATTATAGAACTGACAGTTGGTTCAAGGCACAGTTCTAAAGAAAATGTCCCCCAAGTGTTTTCTTACCACTTAGCCACTTGGAATTGTGTTGATCAGTTCTGACTGCATTCCTCTTGGTTAAGCTTCGAAAAATGGCAGCATCTGTCCCCATGAAATCTATATACATTCCCGAGAAAAGCTCCTCATCTACAAAAAAAGAAAACAGAAATGTAAATGTTTTAAAGCTATTTTAAAATTCAAGGTGCATTTATTTATTTCTTGGGCAATCAATTAAAATGTTACAGAATGTTTGTAATTGTTAATTTGTCTCATTAACCATAAAATTTTAACTTTCTTGTCAGTACTGGGCATTGATTCTAGGGTCTGCACACTGAGCTACATACACTCCCAGCCTCGTTATTTTTTATTCTGACACAGGGTCGCATCGTTAAATTGCTCAGCATGGAGTAGAACTTTAATCCTCTTTCCTCAGCCTCTCAGCATATTGATATTACAGGTGTGTACCATCACACACAGCTGTGAGAAAGCCTCACCTGTCTTCTTATTATCTCTATAATTACTATGTATGATATATAGTAATACATAGAGGTGTATTATACATAGGTGATAAACATATGTGATACAGTATACAATGGTATATTTACATATATGATACAGATATATATATATATATATATATATATATATATATATATATATATCTCAAAGCCTAGAATGACTTCTTACTATATAGAAATAAAAGTACCCCATCTTTATTATGCTATCAATTTTATATAGTATGTATAAAAGATAAAATATCTTAATTCTTTTACTTTAATAAATAAAAAACCTATAAGAACCAGAACACCTGGTTTCTAACCAGGGAATTGTTAACAGATTGGGAATAAGGCTAAGTCATTTAACACCTTGTCTCTCAGTCTTCTCAGTGATAAAATGTGGATTCATAGGTTGTGACTTCAAACCTTCCCAACACACAACAGAACTCTAGGTTTACTCACCAGTCAAACCCAGTCCGGTATAATTACGTGACTATGTGGTGGCTACTCTCAAACTGACAAAATGCTACTAATTCGTTAAAGATTTCATCATTAAAGATCTACACAGACTCTCACAAAAACGGTATGCACACACCAGGAAAAGAAAAGTGGGATCATGTTTTCAACAGATGGTGTTACCTGGGTATGGGGGACCCCAGAGAATGCAGCAGAGCACAGAAACCCCGCTTTGCTTGGCTGCCAGCCTTAGAGAAGGCACTGCGATGCATGTGCAGCAATCTCACTGCTGGGGTTTGCAAAGCAGCAGGTCACCGTCTGCAAGCTGACGGCCACCACTTGGTAACTCTTGTAACTGTAGCAGTGACTTTACTAATCTCATGATGTCTCAATAACTTACTATGAAAATACTGATACACAGTTTTCTTTTCCTGAAGTGTGGATACATTTTGGGGGGACAAATGGTGCATTTGGATCTCTAGTGCTACAAGGTTCCTAGTGTATAAACAAAGTGCACATTTTCAATTGTAACTTGGTCATAAAAAGTAGAATAAGTGACAAGAAAACATTTAAAAAGCTAATAACATCATTATGAATGGCTCTCCCTGGGATATTTTAATTGGCATGACACTAAAAGCTGACGTGCGTTTGAAGATCTCGACTCCTCTTTTTCACAGTAAGGAGTGGTAAGCACGGTGTCTCTAAGAAGCAAGGGACCCCAGGTGTGGGACAGCAGCAGGGTGTGTATTTTAGGAAGAATGAGCTGCCCATTGGGGTCTTAATTAACCGGGCTGCTCACTTCCTTCTGACTCCTGAACAGGTTCTCCTGGTGGCCACTGTGGGCAGCGCTGGACAGCACAGTAAACCCTGAGCTCTCACTGTTGAGCACTGAGCCGCCCAGCTGGACCGGGACAGCATGCAGAATGGGGCATTTCCGAGCGGGCTCCCAGCTCAGCCTGGACCCTACCAGAAGGGGTCCATTCCACAAAAACATTACAGAGAGAGAACAAAGTGTGCAGACGGACTTCGTGGGCAACTGGGCAATGTAACCCTGGCTGGGCATGTGGCCTAAGGGCAGGGCTCTTGTCTTGCATGCACAAGGCCTGTGTTCAATCCCCTGAACCACCAGAAAGGGCGTACTAGGTCGAAAAAGGACAAGAGACAGGCTGGGATGCAGCTGAGTGGCAGAGCAATGGCCTTGCACCCTGAGACCCTGGCTTCCATCCCAGGACTGAAGGAAGTCCAGTGAACACCGGCGAGGCACACATGCGTACAGAGTTGGCTGTGAAACTGAGATAACTTTGTAACTGGTTATTTTGCGTTTTGTTGTAAGCAGTTAATCATACAGCCATGAACTACAAAGTCCTGCTGTTAAAATTCATTGATTAGCACAGCTATCAATTATCACATCGGCCTTTAAGAAAGAGGAGATGTGGAGACTGGCATAGGGTCTATTTAATCCTCTCTTTAGTAACATATTAAAAGTTATACAAGGTTGCATGTCCAGTGGGCTTCCCTTCCTGTCTCACATTTTCGGTGATTTTAATAATAGGTTATGAAGTTTCTGCTTTATTTTGTATTAATAAGAACTGTTTAATGTCACTTTGAGAAGAATTGTGTTTAAAAGATTATTTTATTCAGAATTTACTTGCAGGGTTTTATATAACGATAAACTCATGCCTTTTAACTTTAATCCAAAAATATTTAAGTTTCCAATTGTACTCTCACTGATATGGAAAGCTTCACGAGTTTTACAGTAGGTCTTCTTAATGATAATAGTTATTTATATCTAATATAAATATATAATATATATAATATAATTATAATATAATATAAATATAATATAATAATAGTTATTTGTTGTCAGATAACATTGAATGTATACAGCAAAAATACTGTACATGTACAGGGCATTGGATGCCACAATTTGCCTGTGAAATTTGAAATTCTTTTAAATGTTACTGTTTCTTACTATGTAAGAGAAAGAAGTATTTTAAGCAACTTGCATCACGCAGTGCACTGCAGTTGACAGAAAATGAAGATCCCATAATATGGTAAAGTGAGATTACCACAAAAGTTATTTTGTATAATTTTAGAGAAAAGAATAAGTAGATAAGAAAAGTATTAAGGACACACTTAGAAGATTTCTGGTTCTTTTTTTAGTTTTTAAGTGATGCAAATTGTTTAATGTCAATTTCTTTGATAACAAAAATTGTAATGATTGATCAAAATAGTAAAAAGTAAAATAAGAACAGGAGCAAGTGAGTTTTTCAAGTCTCAGGTCGTTGGAAAACCAAGCTCAATATCTAACTCTAATATGCAAACAAATTCGATTCTCTGAAGGCAAAACTATCAAATGACTTATAACAGTTTAGGAAGAAAATTTATATCATATCCATTTTTATTCTAAACAATATTCAATGGATATGAATAGATACCATGCCTTTTTAATATGTTAACATCTTTGAAAGTTATATTCACAGTCTTTAACTTGAAATAAATGAAAAATATATACACTTAGCTTCATCACAAATCATTTTCTGACAGTTTGTTTTTTTAATTTTAAACTAGAATAGAGAATACACTCTAATAGAGAATTCCCATTCTAATAGAGAGTATGGTTCTCAAAATACAACTAATATTAAATCACATTTGGGAACTTCTCTGAAAATACACAGCAGCAGACATAATCAGAGTTCGTAGTTTCAAACCTTTCTACCTTTGGTTCTAATGACACACTTCCGCCTTCTTCCTGAGGCCAGAATAACCACATGGGACAAGTTCATGGTTAGGGTCCAAGTGCATATTTTAGTCAGTGCTAGATGTACCTGTCTTAACTGAATTTCTAGACATGAGATGGAAAGATAGGTTTCATACTTAAATGACTTAAGTGAGCACTTGAACACAATAATTTTTCGTTTGAAAGAAAATAATTTTTCATCAGTTCTAGTGTCAAAGATGAAATTTTACTCCTGACAAAACCTTAAAAAGGAAAGAGGATAAAAGCACTTATTAAGCATGTGAGGAAGTCCTGGCCTCCAAGATTGGTACCAGTCCACTTATGCTAATGCAGACGCACTCTGAGAGAGTGGCAATCACAAGAGGGGGTCTTTGAAGTGAATCACAGACAAGCACTGGGTGATTGAGCTCCAAATCACGCTGATTCGACCCCATGCTTATCAGCAGTGATTGGCACTGCTGCATCCTGGGGAACCGTGCGGGAAGTAAGGAAAGAAGAAAACACTGTCATCTGCTCTTTGTTAGACCTATCCACACGGAGTGGCTTAGCTAACCATGCACTTTGCTTTTATCATTGGGAAAGCACAGCCCATTAAGCCACGTGAGAAAGATTACTAAAACACGAGGGAAACTGATGAGGTATTATACTACGCTTAGCAGTAACCTATGCTTTGTGCTAGAGAAATACCCACGGAAGATGCTGAAAATGGCTGCCGTTCGTGTCGGTGTCCTGGTATTTTCCTGTCACCCCCCCTTTTGTCTTCTACTTACTGATCATCACAGACACCGTGTTCACATTGGGGTTGAAGGAGCAGCGTCCTTTTCCAGATTCACACTTGGAGTCGATCATGAAAACCTGGTCCTTGGTAGCAGAACAAATATAAATAATAAGATAATAAGTACAACGACAAGCAACACGATGTACTCAGTTAAAACAATTTTTCTTTAATCGAAGAAAGCACATTGAAAATAATATGCTTTTCCCGTGGTTGCTTACACCTTCTCACTTGACTCTATTAAGACTCACTTGTTCCTAAAATAGAATCCCTGTAAATTGTGAGCCAGCGTCTGTGGGACCAGCTCTGCTTCCTTTTCACTGCCCATAGAGCTGATCCAAACAGGGTCCTCTCAAATCCACATCACCAAACTGACTTAAAAACCCAGGCTCCTTATTCACCTGAACTAGAAGTACAGAATAGCAGCCCAAACCAGAAAATTATCCGTAGAGGAACAAGGCAGGTCAGAACTGAACTATTCCTAAAGCAGACATTTTTTATTTAAATAAAGGCTTTGTTTCCACTTTGTTAAATAAAACACTATGCAAGATTCAAAAATATTCGTGTAGATTAAAATATGTCATTTGGTCCCTTAGTTATTTATTTAGCCAAGTTTTGTTTTACATCTACCATACAGCCGATGCTGGACTAGACAAAAGTCACAAAAACCTTGGTACTCAAGTAATTCACAGCCCGATACGGAAGAGAGGACATGAAGAGAATAAGCAAAGTACACTGTGTCAGCTGGTTTCCTGCATTTGGTAGAAACGTTAAGCAATAAAGGAAGTAGAGGCTGGGGTTGGGAGAGCCCTTCTGAAATACAGTGCGAATGTCGCCCCTGGGGGACATATCTTCACTCCCATCACTCGGGGTCTCCAGGGCGCCAGGCAATGACAGCCTTAGAGTCGCAGCCCTGGGCCCACTGCGTCCTCCTTTCCACGAACTCACTCAAGATGCTGAAAATGTGTCTTGCCCAAGGCCAGCGAGTGGAAGGGTGACATGAGCAAAACGGGCTCCCTTCCACGGCTCACGGCTCCTGTATCTGCTTCCCAATTCACAAGGGTATTGAAAACGAACAGAACTGAGTCCACCTGTTGGTATCTAGAGGCAGAGACAGACTCCATTCAGGAAGTCAAAGCCTACACCGGGCACTGCAAGGTGTGTGGGTCTCGTCTCCTCCCTGTCTTCGCGCTACCCAGCAAACTCACGCTCTCCATGCCTTCGGAGTCCCAACCCACTCCACACCTACTCCAAACTACCGAGCATTTTGCGGAAAGCAACCCAAAGAGTAAATTCAAGGTGTTATAGATTCGCAGCCAAACAGGACCCGCTACACAGCTCGGCAAGCTTCCAGGTGCTTCTGCTAACTATTTCTTCCACTAACGTTTTTCTTTTTGCCACTACAGTCAAATCATATTTTGTTTTATTTCATGAAGTTTTCAGCTCGTATTATTTTCAACTACTTCACAGAGAAAATAAATACCTTCAATGAAACATCTACTTTCACTAAGGGCTTTGGTTACTCTTAAAACAGCAATTCACACATTCACACATCCAGTTTCATACTCAGCTGTGCACTTGGAATGTAGTGGCATTGCAGATTGAACAGACAAAACCCAAGCTCATAAACTGCCCCACATGACCTCTTCATGGTTTCTCATCTCTGTTTATGGCAACCGTATAACTAAAGAGGCTGAAAATAGCAGACAGCAAAAATGGCACCAGCTTGACCAATATAGATTAGCTCTTCTATATCTGTATCCACCAACACCACTTGTACTATTCCATATTTTGTGCCTCTGTGTCTCTCTGGACAATGTCTGAGGACAACAGTCTCTTCCTTGGCTACTATACCAGGTCTCTAACTGACCTCTGCACAGCTCTTCCAACCCCTCCTGCCTACCCCCAATCATTGTTAGTGTAACCCACAAACATCACAGAATTTTGTTGTTGCCATTATCTAGTTAAGACTGTCCTGGTTACTTCTCTTTTGATACATAAGAAAGACCAGCACTGGAGGTGGCCTGCAAGCTCTGATACGGATTGCTTCTACCTTCCTTCTCATGAAATACGTGACATTGTGGATTGAACCCATAAAAGAAAACAATAGGACCAAAGAGTAGGTAGTGAAAATTTTTAAAGAAGATAGAAGAAAATGCCCTATGGTAAGAAAATGCCAATAAAGGCATTGATTACAGAGGGCATGACCTAACTTCAATGTATAGCCTTGGAGAAGGGTTTCTGACTGAGGAAGTCAACATGGCCACTGGGAATCACGGTCACTCATCAGTTTTCGTTAACATGTAGAAGTATAAGTTTTATTAGAAAGCTTTAATAAAGATGTGGTGACAAAAGCATGAAAGAATATTCTGAGAAGCCTCATAATAGAGTGAAAAAGAGGAAAATAGGAGTTACAGAACAATCATTTTAAGTAAAAGCAACAAAATCTTGATTTTTAATTGGCTGGGGCAAATGGAAAAGAAATGAAGATATTAATTATGGTGAAGTTTACTGTAAAGACATGTATTGCTAAGGGAAATGCATGACTGGACAGTGAAATGGGGTGCTCTGGTGAGGGACTTGCCTTACCAAGCATGGGGACACTGCGGTTGACAGCACTGACCCAGCAAAGGGAAAGCGCCCTGCTCGAGGAGTAGCAGGACCCACAGTCTAAGTGGCACTGAATTGTTAATCAGTGTCACAGAAGCATCTGCTAAAACCAGCCAGGAGTGGGATGTGGTGATATTTCCAAAACGTGTAGCAACAGGAAGCAACCCCTGGGCTTTCCTGATGTTTTCCTCATGACTCCGAGCTCATGGCTTATTCTTGTTACTTTATCTTTTCTCCAGGAACAGAAGGGGGAGACAGCAACTCCAAGAGAAGCTCTGCGGTTGGGCCTCAATGGAGCAGAAACTCTAGACAGTCGCCCTCTGAGGTGCGCCAGGAGAGCTCTGTGTCCTGCTCATGAAATGAGGGTGACAGACGTGACATCATGAAAGCCCGTGACGCTCTAGTGTGAGCCCGACTCCTGAATCGCTCTGGGAACCACTGAAGTCTCATCACGTTGAGCAGGGAGAAGTGGGCATAACGTCTTAGAAACAAGCAGATGACAAGTAACTGCCAACCTGACCCGGTTCACTTTCACGCTGGCTGTGAATGTGCCAAGAAAGCCGCGCCCTGGTAAGGTCAGTGGGCCTGAGTAGAGAGCATGACCTTCGGGTCATTGCCCAAGACAGTGCCAGTGCTGAAGGAACAGGGGAGCCCTCTCAGAGCAGAACTATTTGTGTCATGTGGTCATTTCATGTGAGGGCATCCTTCATCCCGAAAGAAAATAAATACATCCAAAGTCTGGCTTCATATTAACATAATGGCTTATAGACAAAAGACAAACAAAATGGTACTACACCTGATTACAGGGGCAAACACTCAACACGCAAAAAATCGTAAATCTTTCATATCCCAATTGTACCTTGTTCCCATATTATTTAGGAGACCACATTAATTAACAGAAATGCTTCAACTTTTGAAGCACATCTTTTGAGGTAACAGTAGTGTAGTTCATGCTTAGCAAAGTGACTCTAATTTCTTTCACACTGGTTTTGCAAAGGAGATTAATTTTTGGACAGATGTCTAATTAAGGCTCAAGTGCACAGTAGGCAGTGTGAGCCTGGGAAAATGATTGTATTTGAGACCTGTGCTCTGGACGCTGCTCGATATTGTTGGCCATGCAGCTAGTACAGACTTTAGGGAGCACCTGACAGATTGAGACGTCACAGGCAGGGATCTGTTTAATTGCTTGATCCCAGGCATGTGGTCCTCATGATGAGCTCATGTCCAGGAAGCCTAACTCCTCTTCAAGAACATTAACACTTCATAGCATATTCAGCCTCACCTGGAAATGCCTCAGCTCGGGTGGAAGGGCAATGATTCAGTCATTTTAAAGTGATTTTTAACACATCAAAGTGGTATGAATTCCAAGGCTGAAACAGATCATTTAATAGAAAAAGGAATACAAGGGCTGGGGATTTAGCCCAGTTGTGCAGCATCCACTTGGTAAGCGTGAGGTCCTGAGTTCGATTCACAGTACCCAAAAATAAAAATAAAAAAGGAACTCAAAAGCAATCATTGTCCAATAATATGAGCACTAAAATGGATTAATGTGTTAAAGAAAAATAAACTTTACAGCATAGCTCAGTAGCCATATTTAATCTTTTCTGTAATTTTACTTCCAAAATGAACTGAGTTAATCCATGTGAACTAAACTAGACTTTAAAATAGGTGTTGCAAAATGAACTAAATAAAGATGATTGTTAAAATGTTTATAACAAGTGAAACAATGAGTGTGACTCAAAGAATGCGGAAAAGCTCTTGGTCCTCTCTGTGGCCACCTCGGTCAACACTCATGGACCGGGACAGTAAACACAGTCCTAAGCACTACAAGTTGAAGTTCAACTAGCCCGGTATTTGACTATGCCCAGCTATGCGTTTAACTAGCCTTTAGCAAACACCACATCATCGCGTCCATATCATTAACTCGTGGGAGAATAAGGCAGGCAAGTGGAGGGTACTGTTGGCTTTAAGTGTGTTACTTTAAAACATTCCTTTCGGCAAAAGCATTTGTCTCCACTCTAGACAGGGTTCACTTCATAAAGGTTGCTGAATTTGAAAGATAAACAAGGATTATTTAAGGCATATTTAAGGAAGGAAAGGTATAATACAGCATTTCTACTTGATGTTTTCAGTGCTTTACATTCAAAGTAATTATAATATTGACATTGTCTTTCTTTTGGAACTTTTACACTCACATATACACATATTTTTAGACTAACAGCGAAAGACCACGTACCTGAAGTATGTTGGCAGACCAAAGTTAATATATTTGGCGTTAAAAAGCATGGAAATATTTTGACTACTGTAGTACTATTTCCAAATTTATAACCTGAAATACCATTTTAAAAACCTCTGACCCCAGCATCGCGAGTGAGAACGGCGAAAGGCCGCGTTACCTCGGATCTCCTGCCTCGGTTCACGTACGTGCAGACCGGGCTGAAGGCGCCGCTGCCGCACACGTACAGGTGGGTGCGGTTGAAGGTCTGGATGACGCGGACGAAATTCCCGCAGCCGTGCTGGAAGAAGGGAGGCGAAAGGAGTCAGTGACCGCCACTTTCCCAGCCATTCCTTCCCACTCCGTTCACTTGGGACCGTGTGAGGGGTGTCGACCCTGGAGGCGTCCTGTGTGCACGCTTCCTAAGGGTGATGGAGGACACTGCCCCAGCTCATGGGGACACCAGGTCAATCACCCACATTCCGGAGGGGAAAACAACTCTGGAAAAGGAAAAATACCACAGAAACCGAACCCAAGCTAATACTGACTGTGGACCCTAAACTCTGTGGCCGGCTTAGTCCAGGCATTGCAGTGGATAAAGCAGATGAAAGCCTCTACCCTGGTGGAACTCAGTCGAGCAAGGTTGTCCCACTGCCCTGGCTTTCTGTTTTGACCTAAATCTTTACTAAGTCTAGGACCTCAATGCCAAGGCTCAGCAATTTGCCCATCTTAAGGCAGACGGAACTGACACACACGAGGCTGTGCGTTTCCATGACTGTCCTCTCGCTTCCCGCATGGTACAAGATAAGGTTGAGGAAATAAGAGAAGAAAATGGTTTATTCTATGTATTTATTTTAGGAAAGCAGGAATCCACCTCAGATAATACTGAAAATTCCTACCTCATATTGTGCTATTTTATATACCATATGTTTTTATTCTAAAATGTACAAACTTACCGATTACCAGAGGTAGACCAGTTGCTCCCTCATGTGCATGAACAGATTATACAAACCTGTTTCCCACAAAACTGCACTTCCGGACGTTCCTTCTCACTGGTAGCACGCAATTACAGAAGCTGCCGAGCTTTACGTTTGGTGAACAAAACTAACGCCAAGCGCCAGCATGCTTCTTGCTTTTTATAAAGAACAATATAATCATTGTTTCTATCCTCAATTCCCTAAAATATGCTGCCCCCCAAAAAGAAAGAAACCTCCTTTCTCACTTTCTTATAGTACAATCCAATGCAAGGTACTTATTCCCTCATTCGAAACGAAGCCCAAAACGATCCTTTCAGTCTCAGACTGAGTATGAGCGTGTAGGATAAGTTCCTGGAGCTCGGCGCACATTTCCTGGGCTGTCTCTCTACTGCTCACGGCAAATTAACACAGCGTGAGACTCAATGGCGGCCCTTCCAGCAATCATGTTTTCAAAGCACATTACTGGAAATGATTTTAACATTACAGGGAGAATTTTTATGTAAGAGAAATACATCAAAGATTAACAGTAGTTTATGCCTGTGTGGTCAGACAGTTTATTGTTTTAGGTATTCCTGATTTTTAGAAGGGAGCCTATATCTATTACTTATGTTACTGCAAAAGTAAAACAATGCAATCTCTACTAAAGTAGAACCTAAACCTAAAGTCAAGGTTATTTTACTTTTTTCATCATTTTTTAAATACATTACTGCTTGTCAACTAATGTATATTTCTCTTCATACACACTAATTTTATACAGATGTTTCTATTATAGATTTTTATTATTAAGTAATCAATCATGAACTCTGCTGTCAAAGAAATTAATTTTTACAGACCAGACTATACATTTTATTTGTATGTTAAGACAGTAAGGATTTTTGTTAAATACACAGCATCACTGTATCTTGACACCTGTTTATAGAGGTATCAAGAAGTTGATTATGTAAGTACAGATGATAACATGTTTCCCTAGAAGGAGCCGGAGATGAAGTATGGTTTGTATGCAATGTGTCTATGTTAAGAAACTGTGAGCAGGGAGACTTGTGCTTATATTGTTCACACTGAAGCTGAGTCATTCCAGGACTCTGCATACACATTTTCCACAAGACATGAGCGCGCTCTGGTTTTTTCAGTAACAAGCTCTGTCTCATTTTGCATTTCATGGACAATTTACTTTCATGAATCACTGGTATTAGAAGAAGGGCAGGGTAAAATATTTTTACATTTTAAATACAGACTCTACTCATTTCATATTAGCCTATTTATTGATCTATCTGCTCCTTGTGAGTGATGCTTTCCAGAGTTTGTTCTGCACCAGACATAGAAATAATCATTCCAATCTCCCAGGAGCTTTGATTTTCACCTCTAGAGTTGGTATCTAGTGAGCGCTCACTATGTGCTGCTTTGTTATGTCATTTTTCATGATTTTTGCTTTGCTGTTGTTTTTACAACTAAGTCCTTTAGAAAAATAAAGAATCAAGGTTTTCTTAGCTTGCCTGAGGTCACACAGGTAGAAACTACAAAGCAGATTTCCAAATAGATGAGGTTCTAAACTGAATTTTGCACTCTTAGCCACTCTGTAATTGCCACTGGATATGTCAGGAATCCGTAATGTATGTGACAGTTATTAACCTGTAAGTAACTTTTTATACTTCCTTTAACATTTATTGATATTTACAAATCTTTGAATACTTAGAGGTGGCTCTTGTTGACTCTCTCAGCGATGCTCTAAGTGTTAGTACCCCACTTTAGTAGAAGGATGTTGGGTCCCAGTGAGAGGAAATAATGTGCTCTAGGGTCAATGAGGACCCTGTCCAAGACCTGCACCAGGACCCACTCCACCATGCAGCTTTCCTAGACCACTGTGTCCACGCATCCGGCAAATATTTACTCAGCTCGTGCTTTTCAAAGCTCTGCGTTTGGTCCTAGCAACCCTGGAAGGAATAGACTAACTTCCTGTTTGCAAAGAAAGAAGAGAATAATAAATCAGGCTGTCACGGGTGCTATGATATTTTTTAATGTGCTGCAGAGGGCAAGAAGAAAAAATACACTGTGCTTCATCCAGGGACAGCTTTAAGCAGAGAGAGCGTTTAAGCTGGTCCTACAGAATAAGGTAGTGGTTGTGACACAGAAAAGCATAAGGAAAGAACATTCCAGGAGGAAACAACATGAACCAAAAAACAAAGGTACAAAAGTGCAGGACCGTCAGGGGAACAGCTCCTAGCATGGCTGGAGGACCGCTGTGTAAGGAAGCCAGGGGCCACGGGGGTTGGTCTGTCCTTGGTCATCGCGAGAGATTTCAGTGGAAATAAATACCATGAATGCCTTCTTTGCATTGTTTGCATTGTTTCCTTGTCTCTTTTGGTGGAAAAATATAGGCATGTTACATCCTTATGCAGCATGTAACATCATTTTATTTCTTGCATGCATATACATCTATATAAAAAAAATGCTGAAAGAATATACCCTGGAGTGCTGCATGGTCATGCTTAGATACCACATTATGTTTAAGGGTGAGGTGGCATTTACTGTGTGCTACACTGCATTATTTTAAACTCTAGGCTTATATTAACTCATTGCTTATTTGAGTGACCAAACAATTATGAGCACATTTCAGAGATAAAAATATCAAGACCCAGAGAAGTCTCCAAGGTCAAATGGCTAATAGGTGGTTTACCATCTTCTGTTACTTGCCACATGCTTTTCTAGGTTTTGAAAGACTTGCATATTGAATATATATTAGATAAATGTTCAAATGGTTTCAGGAAAATATATGTTTTTAAAATCTATCTGGGAGCAGACGTAAATAGGCTTTTAAAAAATTGACTCTCTGTGGTGCAAGTTATACAATTTAAAAAACTATTTTGTTTTCTTCCTGGTCTATACATATTTGGTCTGAAGATGAGGTCAGGGAATTCTGACAGAGATTCCCAAAGAATGTCATATATATATATATATATATATATATATATATATATATATATATACATTTGGTAGTAGTGTAGGGTCATCTCGGTATAGAAATAAGGAACCTAGTATACAGTTAATAAATCAAATTTGATGTTTTGTGCATTATATATACACATGCATCTATCTATCTCAGCTTAATTTTTCCGTGAAAATCATTAAATCCCATATCATTAGATACACTTGGCAGTGTGTACCATTGCTTATGCTCAAATTACTGCTTGAATCAAATGTTAGCATTTAGAAATAAATGGGATGAGCAGGAGGGTGAGTTTGCAGAGGGCTGGGATTCAAATATGTGCAGCCCCTGCCCTGACATCATGCAGGGGTTGATTCCTCAGTGTCATAGGGCAGCACCTGATTTCATTCTAGTGAGATACTGGAAAGTGATTAGGTTTAGAGAAGGTTATTCTTGTGGAACTCTCATGACAAAAAATCCTGGTAGTTTGCTAGAAAGCTTCCTCTATCTTGCTACATAATTCCATGTGGCACTTTGGGACCCTGCCAAGAAGGCCACCATAGATATGAGCTAAACTCAGTGCTGTGCCCTTCCTACCCCACCTCTGTGAGCTGATAACTTCTTTACGAGGTCACCCTGTCTCAGTCATTTTGTTACAGGCAGCTGAGTTAGATAGAAACATTATCGGCAGTCAGACAGGGCTGGGCCCTGGAAGGAACCAATGCAGAAGGCCAGATACCTTGCAACTGTTGGGGAGACAGACACTGCTGCTGTGGGCCAGAGCTCAAGACAAAAGGCAAAACAAATGCAACCACACCCTAAGGATAAACATCAGCGATTAGTATTCTAAATAGGTACCAATCTCCTTGAAGAAGCCAGGAGTCACCGTCCCAACTCCCTAAGGAGAGTCACTGCTCTTTAAGCATGCCAGCTGGCTAGCTGACTAACTAGCTTCCCCATTTGTCCTTGATTTAATCAAATTTACCTGAGCAATTAATCTTATTGGCTGACCATAGTTCTGTCCCAACTCATACCTGCCTTGCAAGTTCCCATTTTTCCTCACCACTGACCACCTCACCTTGCAGTTTGTTCTATAAAATCCCTGGAAAAGGCAGATCCTTGGCAACCCGCTGTGGACCCCTTATGTCTCTTAGACAGAAGCTTTCTTTTTCTCAATAAATATATGCCGCTCTTCACCTCCATTGTTCCTAAAATTCACTCTTCAATTTTAGAGAACAGGAACTGATACTGGACATCTAATAGGATGGGAGTTTCTTTCCCCTGTATCAATTTCATGATGGTTATGAACAATTGACTAGTATATAGGGGAAGGGGAGAGAAATGGGAAATAAGTTTTACTTTCTTTAGCTGAAGCAGAAAGCCTGCTCTATTCTCACCATTTATCTACTTTATAAATCTTATTTATTATAGGATTATGGTATTTATTACATGGGATCACATTTTAAGTTGCATTTTCACCCCATAATTAAGTATTAATGTTTTTATAACTTCAACTAGAATTCAATACAACTAAACAATCTGAAAGATTATGAGAGGCTTGATTCTGTTTTACTTTTCCTTCCAATTGTTATAGCACAGATTTTATTTGCCACTACTTTATGTTTTACTTAACAGATGATTAATATTTCCATGAGCTGAAAAACATTTAATGAAAGTGTACTTCCAGACGGTGCACATGATGAATTTTCCACAAACCTCGTGGTTCTAGAAGCATTAATGAGCTTATATCTGAGGCCTGTGTCTCAGGCTCGGTCCCTGAAAATCACTCAGAATGAATTCACCTGTTCAATGGTGTTCACCTCCACGGATTCAGGGCTCTTTAAATTTTATGGAGTGACCTCATGAAGATCTGAGCACAGGGACCATGGCGCTTGTCACACAGTACTTCCAAGCAGGAGGAGACACTCCCAGTTTAACCCCAGAACCAGGGTGTTTCAGGGGCGCACCCTGCAGGGCGGGGTGGCTGGGGTGATGGAGAGATAAGGCTCCCCTAGGAGTCCCACCCAAGGGCACCACCGGTTTCCCCATCTGAAATCACTGGAAGCAGATAACACTCAGAGGTGACCTTAGAGGCCGAAGGGGGAAAGTGCCTGGTGTATTTGAATTTCCTTGTCATTGGAATAAAATCCGGAAAGCTTAACAGTGGATATAATATGGTTGTCACCAAGCCTGGCAAACCTTTCCAAAATATCCCTGCTGCACTGTACTTCTGAGTTTTGTATGTGCCCTTAGCAGGTGCCACCTTCTCCCAGGAGGTGCCCACTTTTGTGGCAAAGGGTGTGGGGTTCACAGAATCTGTCCTGGGTCAGGTGCAGAGCCTTCCTGGTACTCCCTACAGCGCTGAGGGAATTCTTCTCTTAGTTGTTTACTTTCTTTATCGTAAAGATGTGGGTGGTGACAGTAATCAGTGCTATCTTGTAGCACTGTTATCAGGATTAAAATGAAGCAGTTAGAACTGGCCTGTTCCCGAACCATTGGGTGTCATTATCTGGTAGTACTGCCCAGGTGTGCTGTCACCTCGCCTAGGTAGGAAAGGCTGTTCAGTGGAGCCTTATCCAGTAGATTTCACAGTAACCGAGGCATGCAAATTAAAATTTTCCATTCCTCTGTTTTTAAAAATGAAGTATTAAATTACTAGATGGCATTCATTTGAATAATGTTAAGATATTCGGAAAGTCTTGGTTTCATTGGGAAATGTAACAAAAACAGGTTGCTTTGTAGAACCTTCCAAGATGTATTTCACATTACTTTTCCCCCATTGGATTTTTCTGTGGCTGACTAAAAGACACTTAACTGGAAACTCAACTCATTTCTTGGCGCACGAGAGATGAGATGGATTTGTTAAACATTCTCTTCGCCAGCTGAGACAGTGCATGTATTCAAAACAATCAGCTTGGTTACTACTTCTCAGTGCTCACCAGTGATCTAAGGACAGTCAGAGCCTGAAGCACCCAGTCCTAACAGTACCTAGAGTCAACCTCTCCACTATTCCTCTGCCAAGTGCATAGCAACTGGCCATCCAGAAAAATCCGAAGACGCCCCCGAAGGAAAGTCCAGCATGACAACACTAGGGGAAAATGCAAGCATGCGCTGAAGATTTTATCACGAAACAAACAACAGACATTTTCTATTCTCCTAAAAGAAGAGCAAAATCCAATGCCTTGGCTAACATTCTTCAGAAAGTCAGCAGTAAGTTTCTAAAATAGAACACACAAAGGTATCTTCACCCTATGCATTTCCCCTATGGCAGTTTCCGTGAATAAGCAATGCCCATCTTTTTGAACAAAAGACAATAAACTCAGTTATATCACCACAGAATATAACGTCAGCAACTGGCAAGACATGATCAGACACACATCACTGGAAAACATAGCTTTTGTTAGAAGGAAATAAAATGGTTTAGTTCTTGGCTAATTATATAAAGAATAGCTTCAAAAAACAAAACATTTATTCCACAAAAACTACTCCATTTTGCTACTGCATCCTTGGAAGGCTATGCAGTGTACTCTTTTGAAGGTTACTTACACATATTTATGGATTTTTTTTTCTTTAGATTTTTGGTCCAGGAAATCCTTGGATCTCAGGGAAAAAGAAAAATGTCCTGGCAAGTTTCATCTGCCCTTCTTTCAATTCTCCTTATTAGGTGAATTGCAAAATACAGAACGTGAGGCCCAGATCTGAGTCACTCTTAGTAACTTCTCTGGCCAAGAACCTACCAGCGGTACACAGGGAACACGCATTCCAGGCTTCCCTGGCCTCGCTCAGCCAGATGGTTTTGAAACTTCACACCGGTGACAGTCTGGAGTCTCACCGAAGGCAATTTCACTCCCATAAAGATTAGTCCTTCTTCCCCCAAACTGGGCTACACTGAGGACTCTCTGGAGCATGCCCTGCGAAGGCACAGGATTCACTCCAAGAGGCCTCGCTTGCCTCCACAGCAACAGAGGTGCTAGCTAGCAGTTTCTGGGTAGTTGAGACTGTCATTTATCGTGACCTAAGACCAGGGTGTGTGTATGTACGTGGTGTGATTGCAAAATGCAGTCAATACTTAATCTGAAAATTGTTACAGTAGAAGACACGTCGCCATTCACCCATCAGAACACAGGCCCTCGCTCTGAACACAGTCATCCCATTGTTCTTGTCACCTTGGGAGGTGGCTCTGGAAGCCCTTTTTCATGAGTGTCTTTGAGGGCACTTTCCTGGCTGCCTCACGGGCCCAATTTGATTAAAAATGTTGACCTTTCACGGTCATTCTGATTTTTAGGAACTACCAGATCTTGTGAGTGGGATGAGTGGAGACACGCTGGAAGGTTTCTGAGAGCGTGTGCGTCTTTAGTCGGTGCACCCAGCAGGGTTCACTGCGGGCAGCCACAGAAGAGGACCTCCAGAACCGCTTCCAAAGGCAGAAGATGGCTGGCATAAGTGTGTTCAAAGTGAGCAGATCATTTGGAAGGGATTTAGGGCAGCATGTCTTTTACTGTCAATTTTTTAAACGGCTGAAATGCATACTGCATGTTTTTTGCTCATCCCTGTGTGTAAACTTATTAGATTTTCCACCCACTGACAGCCAGCATTTCCACCTCATTCTTTGGTTAACATGTACTTCCTTGATCCTCTAATTAAGACTTTTTCACTGAGATCATAAGGTTCATGAAAGCCAGAACCCCGTCTGTTCTTGCACAAATTATGCCTCCTGGAGCTAGCATAATGCCGGTTACATAATGTGTGTTCACTTAGTGTTTATTTCATGAACAACAGAACAAAACATATGAGTGAATAGTGGAACCTCTTCCCAAATTATTTGTGAGCGCAGATGACTTTGATTCTTGCTTCCATTATAAGTACTATTCTTGATTTGCAGCAAGAAGGTTAAATTGAATACATGCTTGATTTTATGGTTTGAAGACACTAAACGTGTGAACTTGATGTGTTTCTTTTATAATATCTAAAATTCATTTAAGGTGTCAATGCCACACAAGTCACTCATAGAAATCAATACAGATTTCTTGCTTGGCCCTTTATATTGAATTGCACTTAGGGGGAGACGGTTTGCACAAGTGTCACATTTATCAATGCTCTCATCTGCCTTGCTGGTGGTTTGGCGGTTATTTTTTCATTAACAAGGTACCGTTCATCATTGGTGATGTATGTCTTTGGAATGCGCCAGCCAACCCCTAGCACTTTGCTGAGAATCTTTGGAAAAGCCCCCTCAGTCTCTGGGCCCTGCTCCAGACACTTGCTACATCATTATTTCAGGAGCCTGCTGAGAATTCTGCAGGTTGAATCCATTTGGAACAGGGATTATTACTGAAATTCATCATGAAAAGTATTTGCATGAAATAATGAAAACGACACAGGAAATTTGTATCCAGTCAGTAATTCTAGAATTTCAGATGGTGAGAATTCCAGGCTCTGTACATTTACATTTTTAACATGTGTCTAGCCAGGGATGTAAAACCTGTGTTTCATTCTTGTCTGCACTAAAAGTAGAGGGATCTCAAGCCCAAATAATTAAATTTAGGTGGGGTTTTTGTTTTTGTTTTGTACTTACCGTAGGATCTTTGCCAGCCATTTTGCACTCTTCAACTTTGATTGCAGATGCTGGCCAGAAAACCTGCTCGGAGAGGAAAACAGGCTGAACAGTCTACCTCAGGAGCGTGGTGGTCAGTGCTCTTCATTTACTTTTTGCCAACAGATTTTCTTCAGGTATTTCTACACTTATATTTCAAAATTCTTCCCTCTGTCATGTCATAAACTCAAGTTCATATTCCACTATGTTATGATAATTATCATTTTATTGCTTCCATTATCTTTTCCTCTACCAAAATCATTTCAATAATATGTCCCCATTTACTAACCCTAAGTTGAAACAAGGTCACCGTTAGTAGAATGTGTATAATATAAGCACATGTCACTCCATTTGACTTACACTATGGTTTTCCATCTGCTTATAACACTATGAATTTACATTTATGTTACTGTCGAGCTTAACATTGTCTTTGCTTAACCACAGGACTTGAGTGGTAGATTTATTTAAAGTGAGTGTCTGCATATTTTATCAGCCAAAAGAGCTTGGATAAAGCCCATGAAATCCTCTGTTGGCTTTCTCAACACTGTGGTCTTAGTTCAGGTCTAGCAGTAAAGCTTGCTTTTTTAAGCAGTCATCCTATTGTTCCTATGAACATAATAAATGCTCCTTGCTATAATAAATTCATAATTTATCTACTTTTATTTGTTTAGCCCAATCAAACTCAATTTTACATCCTTGTTTTAAAGTAGAATAATAAATATGGACCACACTTGTTCAAATAACTGTGTGCCTAACAGCTGTGTCCTTTTCAGTCCCAGTCTGGATTGCACACAGGTGACGTGTTAGGTCTCCTTTAGTCTAGCCTTTTGTGTGTGTGTGTGTGTGTAGTGATATATTTCATGTTCCTTTTTGCTTATATATGTATATGCAGGAAGTATCTTTCCAGATATTATATTGCTAAAAATCAGGGAGAAGTTTTAGCCTTAAAATTAGAACTAACTCCCTTGGTATAGGTTGACATGTATTTTTTATTGTTTTAGTGAATAATATTCTTTTTCATTGTATGTGGAAACTTTAAGAAAACACCTTGTGCTGGGATTTAGCTCAGTGGCACAAGCATTTGCCTGGCAAGCACAAGGTCATGAGTTCGATCCCCGGAACAACAACAACAACAACAACAACACAATAGAAAGGCACTCCCAGAAGGTCAGCTGGTCACTATGGTCCACACGAAGATGAGTAACTTACACTCAGAGGTTCCTGACTAATGTTGTTAATATTCAAGGAAAGAATGTGGTCTTTGCTGCCCACATAGATCCGGTCCTGATCTTCATCCATCAGAAGAATCCTGTAGTCTAACGGGTGGTGAGACAGGCTGAAGTACTCAGAGGTCTTGGTTGCTCGAAGCTCTGAAATAGTAAACCAGGCCCGTAAAACTAGAGCAACTTGGTTCCATCATTCTAGTGTTTTCATAAAAATTTTAATAGAAATATTTGTCAAAAAAGGCAAAATACATTTTCTCCTCTAGTAATAAATTAATTTTAAAATGCCACTATGTTAATGGGTATTTTAATCTAACACCTTTATGCTAAAAGAAGATGAATAACAAGGGCAATATTAATGTTCATGGTGACAATATTTGGTTCAGTTCCTCATATTTGCAATAACTGCAAGTTGGTTTTATTAGTAGATATCATCAGCTTAAAATTAGTTAAAACAGATGAAGCAAGTATAATATAGTTTGTACACTGCATATAAAAGAAACCAAGAGCAGACAAAATGTCTTATCCTTACTAACATTTAATTTCTGAATTCAATGCGCATGCCATTTTAATATTTCCCATTTTCCATGCTAATAACTAACTTTATCAATATTTTAATGAGTCTTAATAATTTTTCTGTAAATCACCTGAAAATAAATCCATTTTTTTCCATTTTGTCTCATTCAGCAGGTGATGTCATTTAAAGGACACGCTGCCCATGCATAACAAAGGAAAATGGATCCATTTCCAGAATTTTAGTATCTCTGTGACCAGCGCCTCATGTTTTCTGCAGTGACTGTCCACCCGGAGGCTAGTGAAAGTACCGAATGCAGCCTGGGGATAAACACAGCCATCAAATACGACTTCGGAAGCAATTTTCTCTGTGGGCAAAATGCTCTTTCATACCACTCAAGACATTTCTATTCCACTGAAACGGAATGTCTTTGTTCCTTTGGGTATGATCTTAAGAGAATGACAACCTCCATGGAACAGATTGTTTTCTGAGATGACCACTTCCATGATGAACACTTGCTAAATTTTAGACATGCAGTCACAAATGCATTTCTAGAAGTTCTGATATGGCTATAGTTTCAATCAAAATAAAAAATGATAAGAAGCCTCCTAGGAAACCATGAATCATAGCTTGTGAGCACTTGAATACATGCAAGGCAGAGCAGTTCCAAGTGTGACCTGTTCACTAGGAAGACCAGATCAGCACGAAAGCCACGGCATCCCCTGCACGGTATTAGTCACGACAAGCCATCCCTTATGATAAGGTGGATGAGGGTGTGCACGGCAAGGCTTTCAGGAGTGTCCTTTCCATTGGGTAGCGCTCAGCAACGGCATTTACAGAGGTCCTCCAGACCTGCTCTGGACTGCGGGAAGAGGGACGGAGCGAGTGTGGGAAGGGGTGGGGCAGGATTAATGGCACTGTGTGTAACAAACATGATTTGCTTGAAGCGCACTACAGTTTTGATCAGCCCACGCACGTCAGCCATCCTGATCCCAGCCCTAGCCGGTGAGTGGAACGAGGGGACCGTGTGACAGATTCTGCCAGACTCACAAGGAGACTCACAGGGAGGCCTCCTGCAGGGCTACCAAGACAGGCGCTTTGGGCCTCAACACTGCTGCACCCAAAAATGGGGATTTCTTGATTTTGTTTCCAGATACCACGGGCACATACTACACTTAGAGAGGTTGTATTTTCTAAGAAAGTTGCTACTAGCTAAGAATGGCAGAGAGAAATGTAAGAAAAACTCTGGGTTCTGCAGGAAATCAGAGTCACTTCACTAACCCAGAACCATGCTATCCTTAGACTAGTTAACCTGTACGAGATAAAGGCCTTATAATTTTTTAGGCAGTTTAAACTGAGCTTTTCTCTCCTTGTAGCAGAAATGCATATTTACTGTAAAGAAAACTACATGAACACGATGCACTAATCCTACAGATACTAAAATTCTGAAGACACATCTTTTGTGTCTAAGGTCGCCAACTACCTCTGTTATACTCTGTGTACTATGGTTTGCTTCATATGTTTGCCCCCCAAAATATCCTCTCGTTCTTTCCATTTTCCCTTCTTTTCTTAAGCTGTATTGAAATAAAACCAAAAGTATAACCTCAGTTAGAAAAATAGCCTCTGCTGAATTCTATTTGCAACTCACCAAAACAAAACAAAACAAACAACCGCCCCCCAAAAAAAACCTAGCAGTTTTCTTCTTTACCTGTTTCTTTAGAAAGTAATCAATTTCTTGCATTAATTCAAATACTGGAGAGAAAAATAACCCCATCAGCTTGAAGACTTTTCTGGTCCAAAGACTTTTATCTATTTTTCTGAGCTATAAAGAATCTTCAAATTTAATTATCTCTAGCTCATTGACAGTTGACAGCTGTTATCTGAGGAAGATTTACTTAAGAAGTGCCCTTGTTGTGGTAGGAGCCTGGGCTATTTTGTTAAAGTGCTATTTAAATTGCTGTCAGTAGCAGTAATTGAACTCTAGGGCTTGGGAAAAAAGCAAATTTTCTCTTTTCCAGAATAAAGGAGAAGTTGAAAGCAATGAGCATTGTGTCTATGACAAGGATACAGGAGTCCACCATTTTGGCTCCACACAGTTCTAACTTCCGTAAGTGACAGTCAGTGATTTGGTCACAGTTACAGCAAATGACTGATTGGATGCTTTGGCTGCAGAGCAGCGGAAGTCACCGTGAACCGCTCCTCATCTGTGCAGGTCAGAGCATGGCACCGTCCCACACCAATTGTGCTGTTCTCCCGCCAAGGGCATCAGCAGTGCAGCCAGGGTGCTGTTGGTCCCCAGGGTGCTATCTGTCCACTGCTCAAGGCACCGAGAAGAGACTCAGCCAGGAGCGCCTCATATTAGAAGATTCAGTGACCCCATATAGGGCAACACAGGTCTCCAAGTTCCTGGGAAATCCTCCTTGGAAACACCATTAAAAACAAACTTCCTTCCTGAACTCCACATTACTGTAGAGCTCCCTGATGGAAAGTTACCGTCCGGCCTTCACTGTCAACATCTGGAGGGAAATTGTACAGCACTGAATGCATACCTCAAACCCACGTGTGCAGGAAGACTTTTCTTTGTAGAGAAAACCACTGTGAACCTTGGAAATCGAACCAACACTGAAAAAACAAGAGATGTCCCCCAAAGGTGAACCCTAGCACTATAAGCTTCTGAGTCTATGTAAGCATGGTCAGTAGACTGCTATAGGATTGACCACATAGCTCAGCTCACAATTTGATGTCACTAACACCCCACTCCTAAAACCATGAGAAACAAACCATAAGCTTTGTTTTCTAATGGCCAATCAGAGACAGTCATATTTTCGAGCACACTAGACTCGACGCTTGTGCTCAGAAATCTAATCTTAGTAGAGTGTTCATAGGATTCCCTTTTATGAATAATATGAATTTATTAAACCACCAAGTAGGGCAATTTAGTTATGCAGAATATTACATTATCTGTGGTCCTTTACATAATTTCAGCTTAGGTAACTGAAATCGACTCAGGTGTCTCTCCATTAGAAGGACACACTTCATCAATGACATTTAAACCTCACGAAGTGCTATTAATTTATGTCACGGTTTATGACAGTGGCCCCCAGGCCTCATGGGATTATGCATTTGTGATTGGTTGATTGTCTAGCACTCGGATTGGTGGTGTGAGTGTTACACCCACCTAGGGGTGGGGCCAGGATATGTGATGGCGGGAAGAAGGTGTCTCTGTCTCTCTCTCTCTCTCTTGCCCATTCTCGCCTTGCTGTTGGCAGCTGCCATGAGCTGCAGGCTCGCCTGCTGTTTGCATCCACCTGAGTATAGATTGAAACCTCCAAGAACTGTAAGAAATAAACCGTTCCTTTCCCAACTTTGGGTGTCAGGTATTTTGTCTCATCGAGGAGTAAAAAGCAACTAAGACAATTTATTTACTCAACATATGCATGGAGCCTTTATCACAGGGGGAAGGACACTTTGCTCAGAAGAGAGGGTGCGGATAGGGAGATAAGCTCTGTGACAAGCCTAACTTGGCCTGTGCGTAGCCTCTGCTCTCCTGGGCAGGACACACACTGGTGTCAAAGTGGGCCCCAGGAAGCCTCCCTTCTGGACACAGCGCTGCTGACAGGACGATTTCCCCTCCTGATCGTCTTAGCTGAGGGTTGTAAGTAGAGTGGGCACAAACCACCTGTCCTCCACCTGGGGCTGGCGTCTGACACTGTTAGACACTGAACTTCACCTGTCCCTTGAGGGAAACCTTGGCACAGGCACAGGACAGCAGGAAAAGGCAGCAGACTAAAAGGATCAGAGGGCTCTTAACTCCTAGAGTAAACAGTGACCAGGGCAGGCTGCTAAACCCGTGGCCTTGGAGTGCAGGCCCCAGATAGCAGCCATCTGTGGAGCTTGGCTGCTCTGGGCACTTTCCATGGTGCCTCGTTTCATTGCCACCCCAAGCCTCCGTACCGGGTCCCGTGCACACACACAGAGGTGCACGTCCAGTGACTGTGCGCAGCTGCCCAGGAAGGGAGGAGGTGGCTGGGCTGGGGTCCTCAGAGCCGTCCATTCTGGGCACGTCTCAGTGAGCTCAGTGCTCTGCGTTCTGCGCTCTGCACTCTGCACTCCGCGTGCTGAGGCGTCCTCGACTAAACCCTCTCAGCGGCTGCAGGCTCCTGCCTTGCCCTCAGCTGCACCTGTGCCCATGGCAATCAGACAGAGCGAGAAGCCCTCGGCCTCCCTGAGCGTCCTGGGCACAGGCACTGTGGTCCTCTGGCCGCCGGCCGCCCCTGAGCGGCTTCATGGGGAAGGGGCCCTGCACAGCCAGTTCATGCCCTTTCGCCCAGCGCGACTGATGCGTCCTCTAAGTTCCTGACAAGGTGTTCCGTGACGCTTGCTGTGTCCTAAGCGCCTGGCTGATCTGTCTCTAGGGGTTTTCTGTCACTTTCTGTTGCTGCACTGCAGGTCTCCTCCGGCTGGCACCATCTGGTCTGAGACGCACCCACCCGGAGCCTCAGCCCTGCGGCTGCTGGCGTGCTTTCTTTGACTTCTTGCCCTCCTGACCTGCTCTGCACAGCTCCAAACTTGTCTTGCTTGTTTCTGCTTCAGGTCTTTTGTGTGTGTCATTCCTTTTGCTACAACATTCTTCCTGCCTTTTTGGAACTCCTACACAAACTCAAACAGCGCCTGAATGTCATATAAGCAGGGCCGCTTTGTCAGACTCCCTTGATCCTTCCACCGGGTCAGGCCTCGGGTCTGCTGCTATTTGCTTATTTCCCTTTGTGGTTTGCTCTTGTCTGGAAGGCTGCCTGGAGATCACCTGAAATGGCCTAAAACACCATGGGCTGAGGCCTGGGCCATAGCCCTGGATGCCCACCGAGATGCAGCATGGCTTTTAAGGTTAAAACTGACTTTGGCTGGGAGTAGTGTCACACGCCTGCAATCCCAGTGATTACAGGTGAGGCTGAGACAGGACAATCATAACTTTCAGGCCAGCCTGGGCCACCTGGCAAGACCCTATCTTAAAACGTAAAGGGAAAAAGCTGAAGAAGTAACTCTGTGGCTTGAATCTCAGGGTTTGATTCTCAGCATGTCAAAAAGAGGGAAAAATATCTGATTCTGAGCATGGGAAGAACTGGTTTATTCCCATTCTTCCTTTTCCCCTGCCTTTGGGTAGGTTTTATCTATACGTATTGCTGTAGCATATCTGTAAGCCTATCCTATCCTTTTGTTTTTCTATAAAGTCTGGTAGAAAAACAGATGTCTGTTTAAAAATTTATCTTGGAAATGTAGCTCTAATAACAGCTCTGTGCATTTTCTGGATAAATCGCATTAAGGCAAAGAACGGGCTGTTTGTTTCCTTACCACGGACCTTTTCCATTTCCCCTGTGAGGCTGAATGAGACCGACCTTAAATCTGCCTTCCCTTCTCCAAGCGCACTGCGGAGCGACTCTGAGAGCCAGGCCGACTCCTTGCCTGTGCAGGGATGGCCAGTTTTATCCAGGGGTGGATATTCCATCAGCTGTGAGTTCTGACGTCTGCAGAGACTCAGCAGCCAGAAGGAACCTCTGGGTTCAGTGTCCCCCGACGCGCATCAGACACCTGCTTTGCAGAGCCCCTTCCCCAGGGAAGCTGACACAGGGGGCAGTGTTAAAGGATGGAGGGTCCGAGGGGGCAAAACTCAGAGCCATCACCACAGAAGGCAGGAAGGAAAAGCGATGAAGACAAGTGGAAATCACCACCCTGGAGTGCGGCCCTTCAGAATGTAACATTACGCTGCTATTACAACTTCGTGTTTACAAGTGAACTGAGTATACCGGAAGACAGAATACACGCCAGCACAAGGGCGGCTGCCCATCTCAGGGCAGGAGCTGCTGGGGGGACGCGTCCTGCTCCCTGCAGCCTGAGAACCACCTCGGGGGTCATCACCAGGAGAGCTTTTCCCGAGGAAGGCAAAAAGCCTGCTGCAGGGTCACCAGATGGGCTGCAGGTAGATAAAGAAGCACACTTGTGTAGGGTTTGCCAAGCAGAAGCTGGCATCAACCGTCATCCAAAGATGTTGACAAACATCTAGAGCCCTGGACACTATATGAGGATGCAAAATCCTTAACCACAAGTGAGATGGTTGGAGATTTTCTCCAAGTTTCTTGAGATGTCAGTGGGAAAAAAACTTAGGGTAAGACTTAACCATGGACATATTTTTACTTAACCATGGACTTAACCATGGATGTGGTTATATTTTTAGACAAATAATTATGCTGATGAAGAGTTCCTGAGAGACAACATAAGCGAATAAAATAGGATCGCATGCTTGCACACTTAACCTATTATATGTCTGCCTAGAAAAAGTTCTACAAGTAATGACTCACTAATGTTCTTCATGACACGTTTACACAGAAATGAGTCTGGTCACACCAGGCACCCGTTTCAGAGCTCTGCCCAGGATTATAATTCATCTTCCATAGAAAATCAGGCACTTGCAATTTTCATGTATCCTCAAACGAAGTCTGGCCCCACTGCATCTAAAACAGTGTGGAACTAAACAAGGAAGAAAATGCAGATCACTAACCGGAAAACAGCCACATGCTGCCAAAGCTTCTCTGTCTAGATTCCTTCAGAGTGACGGAGACCACCCACAAGGTTTCACAGGGCAGACTCCGGAATCCAGCAACCCCGCTCCCTGGCCGGGCCAAATTCTTGAGTTACACTTTCTGAGCTACACTTTCCTGTGATGCACTCCACAGCCCATTCCCCTTTGAGCACGGGAAAGTACCATAAACTGTACCCGAAAGTCTCAGCCCTACGGGATCAGACTTTATGAACAAAGAGATCTGGAGAGGTTTCCCTAAAGAGCCGGCTGGTTTATATAAATATTGGTTGGTTCAGAGTGACTCATTGTTTAGCTAAGTTCTTGCATTTTGCTTCAAAACAAGAAACAAGTCGGGAGAACTGCAGCTGACTGACGTAGAGACAAGTCCGGTTTCACTTCAGAGACAGCCCTCACTCATTCCAGGCACAGGAACCCTATTTTCCCGTTTTTCTTGGACCTCTTTCCCCGACACTAAAATACACAGACAGTGAGTACTGGGCTGTGGACCAGAGATTTCAACAGTCCTGGGCAGTGAGCGTCTACCCACATAGTCACACAGCTCCCTCTGATCCAGCAGTGACACACGGTCACGCTTCCCACAGATCTGCACGCACAAGGCTCATCAAAGACACCAAGGTGAGAAGTTCCTTTCTCTTCATGCTGGGCTGGAAGCCATGCGCTTCCAAGTTACACGTGGTGACACTGGGAGATGGCACTGCTCTGCCCTGCAGGAGACATCAGCACTGCAGTTCTCAGCTTTTACTTTGGGAACAAGCATTATGATGCTAGAATGCACTTCAAGAAGACCAGCAGAATATGGGACTCGGGGTTTGCTTTCCAAAATGCTGCCGCCTTGGTGAGGAGAACACGGGCCATGAGCCTCTCTTTAATTTCTAGCATAGCAACAGAATCATCTGATGAAGACAAGCCACATGTAAAGAAAGAAATGACAAGAGGCCAGAGAAACCATAAGTTTGGTCCTCATAAGGGTCACTTCTTTAATGTGGAGGGAAGTTTCATGCCATTTACTGATAGCCATTTTTACCCATGAATCTCCAAAGGCTGAAACATATTTTATTAGGGAAAATGACAGGAATAAAGGGCTGAGACGAAGTTCTTTGAAGGGCTTTGTTTGAACAGCTTAGTGACTTAGCAGGCTCAAGTCAAATAAGCCACATTATGCTATGCAGAAGGAAAAGTGGATGGACAGGTTTCTCCTCAGGAATTTGCCTTTGGCTTCTTTTCATCAAAGAGACAGAGGAGTTCTGTGTCTCACTCTAAACCTCAGCAAGCTTTGTTCCTTCATAAATAATGACTGGAAGAACAAAAGGTTATCCTTTAACATCCGAATGGAAAATTAAGCTAGCATCACTCAAACCCAAAAATCATTTTAATCAAGAACATACAGATAATTCAAATGAAACTCTTTTTTTCTTAACCTAATATATTTTCCTGGAACAAAGTCGAGCTCTTGATGACGGATCTACTCTCAAATCTTGGCACTGCTTCTGACTAGTTGTGTGGCTTTAGGCAAATTGCTTAAACTGTGAGGGGTCCCCACCTGTCTCTTGGGGATCCTGGAACTAACTGAATGAGAAAATAAGTATCTTGCTCCTAGAGGTAGTTGTTGTCACTCACAGGTCGTGGTCACCATGCCAAGGTGACAGTTTCCATTTTCAACAGGACTTTTGTGCATGGCCCTGGCTTCAAGGCATTACTTTGTATAGCTGTTTTCTGACTTGATCCTACCTAATAAAAATCGATTGAATTTTAGCTAGAGTGTACCAAAGGTACACTCACAGCAATATAAATATGACTTCTCAGCACTTTCGTCAAAACCGTTTTTGAATTCCAGCACAAAATAAAAGATGAGGAAAAGTGAAAACCCCTCCAGAGCACCTTCTGTGCACAGAGCACACAGCTGCCTCCCCCATGTCAGGCGCGACCAGATTCACAGACTCCACAAGTTGCATCGCACATCTTATTATTTAGTTTAGAAAATCGTAGAACACTTCAGAGAGCCTAGAAGATCGTACCTGTTTAATGAAAATTGTTCACACTGACCCAAATTAAGGCCTTCAGTTTTCTAACCAATTTGGAAAAGAGGAGAGGAAAAAGAGCAGAAAAAGGGTTAACTGTCTGAAAATTTAGTGCTTCCTGCCTCCCAATGCTTGGCATTGACCAGGAAGGAGAGTGGAAAAAGTTGCTATACAGGCCTGACAAGTGCTCTGGATGGTTTCATGTTTGGAGGACACGCAAAATCACCGCTTTAGGCCAAGGAAAAGTACCTAACTCAGCCCTTCAAACACACGTCCAACCCTTTCTACCTTAGCATCAGTGGACTTTACCCTGTCAAACTACGGGGTGTTTTCTGACGGGATGCCCTCATTCCTGACATGTACTCTGAGGAGGGCACTCGTGGCTAGTTAGCATTGTAACACCAGTTCGGTTTGTTTCTCCTTTTCAAAAATACGAAAAGCAAACTCGCTGGGTGTCTTGGCACCCTTATTTTGCTTTCTGCATTTAGTCTGGGTAGGAGTCAACAGTGCGATTCCCCCACCCTGCAGGAGCCTTCCTGAGGTCAGAGGGGTGGGTGCCCTGGGATGTGGGTGCTTACCCTTGAGTGGCAAGACCAGGGCCATCTTGCTCTTAGAATGAGCGATCTCTACGGAGCGTATCATCGCCAGCTCGGCGTCAGCACTCCCCGATGATGAGGGGGCTTCACTAAAGCTCCACCGAGATCCTCTTTAACACTGCCTCACTCTTTCTCACTTTAAGAGTTTCTAAAACTCCCCTCCAACCACAGCACCGCAGACTTCACGCTTGTCTGCTTCGCCCTGGAAACGCTCCGTCCCAGCACGGGAGGAGCAGCGGACTTCTGAGTGGTGGGGACGCGTGGAACTGCAGGGAGCATCTGGTTCGCTCTGCTTTGATAGCACCATGAATGCTAACACAAAGAGCTGCAGTGCAGCACCAAGCAAGCACAGCTGTTTCTGCGTGCGCTCCCCGCTCGTCTCACCATCCAGCTTGAAACTCTGACTTCTCAACTTAGGACAGCCCTGTCCTCTAGAGAAGAATCCTCCACCTAGGAGCATAACGGTGAAGAGTCAGTTCCCTTCCCGATTTACTACATGATACTGCAGCAAATCCAGTGACTTACAAGCCACTTATTCCCTGCTGCCTTGGCCACTCTGAGCCTCCACAACCTGGACAGCAAACAACACTCAGAGTCCTCCGGGCCGTGCATCACCACGGCCCGCCCTGCACAGGATTTCTTTTCTTAATAGATTTGGAAAAACAATTCAAGTTAGCTTTTTAAAATAAGGTTAACATAATGCTTTGGTCTCACTGCTCTTGATATTTTTATTCTTTGAAAGATTTTTATTTTTATTCCACTTAGTAAATATTTTCAGAAAGCATAGATAAAATGCTCTGATCAAGTCCAAAATTTTCTTCAAATCAAGCATCACTCCTCTTTACCCTCTTCGTTAATGTATTTTAATTTGTCATCTCTTTCATGCCTTTTGTGCAGCCCATACATTTAATTGAAAGTAGTCATTTTCCATCCTGTATTTTCATTTCATTTTCAATGCACAGTGGGTTTGTCTGTGGTGATTTTGTTATACAATACACATCAAAGAATTGCTTCCCCCCGCCCCCGCCTCAATCTGGAAGCCATTTCTTGAAGCTGAACACAGCCTTTAAGGAGCAGATGATAAGATCGCTCATAAACCCACTTCAACACCCATCCCTCATCAAGTTTCACAGCAACACATGTTTCCTGATGCAGGAGATTTTACTGCCATTTAATCTCTCGCTGCTGAATGTCATACAAAACATCATTTTGCAGCTATGTTTCTAAATTTAGCCTTAAGCGTGTCTGCCTAATTCTATCATGAGTGGATAATTGCTTAATCTTTCACAAGAAAGATTTTGTTTTGCAAGAAACAAAAAGAATATAAGAAGAATATTTATTTGGATTTCACTTTATAGCATTTATAATCAGCTTTTCCACCTAGAATTTCGTACCGCGGGAGTGTCGGCACTGGTTTTTGGAAGAGTGGCAAGTATTGAACTTTGATTTTTGCTGAGTAGCTATATTAAAAAGAAAAATTTCTGTAGCCAACAAAACACTTTTCCCTGCTTTTAAAGCTTTAGTGTTTTACTTTTAAATGAGTATAATATAGGATATAATCTCATGATCTCTAAATGCATAATAAAGCATGTAAAACAAAAACACACTCTCTTAAATGCAGGTGCTATGAAATGTAGTAGAAAATATTCTACATTTTCATGAGAGATGCTCAAAGAGACAGACAGCCAGCAATGGACATGAGAGGACTGAGGGACAGATACTCCCAGTCCACGCACATGCAGAGTGGCACATGGCAAGCAGTGGGCAGACCGACACGGGCAAACTTACACAGCAAAACCCTAAGAGTGATCTAGCAGACTAAATTTGTGATCTTAGGAAAGGTCAAGATATTTGTATATAGAGAAAAAAAACCCTAGAGAAAAGAACTAAAATACATTAAAATTTGGAATTCATAAACTCATACACCCAAGAAAAGACTCAGAAACAATATTTATAACAAATACCTAGAAATCAATATGAAAAAGATAAAACTACCATAAAGTGAGCAATGACTTGAAACAAATTTATATGATATCCTAGTAACCAATAAAACTTTCAATTTTTGAAGCATATTCATTATCTACAGAATACAGATTAAAACTACAAAGGAATGCCACCATGGTCACTAAAGTGGATTGTAACTTGTGCTTGAAAAAAAAATTTCCACTTTAAAGATTTAGCCAGGATATAGAGCAATTAGAATTTTTATGTATTACTAAAAAGAATGTAAAATCCTATAACCTCTTTGGACAATGCTTTAACTTTTTCTGGCCAATTTGAATACAATGCATATTACTTAATTCAACAACTCAGTTCCTGGACACCCACCAAAAATATGCATGAGAATATTCATAACAGATTTATTCATGATAACCCTCAGCTGAAAATGACATGAGTGTCCATGAACGAAAGACTGGATAAAACAATTATTTTAGTTTTCTTATATTACTCAACAAAAAAGGAATAACCATCTACACAAAAAGATGTCAGTGACTCTCTCCAACAAAATACTACGCAGAACAAAACATACTACACAATTCCATTTAGATAAAGTTCAAAAGCAGGTAACTGACTATGTTCATGGACAATAGGAAGGAAAAGTCACTGTGAAGGTCCAAGAGGGACCAGATATGCGTTTCTAGTGGAGAGAAGTTCACGCTAGTCCGTGTGACAGCTCCACGTAGACTGAAGATCTGTGCATTCTCTTTGTAAGCAGCATCGTCAATAATCATGAAGGAAGGGGCACCTAAACCTGTGCGTGCCTGGTATGAGCCAGTGTATGTCTCAGTTACTTTTGCATTGCTGGAACAGAATATGGGACACTCACAAGTTAAAAGAGGAAAGCTTTAGTTTAGCTCAGTTTGTAGAGTTTCAGTCCATGTGGACCTGTTTGAAGGCAGGGCATCACGGCAGAGGAGAAACAGTTCACAGCAGGGTGGACAAAAGCAGAGTGACTTCTTGTTTCTTTCCCTTTTTATTTGATACAGGCTACAAGCCTATTGGCTGGTGCCACCACACCCAGGGTGTGTCTTCCCTCTCCTTAAACCCACCACACACCCACAACTGCGCTCAGCCAGTCAGTGGATGATGTGGTCTTCCACACCTGGGATCGAGTCTCCTCCCACACCTGGGATCTAGTCTCCCACGCCTGGGATCTAGTCTCCCACACCCCTCACCCAGTCTCACACAGAACGGCCACAGAGGATGCGGGGGATGAAGGAGAAAGTGGCCAACACAGCCCACTGTGATAAAACAGATGGAAAACAGATGCATTTTCATGAAGGTGCACTTCACCTGCACCTGTGAAATGACAAGTGAAAATGGTAATCGTGTGACACCCTCCCGAGGCTTGCTGGTTTGGTTTCCTTCTCCTCGCCTCTGCAGCCCTGGGTCACCCGTCAGTGCTTAGTCTCTCAGGCACAGTCACTCGGGTGACCAACACCCACAGGGTGACAGCTTTCCACTTCCCGTCCCCTGGCGCTGCCAGACTGGGACACTTGGTTGGAAGCTGATGAGACCCTCTGTGATGGTCCCTGAGCGGGTGACGAGGGGAGCCCCAGGGAGCATCAGGACATGCTTGCGTCTCTGCACTGGGTACACTGTTCCCTGCAAGAGCCCAATCTCTGAGCATCTCTGTGTCTCTGGCGTGCAGAGCTCTCTAGTCCCCTGGGGCAGAGGCCAGTGCCACCTGTGGCTCACACATCCTTGCAAAGCACAAGGGGACTGGTTCCCGACACCCCCTCAGTGGAAGAGAAATGCTGTTAGCATCACTGCGGTGAAAACTCCGGTCATCACACAGCATTTACAGACTGTTGCTCTAACTCATATGGAAGTGAGCCAGCAAAATGACCCTGAAATATGGGGGCTACATCTTAAGAGAGATTGTAGACTTAAAAAAATATTCTTTCTATTCAGCAAAACTGTGTGCTGTCCAACAAAATGCTCTCAAAGAGACGACGAGGAGGCTTTCCAAGAATTTCCATCTGCGCTTCTTTGCCCGCAGGGACCTTCAGAGGGGACTTTGCATGAATCGGGACAGAAAGACAGCTTCTGAACGTGCATGACACAGCCACATCCTGAGCCTCTAGGAGGTCACCATGCCACCCACCCAGGTCTTCCTCGGCTTGGAGCAACCTCCAGGGCCCCAAACCTGGGCCAGGAGTGAAGCGCTTAGCTGCTGGCTCCTGAGTGAACCCGGGGATCTTGGCTGGAGCTGAGCTGAGGCGTGTGGGAAAGGCTTTCTGGGAACTTGTGATTCAACTCAGCTCCACAGCAGCATGCAAGCGTACACGGCCCGGAGAAATCAGACTTCACGTTTTGAAGGCTGCTGTCTTCTGGGCTGGTGCCATGTGGGTGACACATGACTGCTCTCTCACAGGTAGCATGGCCTAGTGCCCAGGGCCCTGGGCACTAGGGACCAGTTTCCCCAAAGGCAAAGCATGGGGCAGGGGCAGCTCTTTTGGATTTGCAGTGACAAGTCTGCTTCTCTATGGTGGAATCATCATCAATGGAAGAAACACAGCCGTCTGCTATGAGTGAGCAATGTTTTCAGCCTTTCCATGAGCATCTCACGATAACTGGATAAATAAAAAGACTATAACCAATCCACTGAGAGTGAAATTTTGTACTGAAATGGGGTGCGCTAGTCATAATCACTTCACGGCGGCTGGCATAGATTCGGACAGAACCTTGGCCAGCGATGATGCTCGGTCTTCTTGCACCTGTCAAATATTTTTATCCCAGCTTCAGCTGAGGGCAGAGAGGGCTCAGGGTCCCACCCACATTCAGAGCAGAACGGAGCTGGCGTTGTGAAGTCGGACCGCGCAGTGCTTGGTCTTCATCGTAAGCCTGGAAGCCCGAGAAGAATCAGCAGGACGCACGCACACGGCCACTGGTAGCCATGAAAGCGCCGGCGATGTTACCCGTCAGCCCGCTCTGAGCCCCGCGGAGGGAGCTGACTTGAGCTGCAGAGGTAACATGTTTGTGTGTGTTTAGATTCACTTCCTCATGAAGCTCCAAAAGAAAAACAAACCGTGCTCAATTGCTCGCTGAAGGCTTTAACTGGACTTGGCGTGTATTTAGCAGTCTCACTATCATATATTTATGTAAAAGATAAGCTCTTATGAATTTATTTCTTGCTCCTTCAAAAGAGGTCACCCATAGGGGGACATCTGAGTAAACATTCAGATGACATCACTTTTTACAGTCTTTCATAAATCGGCAAAGAAAAATTTCCTTTAATTACAGTTCATGAATTTTTAGAGTGATTCTGAAAATTACGTTTATTAATTCTGGAGGAACATTGTAAATACGTGGGTAAGGATTCACGGGTTCTTCCAATTTCACCAAGATACCGGTGGTTCATGGGTCCTCTAGATTTTACAGTGACTCTTTCTAGGCCGTCTCCTAGGGCACTTGCAGGCTCTGCCCAGTCTTTCCATGCACCACAGATACAGCACGCCCAGCATCGGCCAAAGCAGACAGGTGGGCACTGCCACTGCGCAGCACCCGAGACACCAGTGACCATCTTGCTGGACAGGCTCAGGGCCCACAGTGGTGCCATGGTCGGGCAAAATAGGTCAGAGGAGGAATTTATGCTGAATAACATGTTTGTGCTTTAGGTTCAGAATTTAAGGATTAGTGCATAAAGGAGCATTGTGAATAGAAAATCTTTTCTGGCAAAAATGTGACAGACATTCTTCTTATCTGCCAGCTGCTGCAGGAGGAGGGAGAGGGCGGAGAAGGCCTGCCCCCAGCCCCAGGGAAGAGGAAGTTTAAGGTGTTGTCTCTCTAGGGGCCATCCGGCAACCTCCTCTCCCTCCACGCTGGGATGAAAATCACTGCTCCAGACAGAGGGATGGCCACAGAAGTCAGCAGCATTTCCCGTGCTCCCTTCCCTGCCCCTGTGTCACTCTAAAAACCACCTGTCACTGGGTGGGGGGCAGGCACACAGCCCTGACCTCCACCTCTCAGCACCCTACCCCTGGGAAGGAGTCGAGTCTCTTTGACCCTCCCCGGCACCTGTCATTAAGTGACTTCCCTTGGCCTTGTGACATAGGATAACTGCTCCTAGAGTTGATGCCTGACGCCAGCAGATCTCCTAGGAGAGCACACCCGAGTCCAATCAGGCAGGTGTGGGCCTCAGTGACATGGCATTGAAGAAGGGAATCTGAGTTTGCAGGACAAGCTCTCTTGCCATGCAGTTTCAGTCCCACCAAACAAAAATTTCACAAATATTTGCCAGTTAAGATGGCAGAAAAGGGCAAAGATCCAAAACTCATTTCCAAAATGCCCAGTTCATTGCTAATTCAGCCAGGATGTCTCCAATTGCTCAGCACCAGATGAAGTACTTGTTGTGAAGGATTAAATTTGGGGCACTGCGCCCTAGGAGTCTTTCAGTCGGCCACCCTGGCCTGAACTGGTGGAACTCTTCCCATCCAAGGATAGCTCATAGAGATGAATATCCTACGCTAACAGGTATTTAGATTTACAAAAAATTATTCTACGTCATATGAGCCAGTTATGCACTTTCCCTTAGACCTTGACCATTCGACAATAGTTTTGAAGGAAATAATTTTATCAGATCAGTTTTCAGTAGGAGTCAGCGTGAATAACACATAAAGGACCTACAAATTCTTTACTGATTAAACACAGCAGGCATTTTTATTTGCTCAGAAGCATGCTAAAAAGACTCACAGCACCTTCACTGATGACATGTCTGCTACATCCCGCTTTAAATATGAGCAAGGAAATTCTTTGTTCAAAGCAGAAAACTCAACTGTGTAGAGATAATTTTCTTCTACAAAACTTCCATCATGTTCATACATAGAACCATAACATGCAGCATTTTACTGTATTTTCCAAGACATTGCTTTATCTTCATTTTATATTTGTATGCATTTAAGTGATAACCCTGATAGGATAGTCATACTGAAAAAATAGGCATTTGTTACCCAAGACCTATGCTCTAAAATCACCCTGTTAGGAGGGCTTGCAGGAAAGCCCTGCATGGACAGGTATTCAGAACACCCCCTAACCCAACTACCAACTTGCAGTCTCAGCCGGAGACTCAAGGGTGTGTGCTTCAATAAATCTCCCAGATGAATCGGAGACGAGAAGCACAGATTTCTATCAGTGCAGAACAAAGACGTTTGCCTGCAGGGTTTCTGTCTGGTTTAACTGATGGCCACACACCAGGGCCCAAAGTAAAGCATCCAGTGATGCAGATGGCCAGTGACAGTCCACCCTGAAACGCCTCTGAGTGTGACGGGCAACAGCCCACAGTGCTGCTCTGAAGACTGCTTTGTGCGAGTGTCATGCTTCAGATTCATGAAGCCACGGAGGGCTTGAGGGGCGAGGTCCCTACTTTCCACAGGAGGAAACCGTGGAAAAGAGTAACCTGTGGGCATTAACTATCTGTGTCTACATATCATGTGGTCCAACAAGGGAGCACCATGTGACAAGGAAATGCAATGCTGGCCCCAGATAAATAGAACAGGCAGCTCCGGGTAGCTGAGGTTGAACCCTGCAGGTGTGTCGGGGTCCCCCACTATCCGAGTCCTGCTCTTGATCAGATGGAGCGCATCTCAGCCCCGGGGCAACACGAGCCACAGGAAACTGCACTCCTGTTTCCCGTAGTTCAGAGAGGGAAGCCAGTCCCCCCAGGACCCAGCCAGTGTCACTGAACCCCCGGCAGGTACAGGGGCACGTCCCGTAAAGGGATGAATTTGGGCTTCTCGGAGTCGCTCTATTTGTCCTCTCACTTCAACACTCAGATGCTGTTCAATCTTGGTTCGTGCTGTTCCCCTGCCCTATGATCTTGCCCATCATTTGAAACTGCTGTCTGAACCTGCTCCTGAGACAAGGTGCATCACACTTTAATAGTTTAGATGGCAAATCCAAAAAGAAACAGTGAGGAAAAGTCATAGAAAGAAACCGCTTTCTCTGTATGTGAAAAGAAGTACACTTATTCGTACAATGGGCGCAGCAGTGCTTTCGTGGGCCCACACATTTAGCAATACACGGTCAGGTGTTTTTCCCTTACTGTTCATAGGGCTAAGAATCACTTCCTACACTTTTTCAAAAAAACAGATTCCCAAGCTTTGGTGTGCTTTAGAATCTGGGTTTGTTTCAGAAATGCACCCGAGGAGCTCCCTAGAGGCCAGGACACCCGGTCTGTGTGATCACAGCCACGTTTACCCCGCAGATCTGATTTCGGCCTGGAGAAGATGCCCCGAGCTCACCAGTGCTCTGCAGAGCCCCGCTAAGTCTCACGTCAGTCAGACACGAAGCCCATGATGCCGTGTGCGTGCTCGGCTGACCACTTCTTCATGGCACATGGTCTGACATCTGGCACCCTGCTGGTGCCCGGGTGTTGACAGCCTCTATGCACCAGTCTCTTGGGCCGCAGGATAGAAAACTCCGCCCGAGACCAGGCTCGAGGCCTTATTTGGCGATGATAGTTCAGCCTGCAGCTCGGTGGCTGGCACTAAAAAATGTTTCTGAAGCGAACAGAAATTGAGAAATCCACAACACCTCTCACACGTGTGTCAGTTTAGCAGTCCCTTTGTAAGGCTGCCAGACACAGTTTACTTTCTAAACAACTGTGTTCCAAGAATGTCTCGTCTATCAGGCTACAAGTTCCTACTTAAGCTTGGTAAACAATTTTTCAATTAGTAAGTATAAAAAAATAAAGGGCTATTTATACAGGACCCATTTAGCTTTAATTCGAATAACTCTTTATTCCTCTGAAATAATCTTGTGACTAGCAAGTGCGTATAGACTGCAGTGCTTTTATTCTACTTAGCATTCAGCAAGGACCCCGTTCCCTGGGAGAAATGAACCATTATGCAGTCTTTTTACTGAATCAACTATGGGTCTCCTCTAACTGCATCAATGTGAAATCATAAAATCATGCTTTTCAGCAAAGATTCTGAATCTGTCCCTGAAGGCCGACTACTTTCTGGCTTCTGCAAGAGTCTATGAACTTGCCGGGCATGGTGGCACACTCCTATAATCCCAGCACTCCGGAGGCTGAGGCAAGAGGATCATTGCAACTTCGAGACCAGCCTGGGCTACACAGTGAGCCCAAGGCCAGCCTGAACTGCATAGTAAGACCCTTTCTTAAAGACTGAAAAAAAAATTCTAAGAATTCAAGACAATGCCCCAAGTTCCAGGGCTATCTCCACACAAGCTACTTTTCAGACAGGGCCATGGTTGCCCTCTGGAAAGCTAAGACTCAGTGACAATGGGTCCAGCTGTGACCCAGGAACCCTGCTGTCACATGAATTGAAAGCTGACCTGGGTGGTAAAACCTGTAGCCTGCGCTCTGCCCAGTGACAAGCATGACCGACACACTGTGCTGTCTCCATGCCACCGTATTAAAATAATCTCATCAGAAAACCAGATCTAAGCTTAACTGGCAGAAACCCAGGCCAGCCTGGGGGCGCTGAGCTCGGAAACCACAGGGTCAAGGTCCAAGGCCATTACTCTTCCCTCAGTGGCAGCCAGGGAGGCGACAAGTGCATGGGATCAAAGGGGAGGGAAGCCAGGACCAGGCCACCCAAGCTGTTTGTTTGCTTGGTGCTCTGTGCAGCACGCGGTGAGGACAGGTGTGGCGGGTCCCGGGCATTCTATCTGGGGGACCTGCTGCTTGTGGGGCGCTTTCTTCTGCAGGCACCTTAAGAGCTGACTTTCCACATTTCTTCCTCAGCTGATGTTTGTTGATGTAGTGTCAGCAATGTTGACACAGCCTCATTTGTGACTTTAAATCAAAGGCACCCTGAATGAAATAATGTGGGTTTCCACTTAATTAACAAACTCCCTCATCCAGTTGAACAAACAGGAGAAAATGAGAGCGTTCCAATGGGAGCATTCCTGTGCCTGCTGTTTCCTGACAGTCCCCTTCTACTTCGTGTCCCAACACTTGATTTTTAAATGCATTATCCATCTATCGCCCCTAAGGCATCAGAATGCCCATGCTTAAAAGGAATATTTGCACACGGAAAGTACTTTCAAAGGACGGCAGCTGCCCCGTCAGTTCTGAGAGCCGATTTCACACACAGTAGAACCGAAGTCGGGCATTTTTACCAGGTCATAACATAAGTTTCAGTTAAACTTGTCACTTCAGAGCCGACAGCCCTCAGTGACCTGCAGAGGTTCTCAGTACTATGGCAGCTGCCTGAATAACCAACAAAAAATCCAAATGTCAAAGTGACCTCACTGTATGTCTATATCACATTTTATGAGGAGTGTTGGTGGCAATCTATCAAGTCAAACACAGATCAAGCCAGGTTTAAAGCAAAACTCCACTGTTTCACACATGCTAAATAGCTCCCAATTTAAGTAGTGAAAGCCATTCGAAAGCCGATCTCAAATGTCCTAAAGTATAACTATGATTGAAATAGCAAGTCCCTGCTTCAAAGAACACTGAGTGTGTGTTGCTTGCCAGCCACCATACTAGACTATGAGGACACGGGGCTGCATTAACACTGGTGCTTTCCTCCTGGGGTCGTGTCTGTGTAATGATACAAAGGTCCTTACGTTATTCTGAGAGTAATTTTCTATTATCTGGTGTTTGGGGGAGATAAGGGTTAGCATAATGTGGAAGGGAAAAATAAAGCAAAACAAAACTTCAACACTTAGCAAGAACCCCCAATATACTAGAATCGAATAGAATTGTTTTACTCTGATCGACTCACGTAGCGGCAGGTGGATGTCAAGATTCTTCTTCTCTCCTGAGCTATGAAATTTTCATTTTCCTGAAAACCCACAGGACATTTCAACTGGGTCCCTGTGGCCTGGGCCTCGTGATGTCACCTGCCCTTCTCTGGGTTAAGGCCCACCATTCTCCCAGACGCCTTGGGGGTGACAGCCTGCATTTCTGCTCATCATTTCCTCAGCCTCAACTCACGCCCTCTGCTGGGTTTGATCCCCCCTCTATCACGCAGCGGTGCTCTTCATCACTTGAATACTGCAAAGGTCCTTTGGATTTTACAAACCTTTCTTAATCATCGGTGGCAACCAGACTCTGGAGCAAAGCCCACCTTCCTAACTCAGGGCTTCTTCAGGCTCCTCTGATAGGATTAAATTTCTGTTCCTTAACAGATCACTTAAGTCTCTGAGTAATAAATGTGTGAAATCACATAACGTCAAAACATTTTGTTAAAAATATGTAAGGTATTAAATATCTACTTAGACACAATAATACTTAACCACCCTTCCTACCCTGTCACTCGTGACACCCTGCAGCGGATTTTCACACCACTTACTCTGCCACGTCATAGTAAGTGTCATCATTCTGTCTCCACGGTCCTGCTTCCTGTGTCCATTTTATCTGTAATGGTCTTTCTCAGAGCTCACCTTTCCAACTATAAAAATGCACATCTAATGCCAGCCTGCTGGGGCGGCATTCTAGATCTCTCTTTTCAGAGTTCTTTAGACATTTTCTTGTGCTTGACCCATTGTGGGAATATTTCAAGTCAAACAAAGGACACAATTCTTTATGTTACCAAGTATTAACATTTTGAAGGGTCACTGCATTAAAAAAAAAACCCTCTCATACCTAATACAGTGTTTTATATAATGAGTAATAACATTTTTATAACAGTGGGAATGAAATAAATTACGGTATTAAAGAAGGTTAAAAACTTCAAAGTGCTTTCACATATATTTCAGTCATTGATTTTCATAAAGCTTCATGCTATAGAGTAGACATTTAATTTGCACATAAGGACACCGAATCCCAGGGGAGTGAAGTGACTTGTCAAGATTATCTTACAGTATGTTATCCCATATCCCAGGGACAAAGAGAGGCAGTGACTTCCAAAGAGCAGTCCCTTCATCTTTTTCACGGTATTAAAGTTCCAAATTCAAATTAATAGAAATATATTTGATAAATGAAAACTGTATTTTAAGGAGTTCCTTGGCTCAATAAAAGATCTAGATCAAATCTTTTGGTGTAATTAGTTTTACTTCTGCTTCCTTTTATGTTTCCTTCTTTTTAATTTTTAATTTAATTTAATTTAATTTATTTATTTATTTTATTTTTTGAGACAGGGTCTTGTTGTATAGCTCAGGCTGGCCTTAAATTCACTATGTAGCCCCAAATGGTCTCAAATTTGTGGTGATCCTCCTGCCTCAGCCTCCTGAGTGCTGGAATTACAGGTGTGTGCCACCATGCCCCGCTTAGGCTTCCCCAAGGAACGGTCACGTCCCCTGAGTAGAGCACTTCCTGTCTGGGACTCCAGCATGGTGGCTGCACGGTCATACTCAGCACTCTGGGAAGCATCAGAGCAGCCGGGAAGGGGCCTGTCTGATCCGCGGCCTTCCCGTCGGGCTCAGGAGGAGCTGGTGTTAGCTGGAGGGCGCTGCGCTCATCTCTTGGGCTTTATAACTCAATAGTTTAAAAACCCATTCGCTATACAAGACAATGGAAATATATGGAACAGTTGTTTGCATTTACACAAACTGCTGCTTGGCATAAGATTTCTTTGAAAGCAAAACAATAAACTACCTTCAGAAGTAAGTCTCGGGCCTTTGCATCTTAAACACTGACTTACTTGCAGGCCACCGTTCTCAGAGAAAATGCACACAGCAGAGTAAGGCTGACGTTACAGAAACAACGGGGCTTGTGAGCTAAGAAAACTAAGCAGATTTAGATAAGCAGAGGGAAGGAAGAGAGGGTTCCAGGGAAAAATGCAGGTCGGAATGCCCACTGGGGAAAATCTTACTTCCTAAGCATTTATTTTCTAGTAAGTGAAATATGCAACAAAATTACCAACTGAACACATCATTATGGGAGTCATATTACTATTTTCTGATTAATAGTTTTAGAAACTGCTTTAAATTTATCAAAATGTATATTTTAGAACAGAAAATACACTTACGTTAGAGGACGCATAAGACATTATTTTGACTAACGTGTTAAACAGAGCCAATGTTTCAAAATAGCACAGCATGAGAACTGCAGGTGAGGAACAGTCTTGGAAAGTGAACCCTGCCCTCGTGTTTTCTCGAAGTTCTGAGCCCCTGACCTTTCTGTGGCTGCCTGTGTGACCCCAAGTTCTCAACAAATGCCCAGCACTGCTGGTAGAGCAGCTGGCGTGCCCCCGGGTGCAGGCAGGAGGAGCAGCTGCTGCAGAGGGGCGCCGCAGCGCTAAGAGCAAAGGCATCCCTCCCTGACCTGCCCGTGCGTGTACAAAGGACACACAGACATGCACACACGTGCGCAGGTGAGTCATCTCCCCACGGACTACGTCACAAGAGGAAGCACTCTGTACCTTTACAGACCAAATATGCAACAGAAATAAGTCAAGCGAGGCAGAAGATAACACAGCAGATGACCAGACTGTCCGTGGTCTCGCTGTCCAGCACATGGTTTGTGAACCTCAGGAGAAGAAGAAAACCGTTTCTCAGCTGTGGCAGAGCCTTCACTGACCGCCTTTCTAGCTTATTCAGGAGAAACAAGCGGCTAACTTAGTTTTCTATAAAGTCCTGCAATTTTACAGTACTGGCAACAAACGCACTGTTTTGAACACTACCCAAGTCACAGTACAGTCGTGACTTCTGGAATAGAGGACAGGAAGCTTCTGTCTTTCCAGGCAGAAGAAAGAAACGGCAGAGTTGAGGCAGCACCAAGAAGAGAAACATCCCTTCCCTCCTTGGAGACCCCAGTGGTGTTAAACAGAACTTGAATGTTAACACACTTGTGAATCAGGTTCATCACCAGCTGGTGACCCCACAGCTGCCTCTTACGAATACTCAAGCAAGGAGAATTCCCAGCATTCTGTTTGAGGCAGTGGGCTGGGGGCAGAGGTCTGCTGAGACTGCGCAGGTAGACACTGACAGGGATGCACGGCTGTGCAGCTGAAGGGCCTCCTCGTAGCACGGACACATCAGGTGCCATTGAGGCAGGGACGGCCACCCAACACCACGCCGGACAAGAATCCACCTGGAGATTAGGAATTGCTCGGGTTAAATTAGTAACAAGCTTTCTGTGCACTCATCCTAAAACCTAAGCTAAATGTACAGTTAGGAGCATGATATATTTTGCATGTTTTAATGGAATTGTAAGTTCAGTTTTAATTAGAATGAGGGTAGTAACAATTTTGCGAGAGTACATCTTTTGTAGAATCCTGGTGTGCACTACAATATATAGTCACTTGGACCAATGAATGAGAAAGCGCCTCTTCTTCTACACCAGTCCCCTTGGCAGGGTGGCAGGTGATCACGTATGGATTTAAAGTCCACAATTAACTGTGATTAGCAAGATGTCACTGGAAGTGTATTTGTTGGCAGCCGAGGAAAATCAGTAGCTCCTTACCGGACAACCATGGATTGCTTAAGGTATGAACTCACTTGTTCCCAGATCAATTCTTAAGCATTAAAAAAGCAGTTATTCTGTGTTCCTTTCAAGGTCTGTGGTCCATGGAAACTCACACAGAAGTGGGAACAGGCAGCATTAGAAACAGGCGGGAGAGTCCCACACAGCCTGGCTTCCCTTTCCTGCGTCCTCGGCCCTTCCCGGCCACCTGCAGAGCCCTCCCAGATGCCAGAGCAAAGGCTCCATTCTTACTGCCGCTCTGCACCCCGGGCACAGCCAGGAGCGTGAGTCAGAACACCCCACCCCCTCGGCCGCTAGAGTAACGCGCTCCCCTGCTCCTGGCACTCGGCACCTCAGCAGTCTGCTAGCAGACGTGGTGCTTTCGTTCGCAGATTCAGCTTTTCCTGACACCCAGGCTCTGGGACTCAGGTGTCACATAGGCCTGTGACTTTCACCCCTGGTTTCCTAAAACCAAATGCAGTTGGTTTCAATGGCTCCAACTCCTGAATCTCCCTTTTTGATTAGCACTTGATTGAATCCATTCATTTTCACTTAACATTAAGGCCTCAAGGTGCACCCATTTTCCTACAAGTGGCTCAAGTCTATCTGTCCTTCTTTATGCCAGAGCAACACCACATTACAGAAACACCACACTTTCTTTATCCACCACCCATTGATGGGCACATCAGCCACTTCCAAGACTGAGCTGTCGTGAGCTGTGCCGCTGTGAACCTGCGTGCGTGGGTCACTGCAGTATGGTGTCTTTAACTCTGTCGGGAAGACACCTAGAAGGGCGATAGCTGGGCTAAACGCAATTTCTAGTGTTAATTTTCTGAGGAATTTCCATTTCCGAGGTGGTTTCACTAGTTTCTCTTCCACTGACAACAGAGAAGAGTCCCTCTGCCCCCATGAACTTTGCTACTCCCTGATTCCTTGACAATGGCCACTCTTTCTGGAGGATGATGGGACCCTGGCGTTGTTTTCATTTGTGTTTCTCTGATGGCCAGGGATGCTGAACATGTCTTCATGTGCTTCTGGTCCTTTTGTTCTTCTTCCTTTGAGAAGTGTCTATAGCTCTCAAATGCCCAGTTTTCAAATGAAGACTCCTGTCCTTTCCTCCAGGAGTAGACACTTTCTCCTGGTACTTTCTTGGATGTCTTTCATCATAATCCTTCCCTTCCTTGGTGACCAGAGATCCCTTCCTCATGGTGTGACATGCACACTATCTCAGTCTCTTCTGCGCAGAGCAGAGCTGACACTTGGTGTGTAATCCGCAGGGCCAGAGAGCCTGCTTCCTTTACCATCTTCTGCTCCACAGAGCTGGTTCTTACCCTGAGGTGCTCTCGTGGTCACAGTGCTGTCTTCCTGCTGGCAATCACCTTGTCTTGTACCTTCCTCGTGGGTCTGAAGTCCATGCCTGGCTGCAGCGCCCACAGAGGTCTCGGCTTCTCCTTCACGGACCACAGTGCTGTGGTGATGCTTCCCCCACAGCTCTCTGCTGAGCTGAGCTGTGCTGTGCTCTTTCTTTCCTGCAGGAACAGGAGCTGCCCGATGAGGGGCCAAATGACCTCATGCAAGACATTGCTTTGCTCGCTAGATTTGCTCGTAGAGCCAGATCTCTCCATCTGCTTAGTTTCTGACAAAGAAACCAAGGCTCAGACATACTAGGTGACCTAAGGTGGGCTGCTGGGTTGCAAAGCTCATCCTTCCCACCGCCCAGCCTCTGAGCTACTGACCACACCACCCAATGACCACCAATGCTGACAGGAAGTGTCAGGAGTGAAAGAGGCCATCAGAGATGTGGTTTGTGTTCAAGTTAAAAAAAATGATCACAGTGCAGGGCACGTGGCTGGTAACACCCTCAAAACACACACCCTTAATCCTAACACACTTATCCCGTCATTCATTCCACTTTCTGAAGTGGTTCTAGAAGTCTCCTGGGGTGAGGGAAATCAAAACTACAGTGACCAGCACTGCCGAGCAATGTCCAGGAGAAAGGCAGCTCGTAAAACCAGAACCCTGGGTCCTGGTCCACTTTAGCTGGTCAATCTGGCACTGTGTGACTTCCAGCTCCTCTCCAGTGTCAAAGTGGCCATGGACAATAAATGTTTTAAATAGATTCAGGACAAGGAGGTAGCCCCACAGCACAACTAAAGACCTTCACAAAGAGAACTTCCAGAGCCACTTAGGAAAGCGCAAAGCATGATGGGATACCTGAGTTCAAATGAGGGAGTGGGTATTTTGGACAGTGTGACTTTTATTTATAACAAATCTTCATTTAAAAATTCACTGTATTTTGATCACACCTTCTATGTTCACACGTGTCCCTCGGTCCTCACAGCCACTCCACAGGACTCCCAATATTACAAATGCGGAAACTGAATGCAGACACGGCCCACGGCTGCCCACGATCACGCAGCTAATTCAACATGAAACTGAAACCACGCACAGGATTTTGGCACTAGCATTTCAAATTCTTAGCATTCTGCCATGGGATTTGGGATGAAAAAGAGCAGAGCAGAAAGTGGCTCTCTGCCTCTGGGCTCCCTCTGAGGGCTGCCTGGACCACAGCTTTGCTTTGGCCCAAGTGGGTTGAGACTTGCATACTGGCTGCCCGCACCAGCGTGGACCACCTGTAATTTCATTCCTCTATAAAAGTCAGCACGAGTGAGTCTCTGCTGTGAATCTGCCAGGCTTAACTAATGAGCTAACTTGTGTTTTCTGTCCATGCCCACGCAGGTGATGTGACCTCATTCATTAGCAGGAATATATTTATAGTTGTGAGAAATGCTTGCAAGGGGCTGAAAAACTGCCTGTCTCCTCAGCCAGTCAAGAGGGGAGTGGGGTGAAGAGGACGGGCGTGCATGAGGACAGGAAGAGAACGGAATTGCTCTACTCCTCCCAAATCCTCTACTCCTCCCAATCGCTCTACTCCTTTTGTTGCAGTAACCTGCCAGGTGTAGTCACCATGCTAACCCGGCTGCTGGGCCTCGGGCAGAATTGTGCGGACGATCATTTCCACCATCAGGCTACGCGCTAAGCTGCCTAGGGCCTGCTCATCCCGCAGGGACCAGGAGACACGGTGCCCAGTCTCCCTGTTTTGGTCTCCCTGTGAGGCCTCCCTGCCGATGGAGCGCCAACCTGGTGCTGAAAGCCACAAAATCCCTACCTCACACCAGCGAACAAAGTGATACCCACAGTGTGGTGAAGAAAACAAGCAAGTGCCTGAGGTCATTGTCAGGTTTGACACATAACTGTCAAACAACAGCTCTCCAGGCCTCTGTACAATCTTAACAATTACTGAGGACTTCTCATGTTTAGTGAAGCTGATTTATTTTTTGTTCTACACTAGATATCAAAGTTGAGAAAAACATTTAACTTCATTAATTTATTCAAATAACTATCAAATAATATTATTTGTAACATGGAAAATAAAATTGCATAAAAACTAAATTGTCTTTTTTTGTTTTTGTTTTTGTTTCTTTTGGTACCAAGAATCAAACTCAGGACCTCACGCCTGCCAGGCGGGCGCTGTACCAGTGAGCTAAATCCCCAGCCCCAAAACTAAATGTTCTAATCGAATAATAATGACAAACTTAGCTTGGGCCTCATGGGTCCCCGAAAGGATCTCAGGGGACCATAGGGGTCCTCTAACAGCTCACTTTGAGAACCCCTGGTGGAAAAGGAAGGAAGGAGAAGCAGGGAGGAGGGAAAGAGAGGAGGGATCCGCAAAGGCCAGGTTGAGAAAGTGAAAGCTCTGGTTTTAGGGTGAAAAGAGCCCAACTCTGAGCACAGGCAGCAAGAAGCAAAGAGCCCAGAGAGAACCAGAGAAGAAGCCTCAGGCGAGAGGCTGTGGGAGCAGTGGCAGAGGCGGGGCACACAGCCACACAGCCACAGGGCCAGGCCGCAGGACAGAGATCGCAGTCCCCAGCCCGCGGTTCCACCCGGACATCTGGTGCACACATTTGTCTTTGGGTTTGTACTGAGTTTGTCTGCTGGGGGGTTTGTAAGTAACTATTTTTATGGTGATTGCATCAACTTTTAACATGGAGATTCGGCATAAAGTCTGGATTCTCTTACACAGATCAGATCATGGGCCAAGGAAGCCCACTCTGCCCTGAACAGGCGCAGCTGAGCAGTGCCTGTGGCAGGGAAGGAAGCCGGCAGCCAGCTGCCCGTGCTGGGACACAATGCCCGGCACACGCGACCTCGGAGAGAAAATATTCACTCGGGGCAAGATTTTCAGGGGCTCAGCCCATGGCCAGCTGGCTGGAAGGCAGGGACATCGTGGTGGAAGGGTGGGTGCGGAAGACCGACGGAAGGTGAAGACAGCAAGGGAGGACCAGAAAGACAGGAGGAGCTGGGCGCAGCGCTGCGCCTTGCAGGTCACACCGCGCCTCACTTCCTCCAGCCAGCCAGCTCCTCGTAGCACAGTCAGCTCAGAGTGCCCCGCGGACCGGTGAACTCCGCCACCACCTCATCACCTCCACAGCTGCACCTGAGGATGCACGAGCCACTCGGGGACATGTGCGATCGTGATCTTGGCAAGCTGTCATTGCCACCACTGCCTGCAGCCCTTTCAAAGCTACAGCTGCGTCCAGTGCCCTTCACCTGCCATTTCGTAACTCAGTCACTCAGTGCTTCCCTCGTTACGATGACCTCCTTCATCCCACATTAGGGCTCAGGGGCACGGGCACCACTGGCTTTTGACTCTCACACAAAATGCTTGAGTTGTGACTTGTGAGCAAATGACAACCCCCCCCCTTCTTTTTTAACAGTAGTGGGCTTTGTGTTGTATTTTTGAGGTGCTGCAGACTGAACCCAGGGCCTTTGCACTGAGCTGCATCCTCAACCTTTTATTTATTCATTTTGGAGGCAGGGTCTCTCGAGTCACTGAGCTGCCCACGGTGGACTCCGGTTTGTGATCATCCTGCCTCAGCCTCCAGCACGCTGAGCTTACAGGCATGCCTGTGCCCCCCTCCAGCTCATTTGCATCTCTAAATGACTTCTTGTTGTGAGGGAAACGGACTGCAGAGGGGGAAAGGACCGCTCACCTGTGATCTGCCCTCCTGGGCTTTGCATGGCTGCCTCTGTCTGAGGTTTGTCCCTTGCTCTCTGACTCACAGCCCTCAGTCCCTCTGCCTCCTCGGGCTCCACCTCCCAGCTTTCCCTTTCCCAGGGAGCGTAGGCGGTCCCCATGCACTGGATCCATTCACCCTGGGCGCTGCTGACCACTCACTCTGCAGCCAGACCTTCTCTTCACAGGGATGGCCTGGAACCAGCCGCATCTGCCTGGGCACCCACCGAGCTCCCTACTCAGCCACGGGCTCCCATCAGTGCCCGGAGAGCTTTGCACAGTAAGGGGAATCGAATCCTAAGAGGGTGAATTCCTGGCAGGGCCGAGGTCTCCACTGCTCCTCATCTCCTGCGCTCCCTCCTTTACGACAACGGGGACACAGCAGCAGATTCCCAGCAATTCCCCCTGCCCGATGTCTGTGGCGACCTCTCATTTTCCAAGCTCTCGAATCCACCCGCTGATGGATCGGGCAGCCTAGCCCGCCTCTGATAAATCATCCGAACTGCAGCTGTGCCACCAGGAAGCACCTTCATGGACCTCAAAGATGGTGAGTTTGGGCCGGCGTGTGACCCACACAGCCAGCAGGACAGCCTGGCTCTTCCGGGTTGGTCCCGTGTCCCACACAATAACTATGTCATTATGGAAAAGCGGAAGAGAAACTGGCATTCTCACAGAGCCCGCCTGCCCAGGGCTGGGGAGCACACGCCGTGTTTTCTTAATAAAGAAAGTGTTCCCCGCAGTGCCAGGAACATACTGAAACATGAGATTCTAGGGAGGGTCTTGCAATTAATCCATCTGTATTTTAATAACTTCTCTATCAACTGGTAGAATTTTGGGTTTCCACTCCTTGAGGGTCCCTGGCACCCCCTTCTGCATAGGCAGGCGGGGCACATGAGGGAGCCTGGGAGAAGGGAAGTCAGAGGGAATGGAGGAGACGAAGGTTGCACTCTGCAGACCCTGGCCTGCTCAGCCCCCAGGTCTGTCCCATGCATTCGGTGATAATCACAATGTAACTTTCTATTTTATTTTTGTGTTTACCCTCAGATGAGGTGAATGGGTGTACCACATTCATCCATGTGTATATTAGAGCTAATAATATCGAATATACAGAGTTGTTCTAAAAATTAGTTTCAGGGGTGCCTTAGACTTGGTCCCGTCAGATATAAGAGGACATTACTCAGACAAGCAAACCATGAAAATTACAAGCGATACTGCTTTCTCGTCATTACAAATATTTTTCCAAATATTTTGATGATGGAATTGCTTCATTCACAGCACAAATTAAAATCTTTTGATAATATTTAAATGAAGCCAAGGTCTCCAAAATGTTTCAATGTCACTGAAAAATCCTTATTCTTCAGTAGTATGAAATACTTGCTTGTAAAACATCAGAAGTGTTGGTCTAGGAAACCTCTCATCATATTGCACCCAAAAGTTCCCAAGGATCGGGCTCAGGGTCACCCCAAGCTGAGAAACAGTGGCAATTACGCCCTGGTGCGTGGACACCAGCTCTGTCCCACAAGCAGCTGAGGACAGGCCGACTGACAGGTGAGATGGCACCAGTCATGTGAAGAGGTGCAGATGCACCCCTGACACTTTTCTGCTGGCTTCTGAGCCAACTTTGTAAGGTCAGAAATGCTTACAGCAAGATCCCAACTACAAATCGGTGATATGTAATTAGAAAATGGAAAGCTCATCACAGGAAACACACACACCGCACCCAGAATGACACCCCCACCTCCTCTGCGGTGGAAAGCACATATTTTTAACCAATGCCCTAACTTACAATTTGTGCCAGGATGTGACATGGGTAGTAATGTGTATTGGAGTTTTGGAATTTGGAAAGTTTTGCCTCATTTTGTTCCAGCTAGGAAGCGTGTTGTAACCTGAAGATATCTGACTTCAGCAGAAATCTGGCCTTGATACAGAAAGACATTTTTAAGGGTTTTTTTTTAAAGATAAATGTAACCTGCTTCTTTAGTTACTATACAGGCCCTCATCTGATCTTGTCTGTGTCTCTCAGTGTGAGTGTGTGTCTGTGAGTGTGTGTGTGTACGTGTTTTACCATTTGGTTCTAATGGGCACAGATTTTTCAAGAAGTCTTCTAACTATATTTCTCTTAAATATAGTTATTCGGTGACAGATGGAAAAAGCAGATTTACCTTAAAGTTTTCTCTTTAAAGTCTATGTTTTCATGGATTTGCTGATTATATTTCCTCCATCCTGTCTGTTGTTGCTCAATAAGAAACTTGATCATAAGAAAGTACATTACAGTTTTAAGAACTTTTTTTGAGATTCATGTTTTAATTTTACCAGAAAATGTGTGACGGACAAGGTGGAAGCAGTATAGATGGAAATGAGCCTGAAAAAGCAAAGTTCCTCTCAACAGGTTCCACATCATGAGTTCTAACTGGGGTGAGGGTATTTTTTTCATCACACCTTTACTTAGCGTTTTGTAATGACAAGTTTAAAATTTATCTTCTTTATTTCAATTTAATTACTTTTTTATGATTTGAGCCTTTTCCGTTATAATGAAATTTACTCTCAGAATGCAATTTGCTTTATTTGCTTTGAGTACTAGGGAACAAAATGAATGCAATTTCACAAACCATGACATTGGGATGCTGAAGTACTGCAAGCGTCTCATGAAGGAAGTCTGCAGGACAGGGTGATTGATGTGGGAGAGGCAGGAGGGGAAGCCGGGTCGGATCCAGGTACCCACTGGAACCCTGGGACACACACGGCCGCCCTTGCTTGACGCAGAGCAAAAGAGCTTGGGAAGAGGCGTGGGGCCTCCAGAGCCAGGCGCCTGGAGCCTGAGGGACAGCGTTGCCTGTGGACATACACGGGCACTGAGCAAGGCTCCTGTAGAACACCGGGCTCGGGACAGCGCTGGACCAGGGGCCCAGCCAGGCAGAGTCCTGGCAAAGATGGCCATCAATGAAGACGTGGCAGCTGGTGAGGCGGCTCGGAGTGTAGGGTGTGACCCCAGGAACACTGACGCTGAGCAAGAAGACAGGGAGGGAGGGACTTGGAGTGATCGGAAAGAAGTCATAGAGCTAGGGGAGGCTGTGACACAATACTGTCACTAAAGATGAAGGGAACAATATTTCCAAGAAGAGTGGCTCGTGTTGTCAAATGTTACCGAGAGATCAAATCAGACGGAAGTTGGAAGGCGGCCTGGCAGGGTACTGAAGAGCCTGGTGCCCAGCAGGGAGGTGGTGGGCAAAGACCCTGGACTGCAGATGAGCAGACCACTGGTGAGCAGGAGATGATGTGTATCTGCAAACCACAGCTACGCAGCCGAAGAGCTTGGAGCTGAGCAGGAGACACAGGGCCTGCTGGAGACGCTGGACTCAGGAAAGGTTTTTGTTTCACGGGGTTTTGTTGTTGCTGCTGTTGTTTTAGTAATGTGGGACATCTGAGCAAATCAATGGAAATGCTCATTGGAACAGGACTTCCTGGAGACCCAGGAGAGGGAGAGTAAGTGATGGAAGAAGGTTTCTTCACAGATACACAAAGCCCCGATCCCAGGGCACCGGCGTGCATCGGCCCTAGGAAGAAGCACTCCTGACCCTTCTCGTCAGGAGAGTGAGAGGCAAAGAGAGATGGAAGCAGTGAGCTGGAGGACAGCTGCCCCTCCTCTTGGGGAGCTGCGGAGGGATGGGGAGCAAGGGAGCACAGACTCCACCACGCCACAGCCTTCTCCAAGCCACACAGTGAATGATTCACGGACTTTTGCTGCTTTTATATGCATATTTGTGAGCTGGCATCATAGTGTAAAACACCAGCACAGGGCAAGAATAAACAAGAGGTGAACCACAAAGAGTTAGGTGGTATTTAAAATTGGTTTGGACACACAGCCAAACCTAACTCATGGTGACCTCGGGCGGCTAAGCCTACAAGGCTTCTCTGTGAAGCTTCCAGAATTGCCGAGTCTCTTTCTGCAGGGGACGCATCGTGGCACCGCTCAAGGGAGACCTGCCCACCACCCGCACCCCCAAACCTTTGACTTTTATCCCAACAACACTCCACTCATGCTCTGGCCTCCTCCCAGACTGGGCCAGGACTTCTGGCTCCCACCACACCCTGACCTGTCCTCTGTCTGCAGTGCTCTTCCAACAGACTCCTCGGTGAAGTCTCTCATCCCCTGCAGGCCTTTCCCCAACCTCGCAGCCTCCAGGAAGCCGCCCTGACCACCGCTGTATCCTGCAGCCCCCTCCACAGCCACACTAAACACCACTCTCCCACCCTGTGTGTGTTTTAACTGAACTCATTGGTTAAGATACTGAATAATTTCGTCGCTTCTCATGCTTGGTGTTTATTTAGCCACCTTCTGTTCATCCACGTTTTCAAGCCCCTAACGGAGCATCTGGCCCATCGTTATGGAAGTGATGAGCAGTTGTTAAACAGATGAGTACATTTAAATGCACAGGTTAGGCGGTATGCTGAGAGTCACAGAGGCTCCCTGAGAAACGCATGCTGCCTAACCTCCAGACATTTCTCCAAAGATCTACGCCCCTCAGTGTATATGGAAGGAAACAAAATACAATAGAAATTTCACTCTTACCTTCACTTATAAACAATCATCCGGCAGAGGAAAACGCTCTGTCATAGCCTTCAGAGAAGCGCTATGCATTGTGAATACCCCACAGACCCCATCTTATGGAATTGTCGTGGATGGCAATCAACTGAAGTTGATTTGGTTGCCACGATGTCGAGTGGTCATTTCTTATTAAGAATGACCTACAGTACCAGAAAACTTCAGGCCTGTGTAACTCTTGTTACACAGAAAATGAAAAAAAAAAGATCCCAAGTGTTTTAATCATTTTATCCAAGAAGTCCATAAGAACGATATGATTGCTCTTCCACGCAAACCTCAAATATAGCCCTGACGGGCTTCTTGTGAGTCTCATAGTACGGTAACATATTAAAAGCAACCTGTCTGTGTGTGATGAAGTCTTCTGAAATGTGCTTCATGTTGAAGTCACTTTTTAAAATCACTCACATGGCAGCTCCAGTTTCCGAGAAAATAGAATTGATACTTCCTGTGGAGTTTTGTACAATTCTTACCAGCAATAATGGACACTTTTTGGCATCTCTGAGGGGCTCTGCATGTGTAATTGATTAGGAAACTGAATGCTACAATGCTACACTCGCATTAAGCTTATCTTTGGTAGAGTAGAAAAAAAAATCCAACCACTTGTCCATGTGATGTTTATCTTAGTAATCATGGAAACAATTAACTGATTGACAATTGGCTTCATAGAAGCAGCAAGGAGTTGAAATAAGGGTAGAGAATTAGATTCAGATTGTCCTGTGGAGATAACCAATAAGCAAGGCTAAAAACTCTACTCAGCCAGCGCATTCAAATGAAGACAATGTGGGGGACATGTCAAACCATATAAAACTTGCTGTGATTGAGAAAGCTTGCTGAGTATGGTAAAGGGCTGAAGATGTGCATTGAAATACAGATTTGTATCCATATATGGATACAAATACCACTCACTGGAAAAAGTTACAAAGTAAACTACTCAAACAACTTGGTTGATTTTACCTCGTGATAAATACCCTGGAGTTCATTATTTCTAAATTAAATATAAATTTTCCAATAAGGGAAAAACTATAGCAGACAGAATCATTTAGTCACACAAGAAGTGGCAATATTATTTTAATTTTGTACCTGTCATGTAAAATTGACTAGGCTATAAATAGATTAATCACACTTGCCATTGATTTTAATCCTTATAATTAATAGCACCGACATAATCCTACACCTAGGTCCCAAGTGCCCCCGGCGTAATATATTATGGAACATAATACAGAAATGGCCCTCAGAACTCCCAAATAATCTCAATTAACAAAATCACATATGTTAATCACATCTATCACCACAGTCCTTGTTTCCAGGAAGGTACTTTACTACCATGAAAAGCAATGCATCTTCAGGTGTTCCTATTTTCTTGAAAGTCAATTTGTGGTAAAAACGTAGACTTATTTTGCAGTACTGGCCCTCCCCTATCTGGATTTTCACATGCTGAGGTTTTAGTCACCTGTAGCCAACCACAATCTGAAAATATCAAATGAAAAACTCCAAAAATAACTAGTTTGTAATCTTAAAACTGCATACTAAGTAGTGTGGTAAACTCTCATTGCCTCACTCTGTGCTGCCCAGGATATGTACTTCCACTTTGTCCAAAGTATCCACTGGGTATATGTTACCTCCTAGCTAGTCACTTATCAGCCAATGAGGTTATCAAATCAATGATCATGATTTTAGAATGCTGCTTGTGTTCAAATACCGCAATTTTACTCAATAATGGCCCCAAAGTGCAACGATTCTAATGCAAAGGAGGCTTAGAAGGATTTACCATCTCTGTATTAACATAACAAGACTCATGCGATGATGGGAATAATGTGACATGTATATATATATTTCAGTACTATCAGCATCAGGCATCCATGAAGAGTCTAGGAAGTATTTGCTACAAGCAAAAGGTGACTATACCTCATATAATTTACGTGTTTCTAAAACATACAATTATGTGAGAAAAAAGCTACTAGGCTCACAGTAGTTACTCACTGAACCCTTGGTATTTTGTTAAGTAAGGTGTGAGTGAAACACAGCTCACCAGGCGTGTTAGAATCTAGATTAGTACTGGACCCTTTATCCCTCACAATTACCTCATATCTCACTTTCAACCACTTATTTTTCTTGTGTGCATAGCTGGGTTCAAGAGTTCTTTCCTTGTTTTAATTGGATATAGTCTTTCTTTCTTTTCTTTTCCATTTTTTTGTCCAAGTTGTATAATGCATAAACAACACCCAGTACAACACTTTGAGTATTATCAGAAAAGCTTTTATATGTAAATGTTTAATCTGGATGGTTTCCATGTAAAAATGGATATACATAGGAACCATTAATAAAAAACAAAAGGTCCTTAAGAGGAGGTTCTATCACAAAGTGATATTCACCTAGACCTTTAATATAAGGGAAGGACAGAAAGTAAATTCTCTTGGAAGAAAAACATTAAGCTTCTATGACACACCTCATACTCTGAGGAAATGAGAATTGTGTCTTCCAACAAGCGCACAGGAGAGAATGCTTCCTGCCCTGATCTACTATTGTGATACTTTGCATTTGCTAAAGATAGTACAAGTTGCCCTACATGTGCTTCTTTCTGTATTATAATTTTTTAGCTGCTCTCAGACGGATGATGGGTTGCATTCTTCCATGCCAGTCATGAATGAGGAAGGATGTAGACTGATCACTGTAAGCAGCTCTCTTTTTGGTCTTTTTTTTTAATCCGTACCAGGAATCGAACTCACGACCTCGCACTTGCAAGGCAGGTGCTTACGCCACTGAGCTAAATCCCCAGCACCACTTTCTGTATTATAAATGAATACAAAATACACCAATTAGCAAGTGTTGTTTCTAAAAGCCAAGGTCTTCTCTCCAACATCAAAGGAAAAGGATCTGAAGAAGTTAACGCTGAGCAAATAAATCAAGCACACATGGAATTTAGGCTGTGTCCCAAATCTCAGAGCAGTGACGTTCACACCTTGGCAGACTGCTCAGCCCACAAAGGTCGCTGCTGAGGCTCTGCCTGCACCAGGCAAGCCTGAACCAGAGCCTGTGAAGCTGAAAGGACTCCTTAAGCCAAAGCCTAACCTCCTCAGACAAAGATTTGATTTTGCCCCTGTTCCATGCATGTTTGAGAATAGGCCTCTTAGGCCCCAATTCAGTTGCTGCATTCTCAGACAGAAGGTCACCGGCCTCTGTTGGGAATGGCATTTCGTGTCTTTGTCCTGAGACTCACCATCATCCCACTCTGGGTGCAGCTAAAGGTTCGGTTCACGCGAGGGCAGCCTTCCTTGGGAGTGTGCAGAATTCCTCTTCTGCGGTTCTCATTCTTCCACCACACCAGAGCTTGAAATCAGGAGGACCGACCGGCTCTTCCATGTCAACAAGCCACTCATCTCGTCCATTAGCCAGAATCCTGTAAGAATCATCTCTCTTCTTCCAGCGTCATCCTTTCCTACAAGAGCTGCTCCTGACGTTCTCAGTGTGTGAGGCGCTGTAATAAATAAATCCCAGAGGCCCCTTCTCCTCCAACCATTGCCTAAGTAGAGATTTCCTTTCGGCAAAAAACACTGGTTATGTTCATTTAGTTCTTTGTTTGAATTTTAAACTTAAGTCCAACACATTAACAACTTCATTTTCATTTTACAGTCATAAAAATTTGCATGCATGAGAACTGTATCCTTATTTTCATATGTTGATAGAAGAAAAATTTCATACATTTAACTGACAAGTTGTTTAAAGGTATGAAATATTTTAAATGTAACTATTTGAATTTCTATGTTTTTCTGGTGCAATGAATGAGGTCAGTGAAAAATGATAGAGGCTTTAGCTAAAGAATCAAGATACAGCCTTTTGATTGTACTGGAGTACTTTTAAACCTCATTAATTACTCTTTATCTGATTGCTACAAAAAGCTGAGGGCCTACCAGCTCTCTTTTCCACAGGAGATCCTCTTACAGAGTATGGCATGATTGGGCAAAAAAAGACCATTATGTTCCAAACTAGGGAGAAATGAATGAGACCTGTGTCTAGCAGACTTCTGAAGGCCCATTCCGTGGTGCAGACAGGAAGTAGGTATTCGCCTCCCCGCTGAACAGGAAGGCCGAGTAGGAGCCGTGCGGCAAAGTGTGGAAGCGACACCATAAGCGGTCCCTGCGCTCACAAATGCGGGTACTGTTTCTCACTTAAACTCCAGCAAGGTAACCAGATGGCACTGCCTACTGTACGCACTGCAGAAATGGGGGAAAGGGCAGGCTTCTCAGAACAATGTCTTTATGTGCTTACTACTGCTTTGATGTGAACCATAAAATTTCTGCTCCAAGGTCACAAGACACCAGGCTGTAATAATATGTTGACACTATAGAAAAAGCGTAAAGGACTGGAGAATAATAAACATTAAACCAGCATATGGACCCTTAAAATAAGTTTCTAAGGAAATCTTGGTTTCCACAAAGCACGAGTATAATACTTCACTGTTTGGTGGAAGTTTTCCTTTTGCTGAAATTGTTTCCACTGAAAGCATTCATAAATTACTTTTGTGATAATATTTCTCTTTAGAAGGAGACTATGAGGGCCATTCTTTAAGTTTGTTAGTGGACCTCACACCTCCCATCGCAGGGTTTTCCCCTCCGTACTCTTTCTGAAGCAGGGTGCCGTGTGATGTCTGAGATGGAGACGTCACACATGTGGAGCACAGCTCTTTTTTCCCAGATCCAGCACTTTGACCCTAGGGAAACTGTGTCAGAACTCATTCTGTCTTCTCAAAAAGAAGCAAAAAACCTGCACGCTAGTGAATTCACATAAAAATACCATTACTTAAAGTTTAATAGCACTTTGATACCGTGAGTTTTCAGTACATGAGTCAATTCAAAGTGATTGCTACACACATGTGAATTTATTGCTTAAAATCTGTTCTCAATATGAAACCCCATTCTAGGCCTCTATAAAGCCTGTCTTGTTCATGTATCTTGCAGCTCCTCAAAACACGCAGTGTTCATTCATTTGGTTCATCTCCTGTGCCCCGGCCACTGACTGTCTTGTCATTGCACTGTGAGTTCTACTTCCCAGAAATGTGCTGCGCAGAGTCCAGGACAGCACGCCCGCTGACAACACAGACGCCTTAGTTTCATTTGTTCCCTTGAGACCTGAGGCCAGCTGTGGTTTCTGCAGGATCCCACTGAGTCTCGAGCCTGCTCATGTTATTCGTCCAAGCTAACTGACACAGGAAGGCTGCTACTCATTACTGAAGGCATCTGCTGCTGAGGATTCTAACAGGGAAGATGGGTCGGCAAATAAACTAATTACACTGCTGCATGCTACTCTCATCTGATTTCTTTTTAGGTTTAACCGTGTGTTTCTGATATCTGACAGTGGGCTTACCACATGGCACATGTTCAGTAATATACACTGGGCGTGTACTATGTATGTCTACGTCCACGCACACATGGGGAAAAGGCCAGGCTGAGCGCTGTCCAGCGGAATTTAAAGGACCTGAGGACAACTGGTGCTTTCACCCTTCCTCACGCATATGACGTCAGAAGTCGCTTGGTGAGGAAGGATTTGGGGATCCAATGTTAATGCCATGTAATGTAAAATCTACTAAACCAACCTGGTGACGAAGAGCTACCAATTCATTCTAGTGCCTAATGATGAAAATTATGATTACATTTGTGCACTGCATTGCATTGAATCATTTCTTTAAGACGTTAGTTTTTTGCAATAACCAAATCAAGAGCTCCAGTGGTGCAATCGGTCAGCGCATGGTACTCACACAGTAACTAAATCAGTGAGAAAGGGTCAGGGGTCCGTGGGGTGACAGACGTTGGTCAGTTTCTCTCTCATTCAAACTTGACCACTAGGATCCCGAAATGTGTGCATGTACATGCAGTCACTGATAAGATACGTTAATTATATGTGACCTGTGCTCAGCCTGTCACTTCAGTTAGGCTTACACAGGGAAATAAATGAAAATATCTGCTAACGGGATCTTTCTTTTAAGGTATCACTGTCATTTAAAGATCTGAGCCAAAATTGAAGGCATGCTATGGCTCATATATCTAACAGAACACATAAAGTGTCTGCAAAGTTGTAAATAGTTATCAGATATTACAACAAATCAGCCTCATTGATTTTAAGATCGTATTCAAAACACCTCCAATCTGCATAATAGAAGTTAGTAACAACAGGAAACAAATCACAATACAAAACTGGGACTTATCACAATTTTATGTGTTCTTTAGTGTATGTCACTGTGGTTTTATTCCCAGCAACTATATGGAATTTTTAAAAAAGCAGGAAGAATGATTGATGATTTACATTCCTAAACCAAGAGTAAATGGGTGAAGCAAGTCTCTGAATCAAATCGTGCAGTACGTCTAACACGGTATGGCATAAGTTCTATAGGAACCTGCAACAAAGTGAAACCTTAGAATCTCAGTCTGTCAAGTCGGCTATTGAGATGCAGCTCCCAGGTTTTACCTTTCCTTGAGTTAATTATAACAGAGATTTGCAAAATGAATTGAAAGAGCTGCTTAACCTGAATATAAATTGTAATTAGGACTGGATACATACCAGCAATTATACACCGCAATAAAAATTTGACAAGCCTCCAGATACATTCAACTCTTTACAGCAGCATTTTAGTGTTGAATACGGTCTAATAGGAGACTTTTAAATTCTCAGTTTTCATTTTAGACAACCCCATGGTTGTGATTGCAATTTTAGTTTATCACTATCAATAGTCTTATGTAAAGAATGTTGTTGGGAGGAAAAATGTATCAAGTGCTATATTAATGTATCTCTTATTACACAGTTTAAATGTTAACTAATGTTTTACATCATAAAATAACCAAAATTTTTATAAAGATATCTATGCCTTTTCTTCTTCTTAAACCACTAAAGTCCGATATCCTTCTTCAGAGTCTCTAAAACACCTTAGAATAAATACTTCTGTGATAGACTATTGATATGACAAAACGAATGTATCAAAGAAACAACTAGAAGGAAGAGGATATACACTGGATGTTTAGTTATACTGTAATTACAGAGGATGAAGAAGAAATTTCTGGAATTACCCTTTAGTTTCTGAATTCTTGTCTATGGCACTATTTCTGCTTCATATTTCTATGGTCCAAAGATTCTTGATTTGGTTTGACTATGAATGGACATTATAAGTAAATATTATATTATTGAAATATATTTAATATTTGTGTATTTAATACAGAAATTTACCTATACTATTAAATAATAAAATTACAATAAAATGTATTAAATTGATTCAGAAGGTAGAGTATGCCATACTTTGTCCCATATTTTATTCCTAAAATGCCCTCCATTTGAATGTTTTATTGAAAATGTGTTTTGAATTTTGTATTACAAACATAGAATTTCTTTTGAAAATCATTTAGCATCACAAGAACCCTGTTTGGGACAGATCAGTAATTTTTATATTCATGTAGATATGACAGAAGTAAAGTTTGACTATTACAGAAAACAGATGTAGTAAAATTAAAACTGCAATCTAAGTCTCTATATTTTAAATCTGGTATACTTTGTGTTATATACAAGCATCTTAAAAAAATTCAAGCAATCTTCAAATAATTGTTATATATGATTCTTTGTCACTATAGGAAGTATCATTATACTATTTTATGACACATTCTGGTACAGACTCCTAAAGACACCTCTGATAAACAAATTTGAAAATGCCATTTAACCTACCAAATATGTTTCTCAAAGAAATCTGATCACAAATTTAGTGTGAATTATTAGGAAAAGTGTACATTATTCTAGATAACATGAATACAAATCAAATAACTGTCCATTTTTCCAAAGAGATTACAATGTTTTAAAGGCAGAGATGAGAGCACACTATGATGATAACCGTGACTCACATCAGACACTGTAAAAAGGAGAAAATGCCTGGTTTCCAGCACACACCAAGCAAGGCTGAAAAAGAGTGTTTTTCACATAAGATAAATTTTAGTGGCAAACATCTAACTCAGTGAGGTCAGTTGAATGGAGCTGCCCAGGCCCAAATCAAATTTGAATTTTGTCTGTGGAATTTTGAAGCAAAAATGGTGGTCACATTACTCAGATTTTGAATGTTTGCTTTTCTTAAACATTGTCTATTATTCTTATAAACAGAAAAAATAATTGAAATATGCAGGAGTCAGAGAAGATGTGCACAAAGAGAAACCATGCGCTTTCAGAAGTCCAGAATCACCACGGTAAATGATATTGTGGCTAAAGCTGTTAAAGTCTTTGATAATCTGTCCAATTTAACCCATCACATTTTAATGCATACACATTTAACACTGTTGCTGTCACTGCTTGATAAAACATTACCACAGTTCAATCAAAATCAAGGAAACCAAACTCTCATCTGTACTTTCCATTCGTCAGCAACGTACAGATGCCACCGTTTCTTTAGGCATTTGAGGGCCCCCCAAAGCACCCCATTTCCGTCACTGCTCAGCACTCAAACCCAGTGAAAAGCTAACATCAGCAATAGAAGCATGTACAGAGACATGAAAATACGTCCAGAAAACTCTCAATCTTGCAAGGGTACTCAGCAAAATAAACTTTAGAAACCACTTCTGAACAACCAAACCTAAACACTCAAAAATGTAAGTTTCTTCTTCCTTGAGGTTTTGCTGAGTGATTTTACTGCACAGGTTTTCTATTGTTTAAATCTGTGGCCCCCAAAGCTGAAACACACATTCACTGGTGACTGAACTTGCCGTGACCAGGTTGGCACATGATGGATGAGGAAACACTCATGCAGTCCCAGTACCCACACCAAAGAATGAGGCGCCTGGCTCCGGCCCCGGTCAGGCAACACTCTTCAGAAGTATACTTCTCCAGGCCATAGGCCACTGGCAGTACATTTTCAATTTCTCTGAAATCCGAAACAGGCTGAGGTCCTGGCCCTCAGCTGGACGTGGCAGATGTGCCATGCCACTGTCTCACGGCCTCACGGTGCTGTGGTTCGGCCTCTGCTTCGGAAGCATCTCACGTGTAATCCACGTGTTCGCTGAGGACTTGCTGTGTAGTGAATGCTGGTTCAGAGGCGGCTGTCAGAGCCTAACGCAATCGGTGTCTCCCAATAGCTCCACGTCTCCCCGGAGCGCCTCGGAGCCACCTGGGTTCAGAGCAGAGTACTGGCTCCTCCCTCCCGTGGGAAAGGCCCCGTGTTCCACGGTGTCCTGGACTCCATGGAGACGTCAGGTGTACTGGCGTTTTGGGGTGATCAGCTGATTCCCTAATGGTCCCCGAGAAATTGTGCCCGGCTTTGAAGCCCTTCTGCACCTTCCGCGCCCCTTCTTGAGCCCACACAGTCCTGACATGCGCCCCGCTTCACTGCACCCACTCGGGTGCAGAGTAAAGCCAGCTCCTCCCGCCCGTGCCCCACCACGCTACTGCTGCTGCTGCCCCAGGAGGCATAACCCAGGGTGAGCTTCCCTCCACCAGCCCCACTTAACTCCGATGACTGACCAAGAACTTCGTTCATTCAAATTCTTCAGATTACGTGAGGAATCTGAAGTGAGGAATGGGAAAAGTGAGCAAAAAAAGGTAAGGAACAGAAGACATCCACGGCCCTCATGTGAACACTTTTTTTCTTGTTTTAAATGATAAATTGAGAAATCAACTATTAAAAAAAGCCCTTTCAAAGGGCACCTATCAGATTTCTTAAAGAAGCCTAAATATATCGATTATTTTCATGAGTTCCACTGGATAAATATTCTACCTTTCTGTTCTACTGTCTCAATGTAGTTAAAATCAAGTTAAAAGTTACAGAACTATAAAGATAGCGACTTCATCCTTGTCACTGAATGCTATCCAGATTATCCAGAGCTGTGGTACTTTCCTAAATGAAGATTATTTTCCAGGCTAACAAGAAAATGGTATTACTATAACATTTACTGTTCAATACAAAAAGCATTAGAAATAGCTTTATAATTCAAGTGAGAATAATCAACTAAATTTTTTTTTGTTTTTTATGGTTTTTTATGATACCTATTATAAGCACAGGACACCAACATCACCCGAAGCTTGAAAAGGCAAATAAACCATGTAATTTTGTTATATTTTTATATGAGATATAGGCTGATTCACTTGGAAAACAGTTTTGGAATCATCTGTTGCATAACTGCAGAATTCTGGGATCATATTCAAAATTACCAGTTTCTATAATTAAGTTATGAGAGAGGATAAACTGCTGCTTTATAAGTTGACTATATCATTTTGACTGCAACTTATCTTGTAGTCCTCTACATTTTTTTCTAGTTAAAAGTCACATGCATACTCATGTTTGTATGGGAGACCTAGCATAGATTGCTGAAATGGGCTTATAGAGAGATCATTCTCTACATTACCCATTAATAAAAGCATAATTTCCCATTCCTCACTTCAGAATTTTAATGAACGAAGTTCTTGGTCAGTTTTTCTCCTGTTTTTCTCCTAATATAATGTCATCAATATATCCTAAAGCACTACACAAATTCTCTTCATGAGGATATGAACAGTATTAAAAGATTGTTATAATCTTTTCTTTTTTATAGGATTCCCCACCAGTTTCTACTCAATTCAAGGCCTGCGATTAAGTTATGTATACATGCTCTATAAATGAGACAGAAACACATCCTAGAAATTCTAGGGAAATGCAGCATTAAAATCTTTGAAACCAGAAGTGAGGAAAAACCTCAACAAGTTATAGTGTCCCATATCTAGTAGAATATGCATGTGACAAATTTGTTCTGAGTTCCAGAATTTAAGTCTCTAGATTACTCTTCACAAAAATATAAATTCTTCAGAAACATGCTAACAATTATTTTAAAACACATTTCCAAAGATTTCAGTACAAGTATTTGCTTGCCATCTACTTGATTTCCTAACTAAACTCCCACTCTGGAGAGCTGATTTCACTTTTTCAGGCTGATACGTGAAGTGATATTAGGACGAGGTTTGCTCCACTCTTACTGCTCTAAGAAGAAAACGCTGTGTCTTGTGATCTTAGCTCAAGGCGTACAGGGCATAGATCGTTTTCCCGAGTATTTTCCTAGTCTTCATTGCAAGATGACAGAAGCTAGGAATTGTGGCACCCTAAAACTGAGTGGCCTAAAGTCATGCTCTAATTCTAGGAAATCTTTCTGTTCTAATCGTCCACATTAACAGGGACCCTAGGGGCAGACACAGAGAATGGGACACCTACAGTTCATAGCTGTTTTAAAGTCATAGCTACCACCTTTCTGGAGTTTATTTACATAGCTTCTCCTATCTAGGCTTCTTTTTTCTTTTCTTTTCCTTCTTTTTTTTTTCTTTGTTTTGAGCTTGTACCTTGAACTCCCATCTACCCTCTGGCACTTCGGTTGCTATGGAAACATGCCTTCTTAGCTGAGCAACACATTAGCAGGTGACTATCTCCAATCCCACTGCATCCCGAACTCTATGGCCAACATCATCCCAGCCCATCACGTGACACCTAGGACTCAGGACAGGGCACGCTGGGGAATCCATGTCTGCCTTTCCTCTGTCACACACTGGGACCTTCTTCCTGGGCTGATACCCTTCCACAGGACCTTCCTCCAGGTCTAACTGGGATTTTACAGCCTCTGTTACCTTCCTCATCTCTGTACCCTTTAGCTCTCTTGTGTCATCTCTCAGACACATTGTTTTTCTCTTCTTGGAAGCAAGACACAGACTGTTTACTGAACTTTACAGATTCTTTTCTTGGAAACAAGAAAATGAGTGTTTAATACTAAAGATAAAGCCTTCAGTACAGTAAGTGCTAAACCCAAAATTCAAATTTACCTTAAAGAAAATACATTAGAAGGTTTGGGAGGGAGATGTTATCTAAAATGTAATAATATATATTTTGTTTTAAATGTCACCGTAGATTGACCTATACTCTAAGGCTGCACAAATAATTCAGAGAATAGAGAAAGCAAAGTTTCAAGCATAGCGGTAACTACAGAAAGAAATAACAAAGATCACTGTGTTATAATTAAAATTAAAAATTAACTCAATTTGTACTCTAGTCATATGAAACAGATAAGTATTTAAAAAGTCCTACAAATCCTCAAAATTACAGGATTCTCATGCCGCATCGTGATCGAAAAGTAATGCAAGCCACTTCTTTATTTAAATCCTATTGCTCCAGCTCATCTTTGTCACACACAAAGTCTGAGAAAATGAGCCATTTCTCCCAAAACAATTTCTTGTTGCCTTTATTATAAAAAAAATCGTAAGTATTTTTTCTTTGTAGATTAGTTCCTGAATACTGGAAAACAATTTTAATTATGGCAACTACCTAAGAGCATGCAATAGAGTATCTGGGATTTAAAAGTGATGGAATCTTTTGTTACAAAATATTTTAAAAATATAATGAATTTAATGTTTTATGTACAATTTAAAGAGAAACTCTTAGTGCTTCCAGACTAAAGTGGATATAAATTGTTGTTCCTGCTTGCAGAACTTTTTAGCATTGTAATTTCAGGGGAATTATTAGAATTGAACTTTACATTATTGTAATTAGTTTTATAAACTTTTCCCCTAATTTTAATAATCTTTCAGGAACGGACGGCTGACAGATGCATGTTTTTGTTAACAGACTTATGAAAAGCAGACTTATTTATGTCAGAGCGCTCCTTAGATAAATGCATTTAGATCTGAGAGAAGAGAGAAAGTGTGGCAAAGTGGGTGGACAGGTGAGCGTGTGACCTGCCAATCATGGAGATTCAGGCCATGGGCGGCTCCAACCCCTGCACCTGGGACCAATCAGAGAATGCCATCTTCAGTTCTTTGTGCTCAAGATCAAGCAGGTTTTTGATAGGCCAGCCTCTATCTGACGTCAGAATGGGAAGGGGCATAAAAGATGGCAGCCGGAAAACTCAGGGCCAGTGTGATCCTTTTCACTGCCAGCCTGCTGTGCGCTGCCTGGAGCCTACTTCTTTTCTCACCTTTAATCCTACCTTTTATAAATCTGAAACGTTGCTACTTCGTTTCCTGTCCAATTCTTTGTTCAAGACAAAATAACCTGGAAAGGACCCCTGAGACAAGCACAGCACCCTACTACCCTGCTAACAGGTCTTCTCTGATACTAGGTTATGAGGACTTGGGCCTTCAGAGACAGGGGACTAGCTACGAGCTTGCTTGCTCTTCTTCTGCGTTTAGATGTTAACTGCAAAGGAAGTGTATTTCATAGGTCCACTGTAGTTTTAGTCTCCACATTCTATCATTTCAAAGGTCTGAACTTGTTTTGTAAGTGTACCATGATTGCACCTCCCAATGCGTGTACTTCTTAAGCAGTGCTAGGGCGGAGGACCCCGGATCAGAAGAGACAAGCACATCCGGCTTCCGCTTAGCCTTCGTAGAAGCCAAGACCCTCAGTCTCTCCGAGATTCCTCAGCCCTAATACAAAAGGGCCAGATTAGATGACATCTAATTATCCTTTCAGCAGTGAAGTGTGACTCTAAGTAGGAGAAAGTGATAACATGTACTTAGCTTCCAACCACATTTAAGCTGTTAGATAAGAGACTGCAGCGTAAAGGAGGATCCCACGTCTAACTGTGACAACAAGCACCGTCTTCTGAACGGTTGATCTTTAACAGTGCACACACACACACTTCATAAATCTGGAAGTATTCTCCTTGTAAGTGCCATTGACAGCGGTCAGTGTCCTACACTAGTCTTCATCAGTGGTGCTTCGTCTCCATGCGGCTCTCTGTGTGTGGTGAGCCTGTGCTCATGAACACAAGGAAATCTGCATTTAAAGAGCAGAGAGCCATGGAAAATGGAAGCCAGCTGGCTACCTCTGTTTTTCCAGCTGTTTCACTGGTGAAAAATTCTAATAAAACAGATTTCTTTACAGCCTCATTACTTCCCTCTGCCTAAACTGACAAGGCAGAGTTCTGCTCACAGCATCCAATGTTCACACAGCAATCTTAATTTTTAAAATGTATTTCTTGACTCCCAGCTTACTAATGTGGCAATCTTTCATAACGGCATTAAATGTCTGAAGAAATTCTGACCCTTAATATATAAAATAAATTCAGATTCCTAGTACGCACATGAACCTGCACAGTTAGCACAGAATTACTAGAGAGCAGCAGAGATAAAGTTTAAATGTAAAATGACTTCAGCAGTGTACGCTGCCTGTTCATTATCCATCCAGAAGTAACCACGGGCTTTGAAAAACACTGAAGAACATGCCTAAGTAAACCTGTTAAACTTCCCAACAGTCACCTCATTTTCTAAATTATCTCAGTGATCTTGAAAAACCAGGGTGATGATGATAATTCAGCTTAGGGCTGTGTAAGGCCAAGTTTATTCTACAGCAATTAATTATGTTAATTGCCCTCATTTGGAAAGCTTTTCCTACAACCCATCTTTACCACCTGACTCATCTTTGGACACAGGAATAAAATGTGTAGCTTCTCCTTAGTTAATGTTTGTCGTAATATTTTCTAAGGTACAATCGTTATGAAATCAGGAGAAAATACCGAGGATCTGGTAATGTGTACGGAATACATGTGTTCAGTTTTTTCACAGTGCTTACATTTAGCGACCGTACAACATACCTCTTCACAATACCGCGGCATTGTAATTCACATTACAGTAACTTCTAACATTTTTAGTTTTCAGTTTCCCTGGAAAAGTAAATTACTGTGTTGTAAATAGTCCATCAAATATAAATATGGGGCTCACTTATTAGAAATCCATTTTTTGTGTGTGTGTGTTTTTTTTTTTTTTTTGGTACCGGGGATCGAACTCATGACCTCGTGCTTGCCAGGCAGGCGCTTAAGCCACTGAGCTAAATCCCCAGCCCAGGGCTCACTTATTAATGAATAAGACCCGGATCCACTTGCAGAGATCTTGAAAGGTGTCTCAGTAAATCTGGGTCACACAGCAGTTACTCCCGGCTGGCATCAAGGGAAGGCCAAGGCTGACACTCCTGAGGGAGAGCCCGTTGGTCAGGCATCCTGGGAGCTCTGCTACTCATCTCTCCAGCCTTGTTTGTGCCACAGCTCATCGGGCTCCCTGGGGACCCTAGTGACTGGCCCAGGGATCCGCTGAGCTCCCGTCTGGGATGAGTCACCCTACGACCCCAGAGGCCTACATCCAGTCTCTCCTGCTCCCGTGCCCAGCGTCCCGCCTCCCGCTGCCCCATGATCAGGGCTTCGCCTTGCTCCTGGCTTCTGCCGCTGCCGTCTCAAGCTCCTGTGTTCTCCCTAAAGCTCCCGGCCTCGTCACCTCTGCTCGTGATCCTCAGGGGGGTTACAGTCCCTGCCCGACGTGAGGCTGTGTGTGGCCCGGTGCTGTGGGACTAGAAATGGGCCGGCATCTTGCCAGCCCTGAATAAACACCCCTTTCAGCCTCTGCAATTAGTAATACATTCCATTCTTCTCCCTCTAATTTCCCTTTTAGGAAATATCTAAAGATAATGACGTGAAATGTCGTAGAGCCAGACAAGATTATTGCTAATGTAAGGCAGGGTATAGAAATGGTAAATTGGGGGATTTCCATCAGAAACATAAAACAAGCAAACAGACACACACACACACACACACACACACACAAGCGCTCTCATGCTTCACGGGAATGAGTGGGTTTCCGTCGGGCAGTGATGCCCACTTCGGGCACAGGGACTGAGTGGGGGTGAGCAGTAAAACAGCTGCTACTTTTCCCTCGGCCACAAGCCCAGACCGATTTCCACCTCACCTCATCAACTCCAAGAAAAATCCAAGGGTAAATGATGGCTTGATCTTAAAAATACAAAATCTCCTAGACTAGCATCTTCCATTTTGTTTAATAAAACAAGCCAATTGGTTTAATTTTTTCCTCCACCTAAACTGATTCCAATGTGCAAAATGTGCTCTTTCTGATCTTGTTTTTCCTTATTAGGTACATTGCTCATTACAAAGGCATTAAATTTATGCCTCTCAGGTCTTCACCTGTTTTATATATAAAGACATTAAATTGGTGCAATGAAAAAAAGAGAACTTTATATGGTCTTGACAAAAGCCATTCAAATTTTAATTCGTTTTTTTAAAAGAACAGCTAAAGATGACACATCCCTTATGGACGACACAGACATTTTTCTAGGCCCAAAGGACTCCAGTTGCATTGACCTCTGCATACAATTGCTTAATTCATTTTTACCTCTTAGCTCTTACACTTTTCTCCTACAAAATCTTTTCAGTTGTAAGCATTAGGTCAGTTTCACAGCTAATGAAAACATTTAGATGTATACATACTAAAACAAAGTTAATCGTCCATCAAATTACAAGAAAAATTATTACCTTACTGAAAAAGCACACCCAGTAAACTGATGGCGTCAGCAACTATAAATCTCCACGGTCTAAAGCAATGTTCGCAGTAGCTGTGTGTTTAAAGGTAACACTGCACCAGTATTTAAAGGTAACATTGTGTATTTAAAGGTAACATGGCACCATCTAGAATGGAGTATGTGCAATCCTAACATCACAATACCCCACCACAGTAGAATTATTTGTAAGATAAGGGCAGCTTTGTTCTCATCTCCAGGCCCCAAAGTTTCCAGTTGTCCCCGGTGGAATCCCAGCCCATCCTCTGTAAGCCCGCACGGGCATCTCCTCATCACTGTCTCAGTCTGCGGTCCACTGCAGCTCCACCCAGGCCACCCTCTGAGGCCCTCAGGCCTGCACCGAAGCAGAACTCATGAGACAGCCAGGCAGCAGCGGGGCAGGCAGAGACCCAGCTCAAGGCCAACTGCCAACACAGGGCCAGTAGGGAGGGAAGGCTCCAAACTCGGGGATGTTGAGGCATAAGCCCGAGTGTTCCCAGCCAGGGTGACACCCCATGGCAACAGTGGAGGGCTGGGGATTTAGCCCAGTGTGAAGGCATTGGCGCAATCTCTAGCTCTGTTCTCAAAAAGGCCTCTCAGTTACTGGCTTTCTAGGCTCCTGTAAGATGGCCAGGGGAGAGTGTCCACACTTTCTCAGTCCCTTCTCTGTTTCTAGAACAGAACAGCCAAGGCAGAGTGGCTCACAAGAAAGAGAAGTTTATCTCTTCACAGTCCAGGGGCCTGGAAAGCCCAAGCTCCCCGGCCAGCATGGGGTAAGCCCTGCTTGTCTCTCCGACAAGGTCAGTCTGCTCGCCCCTGGGACATTGCCTGCTACCCATCGGCCCAGCTGCGGCACCGGAAATAGGAGTTTCCAGAGTGTCCGGTGACCCCGGCGTATAGCGAAGGGGAGACACACTGCTCTGCAGTCTTGATCATAACTGTAGCATTGACTCTCCTTAACTCCAGACCAGAGAGGTTTCTCTGGCTGAATGAGGTGCTTGTTTTCTCCTGACTCCTGGCCTTGTGGCCTCCTGATGGGGGCAGACTGCTCAGGGCACTGAAAGCCCAGAGCGAGGACTTCTGTACTCTGGTGTGGAATTCACTCAGTCATCTTGAACTTGTGGGTTTGAAGCTAAGAGACAGATTCCTTCATGCTTTTGACCCAGCCCTCTAATATAGCAAGTGCTGAGTGAGAGAGAGAGAGAGAGAGAGAGAGAGAGAGAGAGAAGAACGGAAACAGAGGCATGGGCAGGACTCTAACACAGTCCCTTACCCCAACAGACCCCTTAAGGCGCTGAAGGTCCTGGGTACTTGGGGTCAGTTTGGAAGCTGAGTGTCAACCTGATCATGGCTACAGTGACTAATAGAAAGGTGGAGATGAAAATAAAACAGAAACCAGCAAAACTGACCTGTCCGAGTCATGGAGGACCTTATTTAAATTAGCTTTCCAACTTAATTTGCCCTCAGCCCTAACCAGGATAAAACTGCAATCTCCACAAAGAGGGTGAACACCAGTAACACTTTGAAAGCTAATACTCTTGGCTCATGTCAAATGATGTTTCCTCCAGGATGTCTTCTGTCCTCTGAGGTGCTCACTAGGGCCGGGACAGCGTCTTCCGAGGCTGGTGTCCCTGCTTACACTGAGGACAGGACTCTGCCTTGCAAGGTGAGTGCTGCAGGACTCCAGGTTCTAACTAGAGCTCTCAGGGTCTCTAAATAAGTGAACAGTGGAATCTGAGTCAGGAGACTGGGTGGGTGAGGGGAAGGGGAAAGAATAGAACAAAGGGAGACAGATGGACACAGCTTTCTTTACAAATGGGCCAAGAGATGTTTTCTCATATTGATCTGTAACTCTCCAGCAATCAATTCTAATCAGATTTTTCAGCTTCCACTCTCAACCAAACAATTTTTTGTAGAGTTGGAACTTAATACTTAGACACCTTGGAAAATATGGTCTTGATGGACTTTAGCAACCTTACGTTTTAGTTATTAAAAATCTATTGTTTTTAAGCCAGAAGCAATATCAGGGGAAGTTTTAAAATTCTGCCTCCTTGGCAAATATTTATTATAAAATTGGGAAGCCAAAGATTGTTGTTTTAGAAGTAGTTTTAAGTGCTTATTATAGCACTGAATTTCATGGCCAAAGCACATAGAAATAGTTTGCAACTCACAGTCACTTCTAACTCTATTCCTACTAAACCTGCCATCACTGTCACCCCTGTACTGTGTCACTTGTACCCTTTCATGAATAATGCCATCCTATGCTTTCTAAGCTTTTCCTCATGCCATTGAAATACAAACACACACACACACACACACACACACACACACACACAGAGGAGGATGAGATAAAACAAATGCTAAGACATCCAATGCCGGGTAAGTGTATTTTAAATTTTGAATATAAAATCTGAAATATCTAAATGAACCTATGTACATAAAAAGTCACATATATATCAGAAAATTACAAGGTAGAGTTAGGGTAGTAAAAATATATAAAGATAGGGATAGAAGATTCTATGAAGTTACTTTGGAAGTACACATATAATAGAGGAGATACAGCTTTAACAAATATAAAGGAGACAGCAACCAGCTGCTATATGCATGCTAAATAAAATCACAATATTTTGTTCTGTGCCAAAGTCTAGCATTTCCTTTAATGTAATAAACCTCCAAGTACTCTTTTCTCTATAATCGCAAAATGCATACACCACAGTTGTCAACATAATTAAATGAATAACTCAAGAATATAACATTAGCCTAAAGAATTCACTGTTTACCATCCTTTATATATCAAAATAAGACATCCAGCTACATTGAACATATGTATGATCAGGTCCAACTGGAAAAAATGTTGTTGGCATAATTAGATTTTCACACAAAGGTTTTAAAACTCTAGTCATATCAGCAGGATTTAGGGACTAATGGAAAACAGAATTGATGCAATTATGTTGAACGGTGGCAGGAAGCATGGCTTTTAAGAGAATCAGCTTAAAGAAAGAAGTGTGTGCATTAAAGCTGTCAAAACTCTAAGCTGAAGATATGTTCTCCGTGCCAGCTAAACCCCTGCCCGAATCCAGAAAGTAACTTTCTGAAGCCATGCCAAGGCCTTTGCTTGAAAATAACATCTTAATTGGTTTCTTCCAACAAAATTCAGAGTGCTTTTTCAGTGATGATAATGCACTCATTGTTTTATTCTAGCTCAATGTTCTGGTCTCTTGGAACTCTCCCAGTGTTACTGTTTAGGTGAAACAAAAAGAAAACGAAAGCCCACGTGCTGGAATTTATGGAGAGACAATTTGGTGGAATGAACACACAAAGTTGGAAGCTTCTGCCAGGCAGACCGCTTCTACAAAGAACTGTTCCATTTAAACTCAGCTTCCTGGAGAATTGTAAAGAAACCCTAGTATCTTTGCATGGTCGCTGGTTTTACTGCACAATCTTGAGATGTGAATATAGAACCGAGATATTCAAACCATGTTTAGGGCTATCACTTGTCTCCAATACATCTTTTCAAGTCAATAGTTAAGTCATTCTTTTGCTGAAATTATGATAATTAGTAGATATCTAAGAAGTTGGAAAAGTTATGAGATGAGCTCCAAAATATTCACCACACCTATGAAGACTTCCCTCTGCCTAGTCATCATCTTAAGTGTGTTTATTAAAAGTTGTTCCATTTAGATCTATTGCCTGGTTTGTCTGTATACGGATTTAACTCTATTCCATAATGAAATTCAGTGAAGATCTGCATTTTACTCAAGGCAATTTTGTAATTTCTTTGCTACTTTTCATGTAAACAAGAGATCACTGGGATAATAATTACAGTTCTGCTGGAATTATTCTTCTGATGTGTACAGGGCCACATGTCCTGCCTCTACCTGGCCAGATAAGGAGATCAAATAGGTGTTATGGTGCTCAACCCCTTACCTTCAGTTTCTAATTTTATTTGTGCTGTCGTCTAATCTCCAGTACTGCTATGTTCTCTATCAAATTTCAATAAGCAGTGAAGTCATGGGCTGATACATGTCATATACCTTGTACCGACATGTCTCTATTTACAAAAGACATAAGGTCCTTTCTTGTCGAGTTTTAATGAAATGAAGATTTTGGACATCAAAAGCACATCTATAAAGATTATATTTCATACACTATAATTAGAACTCCACTCAGTCTTTGGCAGTAGAGACCAACTAGAGTAACACTGGCACGTGAGCTGTGAGACTTCACTGGCTAAAAATGGCAGCATAGCGAGTAACTTCACGGAATCTCTCCTATCGTGCGTCCATTGACTCTCCGTGTGCTCCTGTTACGGGTGCGAGGTGATCTTCCTGCAGGCACCATTGGGAGAGTCACTGCTCCACCAGGAGCATCGGCGAGGGGAGAGTTGGAACTCCAACACCCAAGTCCCAGGGAGTCTTGCTCTTGTCCTCAACTTAGTCTTGGACCCCATCTCCACATAGCTCAGGGTCGCAGCCCCATTGCAAGGGCTACGTGTTTAACCAACACCCAATTATTCTATCGCTGTAAATCTGTGATTTTCATAAATGTAAAGTTAAGAAAACAGATAACACATTAAAAGTACAGCATTTTTCTGAATTATTTGTATTTATGTGCATTTACCAAAGAATACCCACTTAAGAAAGATCAAAAGAATGTTAAGGTACAGGGGTTTTTACTCATTGTGTTCGTGTGTGTGTGTGTGTGTGTGTGTGTGTGTGTCTATGGTGCATTTGTCATTCTCACATACATTACCCTTTCCCAGAATTCATTCTTTCTTTAAAAAGTGATAATATATACAAAAGAGGTATTGTTTTCATGAAATAATTTAGCAGATCCTTCTAATCCTACATAGGGTCAAGGTTTTCGTTTTGCTACCCAAGCAGTCTGGTCTCTTCACAGAAGAATAGAAATCATCTTTCGCAAAATCACATTGCTTTCATGTATTTTATTAATTCCATGTAGACTAACGGGTTGATATTGGCCCTTATAATATGTGTAAAACTGACATAAGAGCATTCTTGTATTGAAACTTCAGAATCTAATCATCTTTAAAATAGTTTTAGCAAGGTACTAAGTTAAGCATTAACTGGGAAGAATATTTCATATATTTACCAAGAAGAATCTTGAATGCTAAGAAATGCTAATGTTTAAGGTAAGAGTAGCACTTGAACTCAGGACATAAGATTATGTTACGGTTATTTTCTTTCCAAACCTAGACACAAACAGTCATATATATATATATATATATATATATATGTACAGGGTAGAATATTTTAGGGCTTGATCAGGAAAATTGCAGCCTGATGTTCCAAGCATGCCAGATACCTTTTGACTACAAGAGCAGCAACTTGGAAAAGGCAAGGCAAAAAAAGTATGCTAATTAATTTCCACAGATGAGAGATGAAAACAGCAATGAATTTCTGGTACTGATGGGCTGCCTCAGTCTCTGAGAAGAGAGCTTAGAGGCGTTTATGACATAGCGTTAAACACACTTAGAGTCGGCCGGGCTGGAGCTGCAGCCCGCGGATAGCTGACTTGTCTAATGTGTGTGAGGCCTTGGGTTTGGTCTCCAGCACTGCCAATGAAGGAATGAGCAGATAAGAAAGTCTGCTATACAATTACCCTCGAGTTATTGCTATAAATCAGGAGTTAATTAAGATTTAAGGTATGTGAAAGCGGAGGCACTGTAACTACCCTGCAGAAGGACTGTGCTCATTAACCCAGCACTTAATGGCTTGGCGTCAGTTTCGGTTCTTGTAACAGGCATGCACTGAGATCTCTGATCATCAGAAGCACGGCTCGCAATTATCTTCCTCTCCTGATTCCCTTCCTGTCCAATGTGGTCCCTGCCACCGGGCAGCTAGAGGACTGAACAAAGTGATGGTGCTTCTCTGGCGTCCACCCTCAAGCAGTGTGTACCCAGGAGGTAAGAAGCCACGGCAGCAGTAAGGCTGAGCAGTCCAGGAAGGTGTGTAGGTCCTGCGGTTACATCAGGGAGGGCCTGGAGCCCGAAGTGGGTGCTTCTGAAAGGCTGCACTGGCCATGCTTCCAGCTGGACACACTGCTGCTGGCCCACACGGCCCCCAACAGCCCAGGGCCACAGCAACCGCCTCACATAGCCCTTCTTGCCGGGTCACAGGCCGGGCTGGACAGAGGCTCCCCGGATCTTCGCTTTGAATGTGTTTTCTTTGACAAGCAGTCTGCAGGAAGATGCAAATGGGACGGCAGAGGCAAAGGACAGCGGAACTGGCCCGAAGCTTCCCGAGCGCCTTCCCGTACTTTTATAGGTTTTCCTTTCCATCAACTGAACCAAACCCAACATGACAGCCTTCCAGACCTCCCTATATAAAAGGGATTAGGAAGTGGAAACATTTAGTGCATTTCAGTGCTGTGTTTAGGCAAGGCTGCCAGGCTATCTAGGAAAATAAAAAGACTTGAATCAGTCCTCTTCCCTAATAGAAGGCAGAAGCGTCATCAACCTGCAGAGGTAGACCTTGGGGAATCTGCGTAGAGAAGGAAGAGAGTGACGCAGTTTCTGATACTTAGACTGCACCTGATCTCAGATTTGCTCTCATGACCACAAAAAAAAGGAATCTCAGCTCTACTAACCATGTTCCGAGGGCAACTGTTCTTCATGAAGAAGCCAACACTGATGGATTTGGGACAGTAAAGAGACGAATTTTATATCCTTATTTTCCAGAACCTGAACGTTCTAAGAGAAAAATAAAACTATTCTGACAATGTTTTTCTCTGGTTTTCTAACCAGCTCTTAAGCACACAGAATTATGATGCAGTGTGCGATTTCAAAACACACACATGATGTGGAACGATCACGTCAAATGAGCGCTTCCACCTCCCCAAAGCTGCGTCGCTTGTCACTTCTGGGTCTGCTCGCCTGGCTTTGGAGCTGGACCTAAAGCCTCAGGTGCACGGTCCTTACCTCCTTCGTGCTGCGGTGCGTCACCCCCTCTCTAGCTGTGTCTACAACATAGTTAACTGGCTGAGAACCAGAGTTACCCGCTGGGCTCGAAAACTCGTGAACTCTGTCCTCCTATGTAACTCAAGGTTAGCACCCCTTTTCCGGCTCCCCATTCTCCCCTTTCTCATCTCTAGAGACTTCATTCTACTCTGCTGAGACAAATTTGTCACAATAAAGTGACTTTTACAGTGCCTTCCGGAGATAATAGTTTCTTTTAACTGTGACTTTTGTGGTTCCTAAAACTATTTCTAGCAGTGTTTATGGAAATGGCTCTGCTTGTGGTGTTTTACTGCTTGTGTTTTAATTTCTCCCTTTTCCTGCAACTTTAGGCAAGTCACTTAATTTCTCTCTATCTTAGTAGTGTCAGAAAATTCAATGAGAGAACATAAATTCCTTAGTCCCAAAGACAATATCAGCATTAGCAATTATGGTAATGGATGCAAATTACCAAAAATATCTTAGAAATACAAAACAATAATTTGTCTCAGTGAATGAGAAAAAATGCACAATTCTGGTTCATGTTGGTTTTCTAAATCAAAATTGCAAATAAAAGATATGCAAATGATAGTTTTGTGAATACATGTGAATGATATAATACATGATAATCATATGAACAAGTTTAAAATAAATTAGCATCATTTTGTGCCATCTTAATTTGCTAACCCATTTGATCTAATTAACATATATGTTAGGACCTACCTATGGTGATTGCATAAAATATAGTCAGCTTTTCAATGGAACTTCTTTGGTTTGAGTTGTCATCGGCACTTGCGTTTAGCTCACTAGTTCTCAAGGGCCTTTTTATTTGTTATTTAGTTAACTAAGCTTCTTGTCAAATGAGGCAGATATTAACAGATAAAAGACATTTTTTCTTCTTTGATTAGAAATGAAATCGTCTGACACACTACTCATGACCTGGGGACTTTGGTAGTTTCAGCTCTCAAAGAACACAAAAAGAATGACAAAGTACATAAACAAAAGAACTGGTCGCTCTACTTAAGTTTGGCCCCTATTTGTAACACATCTGCCTTCCAATTTAAAATGCATGTTACACCATCTTTAGGTTTTTAAGCCAGTGTCATGCACTGGTAAATATAAACTTAAAATTTAACCTTGTGCTGGAAGCTTGGCCAATACTAGATCAGAAAAATGTATCAGAACGATATAAATGTTCTGAATGTTGATTTTCTTTTTCGTTTTTTAGTGGTTTCATCGCTTATTGAAGTGAGACGGCCACCTTCATGGCAGCATCTCTTTACTACCACAGTGACCCAAAGCCGAGACTTCACAGCAGTCACGTAAGTGGCTTTTCTGCCATTCATTTTAAACCAACAATGAATTGTCTTTACACTTTTAAAGCATCATAGGTGCTTTCAGCTATATCCATGAACACCTGATAACTAAGGTTTGTAAGCAAATATCTTAAAATTAATCTAAACATTAAAATAAAATATGACCATAGAGTCAACTTCCGCCCATGCAGGAAGTGACCATCAGACTGCGGGAGTCCGATGGGGCCTGGATAGTGCCTGAGATTTTTTTCTATTTATCTCAGCACATGACTGCTAGACCTAAATGTACATAAGCAGACAATGATGATCCAGTGTCCATCAGCATTGTTATCATTTTTAGAATATGATTTGGTACTTCAGATCCCTAGTGTGCAGATAGAACACCCACATGGCAAAATTACGGCTTCTTTGGTAACAGAGACGTTTCATGGAACGTTGGACAAGCTGGTTCACATCTGCAGTTGTCAGTCTATCGTAGAGTACAGACCATAAGCTCTGTCAGTGGGTAGCTTAATAACAGATACCCTCATTCAGCACATGCTTAAATAGGGCATGGTTCCTCTTATATGAGAAAACCAAATTATAAATAAAGAGCAAAACAAAAGACAGATAATAAGAAGAAGGGCGTTAGCTTTTTCGCAAATGAGAACAGGACCAAGAGATGAAGGGAGAGGGGAAGGAAGGGGAGAAGAGGAGATGAAAACTTGGGTAAAGACGTGTAATGCACATGGACAAACTCTCCACAAGGAATGTAAGCATTGTGTACTGCAAGTATGCACTAACAAAAAATAAATGAATAAAAATCATTCATCTAAACATTCACTCTGACTGAAAGTCCATTAATTTTCTTCAGATACAAAATACCCCAAAGTGCAAATATTTCTAAGGGAATTTCAATTGACTCAGCTCAGGCATGAGAAGGAATTTTTATGTAGTAACATCCTGGGTGTGTGTGTAACCTGCATTTGGTATATCTCTGGACATGTTTATGCTCTATTTACCCAGGGATGCATCATTCGGGGTAATGCACGTCACCATGACGATACGCATCAGGAACTGTCCTACAGTTCTCTCATCCCAGAGTCACAGGTATTCTTAACTGTAGCTCCCAAGAGCAGCAAACCTCTGTCGATAGTTTCAAGCCACCACCACCATGACATTCCTGATATATAAAACAAGTGCTCCAGGTTCTCATGAATGTATGCTCATATGAAAAATTTAATTTGAAAAATCAGAATATAAAAGTACTGCATTGGGAATAATATAGACGCTCAAAGTCTAGTGATGCTGGACACGTTAACATACCTAGATCCCAAGTACCAAGGGTCAGGACCACTTCCATAGAGGCATCCATGTGTCAGAGGCCCCAGAAGCCTGAGCACATCACAAGCCTCTACCCATTCGTACTGGAAATCTAGGCTTCTGATCAGAAGATGCTAAAAACTACAGTGAAAAATATTTCAAATGCACAGGGACTGAATGTATACTAGGAAACAAAATAATTAAAAGAAAGTTTGAGGAACAACTGTTAAGAATTAATAGAAAAGTTCAATTCCCAGATATATACAGAATGTTTAGTATATAATTGTGGGGAAAGTTGGAGGTAAATTAAAGAAAGAATTGACCACTAGCTCTGTAGCAGCACATGGACCGATCGTCTTCTGAATACAAAGTACCAAGGCCCTCTCTCTTCATGCTCTTTATGGCCTGGTGGTGTGACAAAGACTTAAGAACCCTCTGACACAGACATAAAAATCCCTTGCGTTCTGTCCAGCACCTCTTAATGGTCATCAGGGAAGCAAAACTCACTGGAGGAGATTTATGGCATAGGGGCTGCATTGGAGCAGTGTGGTAGTACCGCAATTCATGTAAATTCAACATTCCCTGAGGAATGGCAAATGCCAGCCTCTATACTAAGTGGAGGGGGTAAAGAAGGTATAAATGAAGACATACTTCTAATCCAGGGGCTTTACAAATACTATTTCCACTGCAAGTCTTCATGGGTTGTAATAGGATACACATTCCTGACTACACTTCACAAACTTAATTCATTTGATTTTCAGAATAATTCTATGAAGTATGTGCTATATCACTACAGATGATCAAATTCTGGATCAGAGAAATGAGGAAACTTCCCCCACACTGCATACCCAAAAAATAACAGCCATGATTTTTAAATGATTCTGCACACTGTCAAAATCCATGAATTTTTCAAAGCATTGCTTTCATTCCTCCCCCACCAAGGTCTTTTGCCAAAAATCTTCTTGAAATTATTGAAGGATATTATTACAGATGACTTCCTTAACAGGTGACTTTTATAAAACTTCAGCTTAAGCATATTTTCTAGGCAAGAAGAGAGTTTTAGAGATTGTTTGGCCCAATAGTTTCAGGTGGTTAGGAAAATTAATCTCTGAACAATTTTGTAGTTAAGTAGTGAAGAATCAAGGATTGAAACTCTGTTTCTTCTATTTTCAGGTAAATGTTTCCATTATATCACACTGCTATCCTATGATTTGTACACTGATGCATATAAAAACACATGTCTATTTAGCTGTATTTCCAAATACTGTTATTAAAAATTCTTAGAAACCATAATATTCATAACAAATATATTCCTCATTTAAATATCATTAAGTTGTTGCTGGTAATATTCACTATATTACCAAGATAACATAGATTTCAGAATAAGGATTATTACCAGGGATACTCAAGGATATTTAATTATAGGAAAGCAGGAAATTTATTAGGAGGCATAATATCACTTCTTTTTTTTGTGTGTGGTACTGCAAATTGAATCGAAAACCTTCCCATGGAGCTACATTCCTAGTCCTTTTTTATTCAAAAACAGGATCTAATTAAATGACTGAGTTGCCCAGGTTGGGTTCAAATTCACAATCATCCTGCCTCAGCCTCTCATAGTGCTGGGACTATAGGAATGTACCTCACACTAAGCTGGCATAACACTTCTAAAGAAGTCAGGATACAGTAGTAGAAATTCCAAACCATGAAGCAAAAACTGATAGTAGGTGCAGGAGAATAAAAACTTTCAAAATTGTATTTGAATAATTTAACCTCTACTGTCAGCAATTGAAAGAACAAGTAGATAGAAAATCAGAAAAGCCATAGAAATATTAGTGACTGACTAGACTGTCTTTGAAAACTAAAAAATTAAAGTAGAATATACGCTTTTTCCAATGTAGGGTACATATTGGACCATAAAATAAGTTTAAATTTAAAGAATTGTCACCACACAATATATATTCTTTGACAATGAATTAAATCAGAGATAAAAACCAGGGAGTTCTAAACAATATTTAGAAATATGTTAGTGACTTGTCAATTACTACAAATTACTAGCATATTTCTAAATAACCCAAATGTAAAAGATAAAAGTAGCAGAGCATTCAAAAAAAAATTTGAACTAAGCAGAAATCACAATGCAGTTCATCAAAGTTTGTATCAGTCTGCTAAAACAATATTTTGAGGAAAATAGCACTGATAGTTACATTAGCAGAAAGATCTGAAATTACTGCTCTATGCATCTATTATAAGAAGTTCCAAAGAACAGCCAATTAACATGAAGTGGGAAGAAATTCAATAATATGAACTTTAAAGCATCAATCAATGAAATATTAAATATAATGGGAAAATAATAAAACTCAAAGATGAGTATTCAGATCAAAGAAACGTGTAAACATTCAACCAGGCTGATCTTTCTGTAAAGAGGTAGAGAAGTTATCAATATCAGAAACAAAACAAAGAACATCACTACAGATCCTACAGACATAACATGATGGGGACATATAGGCACAACTTTAGTTCAATAAATTCAACGTTTTTGATTCACAATCAGAATTATCAGCTGAAAAGATAATTTTACTATGTCTAAAGAATTTAAACAGAAGCAGTATTAATATAGTTAACTCAGAAAGCATGCTTTATAATGAAACAAATACAGATAATATATTTGACTGAAGTATAGAAACCTTTTCCTCAAAGATTGTATGCAACTGATATATTTTATCAAAATATCAATATCATTTTTATTGCCTTCATAAAATAATATATGCCAACCTCTCGACTGAATAAAGGGTGGACCTTTTCAACAGTTCTTTCCCTAGCATATTATCAAGTAAAAAAAAAGATGTCTATTGAACAAAAGTACCCATCTCTTTTCTTATGATCATTCTAGATTCCAAAGATGTTTTCTACAGGAAAAATGCAATGTCTGTGTCTCTAGGTATCTTCCCAAGAGAGTTAAAGTCATAATTTTATACTCATCTTTGTACGAGCACAATTTGTGATAGCTAAATCTTAGAAGAGGCCGTTATGTCCATCAACAGGTGAACATATAAAGAAAATGTGGTATTTATACACAAGAGTACTACTCTGCTATAAAGAAGGATACATTTGGAGCATTCATGAGTAAATAGATGCAACTTGAGACCGTAACATTAAGTGAAATAAATCAAACATATAAGATTAGATATCACATGGTTTCTCTCCTATGAGGAACCCAAAATACAAATAAACAACAAAATAAATGAGAGATAATAGGAAACAGTAAGATCTTTTTCAAACAGGAAGGGGAACAAGAAATGAAGGAGGAAGAAAGGAAGGGAAGGGAAGAGAGGAATGAGAAAAAAATAAAGAAAACAAAATAGAAATAGAGCTTTTCCGAATGGGAAGAGGGCTCAGAAGTGGTGAAGCAGGGGGGAATGGACAAAAAAAGAGTGGAGATGCACTGTATGCGTATACAACGCCCCACGACAAATGTAGTCATTACGTACGAAAACACACAATAACAAGACAGATGAATACACGCAACACCAATAATGCCATCAAGTGTCAACGTGATGATCTATTGAGAAAAATCAAGCGCAGAAAGCACTGACACATGGCTCATACTCATCTGAATGGCTACACGCCCCAAAATAAGAATTAGAAAGACACCGAGATGTGAGAAGTCACTGCTCCAGGGTCGCAACGCCACAGTGAACAGAGCGCTGCGTTCACACACCTCCGCATTCACAGAGGCGCTCACTTCCCGTGAGCAGAGGAGACTGAGCAGATCCTCCGCCAGTTCGCCCAGAAGGAGGGAGGCAGAGGACCAGGTTCGAGCAAGCCACAAGACGTGAAGACAGAGGAGCCGGCAGGTGAGGCGAGGGGCAGGGAACATGAGCGTGGAGATACTGAAAACGGATGCCACAGGCCTCTGCCTGAGATGACTCAAAATTACTTGCACTTTCTCAAAAATATCTTCTAATGCCTGACTCTTCACTAAGAAACAGTGACAGAATTTTGAAACATAAAAAATTATGTATCTGTATCTATATAAATGAATACACATTCATGCACATTTCGATCCTGTATAGAGCTCACATTTTGATGTCAAGAAACCATTTTAGAGGAAATTTAAGAACCTAATTAGTATGACACTATTAGAAGTCATTACTTGATTAATAAAAACTTCAATACTGAGAAAGACATAATGGCATTATCAGCAGGTCCATAGTGACATCTCTTAACATGAGCTTGAATTAATGATTAAAATATTTTAAAAAATAGAAAAAGATTGAAATTTGTGCATTTTAGCAATAGTTTTTGTCTGAGGTGTGTTTGCTGTGACACCTTGTCTAGTATACACTAGTTCATTTTAGGAGTTTCAGAAATGTTATTAACTTAGAAATTATGTGATTTTATTAAAATTATTCTATTTGTTGATATACTTCTTTAAAATGGTACAGTACTTAAGTTAACTGATATTCTAATTAACTATTTACTAGTCACTCTGCTGAAAAAGACAAAACATCAGGAACCTCAGAACTTTTAGATCAGTAGTTAATCTTATGCCATAATCTATATAACTTGGAAGTCAAGGTAAATTTTATTTTTCAAGAACTAGTTTTGAAGCTGAAGGCATTTAAAGTGTTAGACACGTAGTATGTTAAAAATCTACAATATCTGCTCGTTCTTTCAATGTGATCATCACTGTCCTGCACAATATTGAACTTTGATTGTAATTGCTTAATTTTCTTCTGTACAATACAAATTATAATTATCTTTTCAAACTCAGATTGCTAAATTATTGCTAGTGACTTGCCTGCTGCTAATATTTATGTTAAAGGTTTGGGTTAGTTTTGTTATAACAGAAGAAAGAACAGATTTGGGCACTTAATCTATTAACCACTCCATCTGCCTTTACTGGAGGAAATACAGACACTAGATGGAGAACTGCACTGCCCCTCAGTACTTCTGCTTGTTCTTGCTTGAAATTTCACAGTTCGCAACTTGGGAGGGAGTTGGAGCAGACAGTAAGATGCTCTAGCAGTTAAGAAAGACAAAAGGACTTCCAAAGGGCTTCCTTTCCCTTCTGCACAACCTCCTCACAGAACGGTGGTGTGACGGGGAATGCTTGGCTCGTGGGCTAAGGAAGTGAGGAGGAGCTCACACACTCCAGCTTCTAAATATGGCTCCCAGGACTGGTGTTGACCTTGGAGAAAGTGCTTGGTAACAGGAAAAGAAAACACAGCAGAGAGCCATAGACCGGGCAGCGTCAGCCACGTTGCTGTCTGAAACCGGTACTGACGGGGAATCGCACCTGCAGCAGGAAGGGCTGAGACTGGACCGGTTACCAAATGACAACAAAAATATGTGCAAGGACACGGATTCATGCAGTCAGTGTGAGGAGCTCTGACAGAAGTGCAAGTGATTTTCAATGGCGAGCTGGTGTCCTTGCCCTGCCCTGACTCCATTTGCCCGGTTAGTGAGGGCTTCCTGAGTGACCCAAATCATCCTTCTGTAAATCATCTGAACCACAAAACTCAGCCATAGACCTGGCAAGCCACTCCTCTAGAGCAACAGCCACTGATATGCATGCAAACATTTGCAGTGGCACTGTTCCCTCAGCTTCCAGAGCCAATATTTGTGCACAACAATAATCTAAAGCATATTTCCAAGTCTTCTCCTCGGTTTGTCTCAATTGATTACAATACTATGTCAACCCCAGGGAATCTTTGTGGAAATGGAAGAAATACCCTAAGAATAACATGCAGTCACCGATTTTGAGGCTAATGTCTCAAATTTATTGGTAGAATATTTTAATAGTTTAACCTCTCCAGGTTTTCCTGCTGCTGAGGAGTCTCATAAAGTGCAAGTTTCTGAATTCACCAGGTAGATGTCAAATCAGAGATGCTAGGCTTTGAGTTCTTCATCACTTTTCCAGGCACCCAACTCAAACACCAAAGAAACTTAGGGGAATAAAACAGCACACACTTCAAGCATTTTCCTAAACACTGCCTCCAAAGCAACAAAGCCTTTTGCTTATTAGCCAATATTTGAGATAGTCACGTTATCCACAAAGCACTCCCTTAATCTTCTAAAATCAATCATCTGAAATATCTTACTATCTTCAATCTATTAATTTTGAATCTGGATCAGAAAGAGACATAAGATTCAAATAACATTTCCCCCAAAGCGTCGGTCAACTCTCTTACCATCGAATGTTAAATAGACTCTTGCTTGGGGCGAAGAAGATCCTTTTACGCAGATAGAACAGATAAATACTCCAACCAACACACACACTGCCCGGAATGCCATTTCTTCAGATTCAAAAGTTAATATCCAGGAGAAAATTCCTTTAAAAGAGAGATAACAAGCTTGTTACATCTTATTTTGCTTTCTAGGAGTAAACAACAGAAACAGCAATTTACACAAAACAAACCACCAAAAAATGCATGTGAATTTTTACGGTACAACCAACAGTAGGAGGTGCTATGACTTTGCTTCTCAGCTGTGAAAATTAGATTTTTATTTGTATCTAGAAGCCTTTGCAAGAAGAAAATTGTTCATGTTCCAGCAAAACAATGCTGGACAAAACATCCCAATTGGAGAGAAAAAAAAAAAAAAACAGCGACAGTAAGGAAAACTTACTGATACCTAGAGGAATAGCCAATGATTCATCTGGTTTTCTCTATAAAAATCAGTTCCATTAAAGTAACTCGGGAGTGGTACCCACCGGGTGCCCCTCGGCACACACATAAAGGCGGCAGCAGAGCTGTCCATGCACATTGACGGCGCCCACCCACTGCTCTCCTGCTCCTTGGCTGTCTCCAGGTTCCTGCCTCTGAAGCGGCGTTTCCATGCACAAGCGCCTGCTGCTCAGCCTTGAGTAGTAAAATCACTCGCACCCCTTATGGGTCAGTGTATTCAGATGACCAGGCAGCTGCTCTGCGATGCCGATGAGGTAACCATGGCCTCGTGCCAGATTCGAACCAATGACTTAGCGGTGAGTAATCCAGGAAGCCCCGTCTCCACCTCCACCGATGCATATTTTAAATAAATCAACCAGAAAATGGGCTGTCAAATTCCCAGCCATAAATCAAAGGGACAAGTACTACCGCTTGAAACGGTGGCTATAAAATTGATACATGCTATTAACTAAAGTCTGAGCAACAAGGAGGACCCGGTAAGGTCTGGGAGAAACCCACAGGAGCTCTAGCGGTCTCACGTTGGAAGACAAACTCAGGACCCCAACAGAACCCCGTGGGGTTGAATTTACTGCCATTTACCATAAAGTGGCATGGCCTTAGGAGTGTGTTTCACAGGTAACAGCAATACTGATCGTGATTGTTATGTGGATTTTTACTCTGCAATTCTATCCAGTAAAGAAACACCATGAAAAAAAAAATGGAAAAAACTGCTTCACTAATGTAAAATAAGGAAATTAATGCGAACGCAGAATCTTAAACACTATACCCTGCACAGCTATGAGGGTTAGAAATCCTAGGCTCCTTCCCCCAGCCAGCCGGAGACTGAGAAAGCCCTCCCGCTGTTTGGGTTTGCTAATTCCCAAAAGAAACACTTGCTTCCTGCTTCCACGACCTCGGCACCTGGCCACCCCTGAATTAACTTAGGAGAAAACGCATCTTCTGGGTGACTTCGCGCCTTGATTTTGTTAACTTGACCATCAGAGCCAAAGGAGAAGGCAAAGCTGTTACCCCGCCCCCTCCCCAGCCTCCACCTGTTTATGGAGAAGGCAGAGGGCATCGCCTAGGTTCACCGACTGCCACCCCGGTGTGGGCATCCAAGGAGATCCCTCCCCTTCCGGGGCAGCAGGGAGGCAGGAGTGGGATAGGATGGGATGGGATCGCGACGGGATCAGAATTAGATCGCGACACACTGGGACGCGGACAGGACCAGGACGCATGGGGACAGCGGGGCGCGCGGTCCGCTCCAACCCCGCCGCGCGCGTCCCGTGTACCTCTCTCCCCGACCCGGACAGCGCCAGGTGCCGGACCCGCGCGCCCTCTCCGCGCGCCCCTTAGCGGCCCGGCCCCGACCCCGCACCCGCAGGTGTCACCAAGTCGCCCGCAGCGGCGCCGGCACCGGCACCGGGACCCGGTCACCGCGCGCGCCCTGGGACCCGCGGACCCGGGGCAGCCGCCGTCCGTGCGCTCACCGGCCGGGGTCCTCCTGGCTGCGCTCTCGCGGGCGCTCGGCTCTGCTCCCGGCGCTGCCCCCGGCTCTGCTCCCGGGCTCCGCCCGGCTCCGGCTCCGGCCGCGGCGCCTTTGTAGCGGCGGCGGCAGTGGCGGCGGCGGTGTCCGGTTACAGCGCAGACCGAGCGGGAGCGGCCGGGCGCGGACTCCCCGCCTCCTTTTAAGGCGAAGAGTTGCGTGGCTCAGAGGCGCGAGTCTCGTCCTCAGCCTGCTGCAATGTTTCTTTTTCTCTTTTTCCTCCTCTTTCAAACCAGCCCGGGCCGCCCCGCAGCCCGAGCAGGGCGTCCGTCCTTCCGTCCGTCTGTCCTCCCGTGCGTCCGTCCGTCCGCGGCGCCTCCAGCAGGTCCCGCCCCGCGTCCCACTCACCGGCTCCCGGCGGGGTCCCTAGCCCCTCCGCGCTGCGCAGCCCAACGGCCGCTCCGGGCGACCTCCGCCTGGGCCTGGGAGAGGAGCGCAGACCCCGGCGCTCACTGCGCGCTCCGGCCGGCAGATGGCCCCCTACGGGGATCGGGCCACCGTCCGCCCCGCGCCCGGCCTTCTTCACCGTCAGGCGGGGTCAGGAGCCCGGCAGGGACCCGCCGCGCCCCTCGGGACCCAGACGCCCACCGCTCTCTGCCCGGTGGACACAGGTGACCGTTCAAATTCCAGGCCACGCTCTATGGCAATACTCGCCTCATTGTAAGAACTGGGCAACCGGCCTTGAATAGTCAGTTTCCAAAATAAGATAGAGGATTGTCCAAAGTGGGAAAACAGACGCATCATTAATCACCAAGGACATCCAAATCAGATGTCCCTCCCACTTGTTAGAACAGCTCTTATCACAATGACCAAGGCGCTCTGTAGGTAACCACATAAATTAGGGTAGGCATTAGGGCCTTTAAAAATTAAAAACCCGTTCCCGTAAGATCCAGCAGTCCCTCTTCCGGACGTCTACCTGAAAGCTCTGAATTCGGCCTGTTGGACAGAAATCTCCTTCTCAGCCTCCCCGCTCTTCACGGGAGCCAAGTTATGGATCAGCCCATGTGTCAGTCATGGCCATGGATAGATAGATAGGGAAGACTGTGTCACAAAACATACTGGACATTATGTGATTTCACTACGCAGTGGAATGCAAACTTCAAAGGGAAGAAATTCCCCCATACCACCATGGATGGAATCAGAGCGTCATGCTAAGTGAAACAGACGTAAAACAAAGATGACAAGGCCACATGGTCTCACTTACACGGGGAACCCAGACAGTGGAACTCCCAGAGGCAGAACGCAGCGTGGGGAGGGGAACAGAGATGATAGGAGAAGGAAGCTTCAGTTACATAGAAGGGAGTATGACCACAACATTTACGTCACTATTAACTTACAAATAGGAGGCATTAGAAACCAATGAACCTACAGATGATTGCCAAAACAGAATTCGTGTAAACGCTCTACGCTTCAGAGAACCAAAACAAAAAGTGTAAGGTGAGCCAGTGTCAAAGGTGCATTCATAAGGGAGGTTAATTGCAAACTGGATTTTCAAAGGACTCAGAGAATTAGTCAGTGTCTCACGCATACCTGTAAGGCTTTGGGGACGGTGATAAATGGCTTAGATTTAATCACAGTCTGTAAGACTTGTGCCGAGATTCCCTGAATCAGGCTTGCCTGAGTAACCCTTTTTCTTCAATGTGCTCCTGGGGTTTAATGGTATTTGCTTAATCCCAAACCACGGTACAGTTGGACACGCCTCCAAATACTGACAGGCATTAGGGAAGGAAGGTTGGGCACCAGGACAGGGTCAGGGGCACTCATTGGAGTGGCCGTGCAATGGGAGTTAGAGGGTGGATTAAGTGTCCCTAATAAAAGTCACCCCCCACACACATGTTGCTTAGTGACCTGAAACACCTTGACAACGCAGGCTTTATGTGGGAACTTTGGAGGCCGGAGGCCTGTCACCCTTGACTTAGGCTACTAAGGTCTGTGACCCGTGCTGGAAGGCGAAAACAATGTGAAATGTCTGGCAGTGGTGTGGGAAGGGAAGACAGTAAGCAAAGCTACAGCAGTGGTAAGAACTAAGTACACATTTGCCCAGTGAAAATGTCCTGGGGAAAACACTCAAGTTGAAGTACTTAGGAGCGCCTTTAAAAGTCTGTAGTTTCAATGTTTATATGCTTTCTTTATATCACTCTTGCTTCTCTCGGAGTGGCTCAGAGACCAAGCCGGTCAGACAGGTCCGGTGGAGAAACTGTAGCGTGGAATTGCTATCTGATGGGCTTCCGTGTTGCCTCTATCAGGGTTGCTCGTTAATTTTCAATAGGATTGAACGTGTGTCCACTTTCCGTCTTAGCCCCTCCCTGGTCCGTAACCTTGCTCACGACCTTCTCTTCTGCGGACGTGAAGTATGAGCTGTGTATCCCTAATTGTACGACCCCGGGCAGGAAGCACAGTAAGCTAGGGACAGTGGTTTGCTCTACTGGTCAGAAAGAAAATTCTTACTGTTTGCCTTGTTATACCTTTGTCATTGTAAACCAGATAGAGATACAGTACCAAACATGCAGTTCAAATCTTTAACAGCTCTTTAAATAAGTTTAAACATCTCAAAAGCAGTAAACTTTCCCATCTCTACCAAAGTAGGTGTATTTCCGCTCGTGTTTTTGCATCACAGTACAGCACTTGTCAAGGAGAATGGCAAAGACCTGCAGGAGTGAGACGTGTAAGTGATGTTGCTTTAGCACAAAAACGTCACGCGTGCAGGGTAAAAGGTGTAAGTACGTGGCGATTGCTCACTCTCCTCCCAGGGCTGAAGAGTTTGTTTTCCCCATGTGGGATTTTCCAGGGAAAGCCTGTGCAGGTATATTCCTTTCACCAGAGCTCTACGCCACTGCAGCTGAGAAGGACCCACCGTTATTTTGTAAGTGTTGGTCATGGATCTGCTTGCCCACACCGGACACTGTCTTTTCAGTAAAGCCAAGCGCTTGGGTGGGTGCTGTGTTTCTGAGGTGCTGTTTCCCCTCTACCGGAAGTGTAAACCCACTCGCTGTCCTGTGTCTATTCTTCAGGATACAGAGAGGCCTCTGACTACCTCTCTGATTCCTGTAATTAGGCCCCAAAATCACAACCAGCCATGCAGGCAGGGCTGTGAGGTCCAGCCAATGGCCTCCCATCTCCCGCCCATCAGCAGCACGATGGAAGGCTTTGCAGGGTCCTCTACAGATCTGCCTGCTTTTCTGCTCTTCCTGAGCTCCAAGTGGCTGGCTAACAAGGGGAGCATCAAGTTGGGGATAGGACTCTCGGACCCTAGCTGATGCATTCGCTTGAGGAGAGGAACAGGATGCACTTAGAAGACTTGCAAAATAACAACCGCTTCTTCTGTTTATCTGGTTTACATTGAGTCATGAAACCTAAGGCTTTGAAGTTTTCAGTGACATAGAACTCTGTAACAAATGATACAGAATTTCATTCTTTAATCAAATGCACAACAGAATGCAGGTGACAGAGCTTTGAATACAGGTCAGTCACATCTGTTTCCATGATGGGCTGTGTCCATGGCAAAGGACTCATTGGAGCCTGCCCTGGGCATGGACTGGATAAAGGGCAGGAGTGGAAATAGATATTTTACAAATATTATTTATTTAATCTCCATAAGAGTCCTAAAAATGAGACATAAGTATGTCCATGATGCAGTAAAGGAAAATATCTCAGAAATTAAAGGCATCCTGTCTTACAGAAACCCACAAGCAAGGACTTCAGGTCTAGCCGTCTCTAAGTCCCTACACCTCTTACCATCTACCATTCCTCAGCGCACTAATTGAATAAAAGTCTAAGAAACAGAAGGAGCGTGCAGACCTTTCCTCCCGCCCCAGGCTGTTTAGTTTCCCAGTGTTTTCTGCTCTGTTGGGTGGTGATCAGATTATCTCCCAGATTCGCATAATACATATGAGCACTGCAGCTCCGTTATGAAATTATACACAGCTGGAGAACAAAATCAGCATCTGACTCTCCTCAGGGTCCTTTAGAACATCCAGAAATGAGGTGGTCGATGTCCAGCTCGGACACATGGATGCAGGATTCAGGGAGTGTGGGGAAGGCAGGAGGACAGCAGTGATACTGACCCGATGACAGGTCGCTCAGTTGTATGGCAAATTCACACGGGTTATTTGACCGTCCACTCTAGGACATTCGCAGTCATACACAGGGGTGCTACCCCCTCAAGTGTCTGGTGTGGAACTGAGGAGAATACAGTGAACGGCAATCCAGAGACACACCACACAGTTTACCGAAGCCTCAGTCTCCAGAAGCGCCTCTGGATCAAGCAGGGTCAAGCCTGCCGGAAGTCACAAGTCACAGGATATTTGCTCTGCAAATCCTTACTAGAAGTCTTTTGCTCACTGGCTGAAGGACCAAACTGCAGCGTGTCCTGTGGTTTCCAACCTTCCCTTCCCGCGCCTGGCCTGGATAATCCCTCACAGTCCTCCCTTCCCCAGGCGGCCTGGACTCCCTGCCCCTTCACGTGCTCCCAGTCCTGGGCCACACCATGCCCCGCCTCCTCCTCCGACTCCCCACGACCCTCTCCGCCTCCAGCGCAACCGGCCTGCCAATCTCTTATCCGAGCCTCACCTCAAGTTCATCTCCGCACACGTTTCTTTTCTGTGGCCCTAAGCGAAACTCATCAGATCCTGGAGGCTCCGTATACAGTAATAGCTGTTGGTTCTGAAGTCGGGTAGATTTTGATTTTAATCTCTAACTCCTAATTTACTAACTGCCTGTTTGGGGTACTGGTTGGCTTCCAATTTTAGTTTTATTGGTAAAATGTGAATTAAGTCAATCACTTTTGGGCTTATCTGCTAAAGAAATACTAATAATGTGTGATAACATCCTTCTCATTTCTGTATTTCCATAAGCTTGTCTCTCTGCTGCATCACTGAATGCTATGATTATGTGAACTTTATAATTATTGACTCCCAGGACACAGGAATCATGCACCCTTTCTAGAGTATCAAAATGCAATCTTGGCACAAGAAGATGGCTGAAAAATAGATGCTCAGTTAAGTGGAACATCTTTTCAGTGATATTTTGTGGATCATAAAAAGCTAAATAAAATATTTTGTCATCAGCAGCGTGGCCCTTCAACACATGCAATTTCTAAAGTAATCATTTTGCTAAGGCTCATAATTTCACTCCCCATGTGATGCGTATGCAGCATTGTCCCCCAGATAAATTTTAACTGCATTTCGAGTTTGTTAAAAAAAAGTGGGGATGTACACACTTGACTTTTGACAATGAACTGCTGTAGAAACAAATGGTATGAGTTAACTTTAAATTCATTGTTTAAATTTAACTTTGAAAATTAATACTCAGCAAATGTGTTTGAGGCTTCTGTTTACAATTTAAAACCAGATTCCCTGAAAATTATGTCATGGTAAAAATAAAAATAGCCTTGAATGTAACTCAGCAGCACAAGCAACTGCCTGGCAAGCATCAGGTCCTGTATTTGATTCGCAGTACCAAAATAATAACAGTGATGATAATAATAATAATAATAAACCAAAACATGATTTTTTTTTAAAAGTTAGTAGTGGTTCCTGGCATAGAAAGGGATAATTTATCTATTTCAGAAATTAAATATAATTTTTCTCCTTCTCATGTTTCACTTTAGGTTTTTCTCATTCTGGCTTCTATTAAAATCTTTACTGAAGACCACAAGAACCCAGTCTTCTAAGGATTAAATGAGGTACTAATTATATTTTTAGATTTTAATGTGCTAATTGTGCAGATTTTTTACTCAACTTCTTTACTTATTTTTAAGGCATAAATCATTCAAAATAACCCATATGTAAAAATCCAGAGTTAACTATTGCAGTAGTAATAACATGATTTTTAAAATTTGTCTACAAAGTTACTCAATTTGTCCAAAAAATTCTTTTAATTAGCAATTTCCTTGAATGCCTCAAAAGTTTTTAAAAATTCACTGATTTTCAGACAATATCTATAATTTAAATGAAGACGAGTTATAAAAATATTAGGCATGCTAGTTACTTAGTTTTAGGAGGATGTGGAACAGGAAGAAAGCAGAGGAAGAGACAGATTTGGCCGTGTTGTGCGTGTACCAACACCCCGTGATAAATCTAACCATTATATACTACAAACATGGATTAATAAATTGTTTTTTTAAATAATTTTAAAAATAAAAGCACTAGGCAGCAATAAAAAGAATATGATTAGACTAAGTTACAATGTCATCACTATTAGCATATTGCTTCAATAATATGTGTGATAGTCCGTGTATTTCTGCATGAAAACCCATACCAATTAAAAACCATTGCTTATGCTTCATGACCATGCAAAGTATACCAGTTTTACAAATGTAGACGTTGGTTTTTTTTTTTGAGTTTTCTTGGTACTGGGATCAAACTCACAACCTCACGCTTCCCAGGCAGACACTTATGCCACTGAGCTAAATCCCTGACTACAAATGTAAACGTTGTTAAGCGGCATCTACTTTCCTGACACCCATGTATCAAGCCACACTAATGATTCCTACTGTAGGGAACTTGACGAGTTATACGAGAGTTTAACCCAAAGAAGTTCCTTTCTTATGGGGTAGCATTTCCCCTCGTGTCTGAGAACCTGCTGGCTCTAAACACAGCTGCCTTCCCTGCAGTGGACCGCCTCTGCCCCCTTCCACTGCTCTCTGCTCGCCCGCGCCTTTGAAAGGTGGAGGAAGAAAGGAGATGCTTTCCTTCTCGTTTCTGTTACTAATAGAAAGCTGTACGGGTCAGTGTGTGTACTTACACTCTGAGTCTATCAGGAAACAGCCTTCGGCTCGTATTGGCCGTGTGATTTACCTTCTGCCAGTCAGCCACCATTTGAAGCCCAGCAAAGCTGTGTAAGGAAGTAAATCTCAATGGAGTGGGAAGCCCAGGTGCTGTCCTGAGATTCTCCACACGTCCCCAGCTGTTCACAGTGACATGTAAGGAAGCTGGCTGTAGGGCGGGGATCCAGGTCATCCCTGTCCAGCCTTGCTGCACCTCCCAGGATGCCTCTCTCCATGCAGACCTTCACACCTCTGTGGACAGCAGGGTCAGTTGCCCCGGGACTGTGTCGGCATCGCTCGGGGAGATGATGGGTTGGATAGTGTTTCCACAAAAGTCAGGTTGAAGCCCTAACTCCCCTGTGCCTGTTTTGGAAAGCAGGTCCTCATAGATATAATCCAGGTGGCCTCAGTTCTGAGGTGAGCCCTTAATTCCACATGACTGACATCTTAGCAGAGCATCCTGAGAAGACAGTGGCAGAGTTTGCAGTCAAACTCCCACGGACAGAGGTCCATCTGAGCTACCGGAAGCTGGAAACAGGCGGCAGGGGCCTCCTCCTCCTCGGGCTGCTGAGGGAAAGCCCGGTGAAGAGCCTGATTTTGAATTTCCAGCCTAGGAACTGCGAGAGACTATGTTTCTCTCGTGTTAAGTCACTAGTTCGTGGCACTGTGTGAGAACAGCCAGAGAATTTAATTCCTTTCTGCCCTTGTTCTCTGCGGCACTGCATCTTCCTTCCTCGGGCCCATGCTCCCTATAAATGTCAAGATTCTGGGAGAGAGAGAGGAGGTCCATATTCTCCCCGGGCCTCCTGCTCCTGATGCATTAGATGTTATTGATAATGTTTTTCTCCCAGAATTGTGAAGCTTATTCCAAAAAATGTAAGATATCCGATCTGAAATGAGAATCATTAATTATTCCATTCACTGCTTCAATAACCTCAACCTTTTCTGATTAAGCATGATGTTAAGACCCTCACTTGCATATTGATGGAAATTTTCAAGATACAGAGTATCATAAAATATTTAACTATTATGTAGGGTTACATTATATTTATTAGGCATGAGTGTGAATATATGCTTGACTTATATAGATACATAAAGATAAATACAAAGGTAGTTACAGGTGAAGTTTGTGGGATGGTTAATTCTGTGCCAATCTGACTGGATCACAATGGAATTAAATAATATAGTCTGTGGGTCTCTGCGGAGTTTTGAATGAGATTGAAATCAGTGGATCTGAACCAGGGCGTGTTGAGTGCGGTAGATCACCTTCGTGCTGTGACAGAGTCTCAAAAGTTCACTGAAGTCCTACGAGTGTGTCACCTGGGCCATCTTTCTGGTCTCCAGTCTGCTGTTTCTGATCCATCCTCTAGACTTGGGACTGTCGAGACTTCATGGCTGCCTGAGCCAGCTCCTTAAATGATCCTCTTTTCACATGTATACACACCTTATTGGTTCCGTTTCTTTGGAGAACCCTGAAGTAGTGTACACGTAGGTTAGCACACAGACATAGGTTACCTCATTGTTGCCAACGAGGGGTCCTCATTGAAGGACAGGGCAGGAAATGTGGGAAGGGAGGATGACCTCAAAAACACAAAGCATAGCAACACTTCAAAAGGACATGAAAAACTAGCCTCCAAAATGAGTGATTTGGGCAATAGAATAAGTAATAGAATTGGGTTCAAATCTAATGAATAAAATAAGTGTACTGTACCTACATCTATGTTGGTTCAAAATGAATGACTAAATGAGTAAAACATAAAACTTTTGCCTTGTTGCAGTCAGGATTTATAAGGGAAGGGAATTGATACAAGACACATAGTTCATAGTATTATTTTATAATATTCACCCAAAGAGTCAAATGCAGAGCAGTACAGGACATCTGGCCATGTGCTAGGGCTGAATAGCCCAGCTGAGGGCCTAGATCCCATGGCTAGGTCCTGCACGAGTCCAGGTGAAGACCCAGAGCCCATGGCAGCGTCCTCCTCGAGTCCAGCTGGAGACCTAGAGCCCACAGCAATGTCTTACGCAAGTCTGTATCGAGATCTGCTGTGGGGAGGCCCAAAGGCCAGTGGTGGATACTAGAAAGTCTGTGCCAGGCTGGGGATTTAGCTCAGCGGTATAAGCGCCTGCGTGGCAAGTGTGAGATCACGAGTCCCATCCCTGGTACCAAAAAATAAAATAAAATAAAAACTAGAAAGTCTGTGCCAACAGGCTGAGAGACCTGCACTGGAGCCAGGCAGTGACACTCAAGGTAAGGACCAGGGCTCCCCTGAAGAGAACCACAGCCATCCCCAGGGACAGCGAGACCGGCGCTCCCCCAAGGATGAGTTGACAAGAGGAAAGCCAGTGTGAAGGGCTTCTCCAGCACCAGCGTCCACCTTCCCTCCAGCTCTCCTTCTGTGCTGTCGGCGGTGACCCTCAGTAACTCTCATCACCGTACACCTAAGGAATATGAAGAGATGGGCATTGCACCTCTACAACAGTCCTTCCAAAGCCACCATCACGTTCTACCGGTGAGAAAGCCAACAGAGAAATCCAGAACAGAAGACACGATGTGGGACCCCGCTAGCTCGCCTTAAGCTTGCCAAGGTCAAGCAGAGTAATGAAAGACAGAAACCGACACACGCCGGAAAGCACCGGAAAGACTCCTAGCAGATGCAGAGCTGTGTGCCGCGTTTGCCACGCAATATACGTTGGGCATTGATGAAAAATCTAAGGAAAGCCAAGGAAAGCCTAGATTTCAGGTAAAAATAATGGACCTAGGTCAGTTTCTTAGTTTGGATAAATTACCTTGGTTATGTCAAAATTGCCAATGGGAAAAACCAGATGAGGCTATGAGAAATCTCTGTACTATCGTTGCCAATTTTGTATACATTTCCAATTATTACAAAACATTTTTAAAAGGGAGAGCACTCAAAAAATTAAACAGTAGCCTTAGGATTACAATGAAAAATGAGTTTTCTGGCCAATACTTGTCTTTCTCTCATCCTTTCCTCTGCAGCCTTCCCACCCGCCTTAAACATGTGTAGGGGTCTTTGCCAATAGTTTTTGTAACTCAGAGGTCATCTTCCACGTTTATGGAATGCTGCGGGAAGAACAGACCTCACACAACCTCGAATTCACTATCTCCTTTCCTGTGGGGAGCGAGACTGTTACGTCTTGCTACTTACTTGGTTTTCATTCGATTGTAAATTATATTCTCACACTTCTATCTGTCCTCCCTCGGCCCAGACGCTATCTCCCGCGTGCCCCCCGCTTTGTGGGATGCTACTCCATGACCACCCACAATCTCCCCTGTGCCTTCTCACACTCCCTCCCTCCTCTCATGCCCATTTTCTTCTGTGCTGTGAAGGCTGGCTGTATTTTACTCTGTTTTGTGATAAAGGTAACTATTCTGGTCTTCGTCTACAGCTTAGCTTATAAAACTGAAACACAAACAGATTTTTTAAGAATTTCAGGTCAACCTAAGCAATGCTTACGTGACACCAGGGCGGTACACTGTGACAGCGTTCTTTTCTACCTAGTGTTAGTAATTCATTTTTTTTTTAATTTCCAGGTGTTTTATTCCCTTTGTAATTTTTGTTGCATGTGTATGTGTTTGTTATTGTTGTTGTTCTGAATCTATTGTATGTCCCCTTGCCTGATTTTTTCTACCTTATGAAATGACTCACTTTTCCAACCCATTTTCCTTCACCAATCTGTGCTGATTACTCTACAAAGCACTGGAGCGTGTTTCTCCATGATTCTCAGGGTCGAATTGTCCGTTTTCCCCTCCGTGTCTGTCTTCTTTTGGTCTGCCTGCCTGTGTACCCTCCTTTCCTTCTGGGACACACGCTCACAGAGCTTCCTGGGAAGGGCTGTGTGAGAAGCCACTGCAGATTCCGTTGACAGTGTGATAGCAACCATCCAGTTCTGGTCCACCTTGAAGACAATGTAGCTTCCTCCTCCGGGGCCGATTCTGTGGTTATCATTCTTTTGTGGTTAACCAGCTCCCTCTGTCTTTTTGAAATTCTTCTTTGTCTCAGCGGGACTGAACTTTTGCAGTACTGTGATACTTGTCTGTTTTTCCCAACCCGTACTGAGTGCTCCATTAGCCCTTATGTGAGAGACAGATGACGTCATCCTCCAGCAGTTACTGTCTCTACATGCCTTTTTCCTTCCTTTCCTTGTATTTTCTGTCTTCCTGCTTTCCAGAACTCTTTTTAGCTTAATATTAAGTGTTCATAATTCCATAATTGTTCCTATAAATCTTTTGCTTAGTTCATTTTTTCTTTTTTAGGAAAGATTTCCTGGCTTTGTTTTCTAAACTTCTTAATGAGTAATTTTGAGGACAAAAAATTATTCATCTTTAAGAAATAATTTTGGTTCTTTCATTTTTCTTTTTCATATTATGCTATGCTTATGTCATCTAATATAGTGTATTCTCTAAAAAGCCTAATGATGGTTAACTTTTGGTTTTCTGATTATTCTTTTTTCATAGACTCCTATTCTTGTATTAAAGGATACAGTGTATTTTTTGAAATTTTTTTAAAGAGAATTAAAAAAACAATAAAAATGATACAGAATTTTAAAACAAGATGATAGGAAATTAACAATGGTTTATATTGCATATTGTTATCTTCAAAATAGTTGCTCAGATTACCAAACATAGATATACAAAACTGATCAAACAATGTAAGTACTAACTGTTCCTTTCAATGAACTAACAGAATGAGTAGTACTGTTAGCTATCTTGTGAATGTATATATTTCCGTACCACTTTTCTCCTTTCCCTCACTCCAGCTGTTCTTTCCTTTTGAGAGGTTTCTTCTCCCTTACATTTCACAATATCTACTGTGCCTTTTGGATCTTATTTACTCTTTCAGTGACTTACACTAGGGAAACCATATGATGTTTACACATGCAAGCCTGATTTATGAGTAGTATGATCTCTACTTGCGTCCATTTGCCTATAAAAGCCTCATTTATCTTTCTTTCTATCTGAGTAGTACTCCACTGTATAGAAATCCCACATCTTTTTTAATCCATTCTTTGGTAGATGGGCATTTGGGTTATTTTCAAAATTTAGTTACTGCACATTGTGCTCTGTACACATGGGTGCTCATACATCACTGAGGTATGATGTTTTCAGCTCTTCTGGGAAAATACCCAGAAGGGGCACAGCTGAGTGGAATGGGACCTCTAATCCTAGTTTTTTGAGGAATCGCCACACTGATTTCCACAGTGGTATTCTTTAAAAGGCCTAAGGACTCCTAAGTTTTCTCCTCTTTTGTGAATTATTTGTTTACTTTGCCTTTTTCACCGAAGATTAGACTTCCAACCACTGTCCAGTGGATTCCGGTGACCTATTTCTACGTGTTCCCGACTGCAAGTTTCTCTGGTGTGTGGTTGCCAGACTTGCTTTGGGCTGTGGTCAGAGGGCTAAATTGGTGAGCGTTTGTCTCCCTGAAATGTCAGAATATGGATGGCTGTATGCAGGGTGGCTACATCTGCACCCACGGCTGCCCTCTAAGGTAGGTTACTTTTGACAGCACAGCTGGAGAGCCGACTCCAAGTGCTCGGCGTTCAGCTGCCAGAGATGGAGCAGAGCGATCATTCCACCCACCGTGGCCAGTGGTGCTTCCAGCCCAGAGCTTCCTAGGCTGCTTGCAGCGCACACACCTCCCTCCTGCCAGGCTGCCTTCCCCTGCTGCTCTCCGGCCCTGAACTCCCCAGCCTGCTGTCACAGCACAGCGTTACCATCAGCTCTTCGACTTCTGGCAGTGTGTTACAGGGTCCTGACTGGTCTCACTCTGCATACCTCGTTGTTGCAAACTGATGCTCTTTACAAATCCCCTGAAGTCCGTTTTAACGTAAGCTTGGGGACCATATAAGTTCAAATGAGCCATCACATTCTAAACACAGCCTTCCCCTCCCATCGTCTCCACCCCTGGTGTGTTTTGTTTGGAATTATCATTCCTCTGTTTCACCTTCATAATGGTAAAAATTTTGTTTTGCACTCAGATTTATTCACTGAGAAAAATGTGATGTGTATATAACTGCTCCCAATAGACCTGGCCTGCTAGACTCTGCCTGCTGTAAGAGGTCACTACAGATGAGAAACTGGACCATTGTCCAGAGAGATTCACTGTGCGTGGTAGGGAGGGGCCCAGCCTTCCTCACCGACGCCTGCCTTTACCTTCTCAGCCACAGAACTACTCAGCAATACCCCAAAGGCCCTTTCTAAGTGGGGTGTTTTCAGCTTCATGCACAGTCTTCCTAATTTTAAGTACATTTCACAGGAGGATTGTATTCTCAGCATTGGCTAGCCATTCTATAACGTATTTGAGAAAGTGGCTTCATTCTACAACTAGAAAGACTGCTTTGGAAACTGTCCACACAATCGTTCCTATTTAAGTCATGTATGATGCTCTATGCCTTTTCATTCAATAAAGGAGCATAGCGTTAATAGGAAAGAATGCACATACCACGTTTATGTACAGATTTCTACGCAGTCAGTCATCTGACGACTGCAAACCAAGACACCCTCTTGTGAGGATATTTCCCTCTATCACCAGGCCATGTAATTACCTTTCACTGTGAAGTGGACCTGTGACTTCAATGACATTTTAATGGATTTTAAGTGGATCCTGACTCTGCCCTTATCTTATTTGTATGTGACTTTCCATAAACCATTAGACGCATGTTCTTTATTGAGTTAAATGGTGTGACACAAAGCCAGGGTGTTCCTCCCTCGCCTTCCATTCATTCCTGGGCATGATGAAACAGTATCTATAAATCACTCTAACTCAGGAGTTGGTAACAGGATTGCAGAGGCATCTCTAAATATGACCTAGAAATATTGGTGAGCCAATTTTGGACCCATGCATTTGAATTCAACATTCCATATGATTCCATTTCCAGTATCGGGTCTGGGCTCTGGCTAATGTAAGCCCCTCCACAAGGCGTGGTGTGTCTTGTCTTTCTCCACTGGAGGTATTTATAGTTTCCTTTTGTGACTGATTGCCTGTTTGAACTACTTATTGTAAAAGCCTGGCCTTCTTTATTTGTCTGTAAACTAAAAGTTAAATGTTACCATTAAAGAAAAAGTTTATATGATTATGGTTTGGTTGTGGTAATTAATACAATTTTATACAAATTGCAAACATTGTCCCCAGTCTAAAAAGTTTCTTTAGTTTTCTTCTGGAGGGAAATCAATGTTATCTACTAAACTGTTTCTAGTTGATTAAACAAAATCTGGCCAAATCTGGCCAAACCACCTTCTGTTCCTAGATGATATGTTCAGATTTAGAAGCCGAGATTCAGAAAGGAGCTTTGAGGTCCTGTGACCTCAGCAACTCGCTCACATACAGAAACCAGGCTCAGCGTGGCTGGAGAGCTGATAGGGAAGCCGAGAGCATGTACGGCAGGGACCCAGAGGGGTCCGGGCTTGCTGGCCGCGAGGCCAGGCACCTCTGTCCTCCCCTGTGTCACCTCACTTCCTTGTGGCACCTAATCAGTTATTCACTCTTCATCCACCGGGGAATTAACGTGAACAGATAGGAGAACATTCATCGGGTAACGCGGTCCAGGAGCTCGGAGTCCCAGTACTGACAGCACAGACGGGACCCCGCACATGTGCTAGGCTGCCTATCCTCCTCCTGAGCCCAGGCAGTGTGCGCTGCGTGTCACAGCGCTCACAGTCACACGCAGAGTCTATAGGTAACTCCCTCCGTACCTATGCGCCCCTTCCGTCAATCTTTCATTGAATTCAAAATCTCTGTGAAGGTCTCACAGCATAAAAGACATAACTTTTTTTTTTGAAGCAAGAATTGAACTCAGGACCTTGTGCATGCCCGGCAGGCATGTGCCACTGAGCTATATCCCCAGTCCTCAAAGACATAACGATTGCCATAGAGCACACATGACCGAGTTTCATTTCCACAGTGATCTGAGGAGTAGACACAGAATCTGGATTGTAGACATGGAAACAGCCTTGAGGAGCAGACTGGGAGGGAATGTCTCCCCTCGCATCAGACAGAGAAGGGGTCCAGGTTAAAGTGGACCGTCCTTGTCCTTTGAGGCTGCCACATGACTCAGCTTCCCTTCCACTCTTCCTGTTCCTGGTTTTTTTTAAACTTCCTGGGTCTCTCCTGATCCAAACGCCGATCACTCCTGGAGATCAGATCTCAATCAAAGTATCCACTCTTCAGAGAGCAGTTCCCTGCTCACTAATCTTGATAGCATCCTAGATCTATGTTGTCTGTCTGTCTGTCTGTCTGTCAGTCTCTATTTTCCATTCTCCCTGCTCTCCACACGAACAGGAATTGCAGCAGAGCAATCTGCTCACCACTGCCCCCCTCTTAGTCCAGTGCCTTCCACGGAACTTCAGACACACACGAAATAAAACCATGGGCACCAACGAATGAACTGGTACAACTTGTAGGCTTGAAGCAGTTCTATGTGGTTATTACTCCACTGTCAGTGTCAATAAATACTAAGCAAAATAATTTATTACCAGTGATAGAACGTTACTTTGTTAGTGCATGAACTATAATTTAATCATGCCCCATATTAATGTCGTATTTGCTTCCAAATCTCCGGTACCAACTATGACAGCTCCCCAGCTGTGCATGATTGGCCTCCTGGGGGAGAGCCCTCTCTCCTGGGTAGGGAGCCCCTCCCTGCACCTCACAGGGGACGCGGGTCACTCGGCAGCTTGCTCTCAGTACCAGAGTTGCCATCCCCGCACTGCTGAAACAAGCACAATTCCAACATGGCCACACGGGGGTCTCTTTGGAAACAAAATCGCCCCAAGCTGGGAAGCAAGTCTCCAAAGCACACTGTGAGAAATATCGTTAAATACCAAGCTGCCATCCGCGTTTGGAGTATCCTGTGGGTCAGCACCTTGGGGCCACTCTGGAGATGGAAAACAGCAGCTTCCAGAGTAAAAGCCTGTGCCAAGTTTCTGCAGTGATGAAGAAGCAGAGTCAGAAGTTCGTCAGAGTCAAAATTCAATCGGTGTTTAAATCCTGTGCCTCAGGGCTTCTGGACATGTCTGTGTTGTTGCTGTTTTTGGTTTTTTGTACCAGGGATGGAACCAAGGCTTTCCCTTAACATCGAGCCCCACATTCCCAGCCTTTTTTATGTTTGATTTTGAGACGGGGTCTTGGTGAGTTTCTGGCTCACTTGCCCCGGGCTTCCCGTCTCAGCCTCCCAGACTGCTGGGATTGGAGCTGTGCACCACCTCACCCAGCTAACAGCTGGCCTGGTTGTCCTGCCCTCTGCCTTCTCCTGCGCCCCTCTTCCTGGGTCCCTCTGCTAAGGGGCCTGCGGAGACACCGAGCCCTCTGTTTCCCGCCTCGGCAGCACAGCTCTTACTCTCTCCTCCCTTTGTCTTAGTCTGGTCAGCAGCAGTGGACTCCAGGCCAAGACCACCCGCTGGATTAGGGACCCTGAGGACACTTAGCCTGCGGAGGAAGGGAGGGGGAAGGACAGAGCAGGGCACTGTCCCAGCACCCCCAGAGGGTCCTGCAGCCAGCGCTGAAAGCGTGTTACAACTTAGAATCACCCCGACCCGAAGCAAGAGAGCGATTTTCACAGAAACCCGCAGCCTCCTCTCCTGTCATTGCCCAGTGGCTGCAGACAGTGTCACAGCAAACCCCCTCCCTGCACTGCGGTCCCTCGAGCTCACAGTCCCAGCTGCAGACCAGGGACCCCGAAGCTGGATGTGGACGGCGGGGCTGGGACCCAGCTCCTCATGGGCTCCTGGTGGTCTGTGACACAGAAGAAACCCAGGGTGCTGGTGTGGGCGACACCAGCTCGCGGGCGTTCGGCTAAGAGATCTCTGGGTCAGACGTGGCTCTTCATCCCGCCTCAGGCTGGGCCGGAACGAACGCTCTGCCTGGGGAGACGGCAGGCCTCTCACTGAGGGACAGCGCGCTCAGCTTGGCAGTCAGAAGCTGGTCCTCTCCGGATTCCCGGACAGGAATCTGCTGGAAGGAGGAACACGCCAGGCGCCAGCAGAGCGCTCTCACCAGAGACAGCTGCGCTCTGGTTTCAGGGGCCCAGGGCGGGTCCTGTGGCTCCAATCAGTGCTCGATTCCCGCACACAGATTCACACAGCCCCAGCTGCCCACCTGTGGAGTTTAGCAGGACACTCGCACTTGGGCCTTGTTGCCTGGTTCCCATTATGAAAGAGACCCTGGTCTCCCTTGATGTGAAATGAACTATGATTCTGAATTTCCTCCTGAGACAATAAACCCGATCCAAATAAAGGGTCTCCCTGCGTGTGACAGGACTTGGGGGGAAACTGCACAGGACTGCTGCTCAGGAGCCCCGGCAAGGGGCAGAGGCATGTCCTGCTCAGCCACTGTGCCACTGGGCACCTGCCCCGGCTCCCTTCTTCTCCCACCGTCTCCCATTTAGCGTTTATTCTGTAACACAGGAGTACCTCTGAGTCACGGCTTTGCCAAGAGTCTCCCTTAGTTTTCAAACGTAAACATCAAGGTATTTCACTAAAGAAGCTGGGCAGAGAAGAGCACGAATGTCCCCCGATTGAGCCATGGTGCCCGCAGGCTCCATGTGCATGGGCAGCAGTGCTACGGGCAGGCAGCTGACTCCTGCTCCTCTTAGCTTTGCCCAGCTGACCAAAGCTCAAGTTGGGTCCAGCCCTTGCTGTTTCAGAGTCGGGGTTCTGAATACCGGACTCACTTTCCTCTTCCGCAGCAGAGACCAGGCTGACCCCCACCTCCCTGACACCCTCGGACACGCCCCAGACAGACACACAGACAGCTGCAGAAACTGGCTGAGTCACGGCTGCTGAGCAGCTCAGGCCTGAGCCATCTGGGGACATTCCTGAGTCCTGCCAGAGTGCATTTCTGGGCCCCACCTCCTTTTAGTCATGCCCTGGCCCTGCCCACAGGGCTGGAATTTCCAGGGCATTGCCACCCTCGGTGGGGCAAAGGGGGCGTCTGCAGGATTGCTGCTGCACGTTACTCAATCCAGAGCAGAAGCCACGCGCAGAGCGGAAGGCCGACGTCTTGGCTCCCAGCCGGGCAGAGAACCACTTCCTCCCCGTGAGTAAGTGGGGTAAGGAGACACGCTGAGGGGCACTGGAGAGGTGGGGGTCTGAGCAGTTAATGCTGCCCGAGGAAATATGGGAAACGCCTCGTCAAAAGGGGGGCCATGCTGCCTCCTCCCCTCGGAGTCCTCAGTATACACCCGGGTACCCGAGAACCAGTGAACCCGTCTCGGGGTGAAAACTAACAAGGAAGAGCTGAGGGCAGCTCAGTGCAAAGGCCCTGGGTCAATCATCAGGGCAACAAGGACGGAAACCAGATAAAACAGCAGAGTTACCGGAAAAACATGTGCTGACCCTAAAAATGCCCCAATTTGTATATGAAATGTATTCCCGAGGTTCTTCAGCTACTGCTTTCTTTCCTTTCTCAAACAGATGGACAGACAGACAGACATCTGAGAAAAAGTAACAAATCGATGAAATATAATGCAGTGATGTTAGGGGCTGTCCAAGGCAGAGAATGCAGAAGCAGTGTGTCCTTTAGTCCCCAGTGTGTTAACAGCCTCTTCTGTACCAGAGCCGAAGGCCTGGAAAGGACAATTTTTCCTTCACCCAAGTAAATGGGTCCATGCCCCTGTTTCCTGATTATTCTTTCCCCAGGATTCTGCAGCACTGGTAACTCCTGAAACACCTGTTTGGTTCCCGTGCTCCCTTTGGTCCCTGGCACTGCACAGCTGCCCCCGGGAGTCCTCTGCACCCAGACTTCGAGGTCCTGTGCCCATGACCTTCAGACCCCTGTCCGCACACCCTGCATGCAGCACCATCACAGATGTCCCTATGAGACCTGTCACGAGTGGCACGGCTAACGAGAAGTGAAGGAAAAGACGTCGTCTGCGTCTTCCATGGGGCGGCCCGAAGGAGCCTGGGTGGCCCTGGGCTCCAGTGCCCTTGCCCCTCCTGGTCCTGCAGCTGGGTCCTCCTGGGTCCCCAGGCCGCCCTTTCCCAGCAGGTGCTGTCTCTCACACCCACACTACCTCCCAGGTTAGGGTTTGGTCTAATTGGACCACGAAGCTGTTTCCGTCAGAGTTTTCATTTTTATATTTTTTATATGACTGAAATCTGAGCTCTTTGAACCTGAGAGTCATGACCTGGTTGTTCTGTTGATAGCGAAAGGGCAGTGGCCAGCAGACATCACTGCGTCCAGAAGAAAAGTGGTGTTGGAGCCAGAAAGAACTCAGCGGGAGACGGGACCGCTGGCCCCTGCCTTAGCCAGCAGCACCTTGAAGACCACCTTGAAGAACCCTGCCAAGCCCACCTTCCAAGTCCGCCTCGCGCTGCAGCCCGGCCTGGGGATATCTGGTCATTTGTCAACCTCCCAGCAGAGTAAGGATAGGACTACAGGTGTCCATTAACTCATGAGGTGGAAAATGAAAGGTAGAATCAACTCTTTAATAAAGCAAAGCAAATCCTCTACATGGGCAACATCTTAGACTTTATATGCTTAATAACTTTAAAAATGATAGTACCACAGCGTCCAATATTGTAGTAGATGGGGTGACACAGATGCAATCCATCCTGAGGACAAAGAAAAGCAATAAATGAAAGTATGCAGTGTACAAATAATCAGCCAGTTATTTAACTATAACCTAAGGCTTGGAGCCAGGAAAGCACAGGATAAAAGCACATTATCTAAACCTGGGTCTTGAGCAAATTTTCTGAGAGTAACTGATATTTAAACCAGGGTGTGAGGATGGAGGGGTGAAAGACAACTCTGAGCTGTGGGAATGGCCTGTGCAAAGGTCCTGAGGTTGAGTGTTGTACAATGTAGTCAAGATGTGAAGAAAGCAGGCATGGTTGGGAAGCTGAAATCTAGAAAAACAAAATGTACTAAGATGAAAGGAGAGATTTAGGAAACAGTCATTTTATAGATGCTATATGAGATTTTAAATTTTATTCTAGGAACGTGGGCAGATGTTTGTTCTTCCCTTTAAAAGAAAGAGTTTCGAGGAAAACATTGATTTTGTTAGATTTCCTGGCTGAAGAGCCACAGCCTGGCGATGGATGCGGTTGATGTAGGAGGCCCAGGGAGCCTGTGAGCTGTGGAGATGTTCGAGTTGCACTGACCAGAACTAGATCAGAAGTGAAGCGTAAGAAGGAGAAAAGCCTCTAGGATGAGCACCTGCTGTGTCGTGTCAGAGCCGGGTAGACACTGAAGCCACTCTGGGGCCCTGGGGCCCAGGCGGTGGAGAGAAGACCCCCCTTTCACACTGGAGACGGAGGACGCGGTGCCCTGGGCTGTGGGGGCTGCTGTCCCCGTGAGGGTCACTGCCTGAGCTGTCTGCTTCAAAGGCTTCTGTACACTAGAGGAGAGTGAAGCAATTCAGATGATAGCGAAGCCTGGTGGAGAAAGTGGGGTGACAAGGAGGAAAGTCTAGGAGAGGGCCCTGGAGAGCTTCGGCACGGAAAAGCTTTGCAAAGGCGTAGGTGCAAGCTAATCCTGCTAAACGCGCTAGTAGCTTACCAGCCGGGACAGTCAGCAGGCCAGCAATCTAAGGGGCCAAAAATACCTTCACAAAAAAGATTTGTAAATGTCAGATGATTTCTTGGTGAAGAAAATTTTCCAAACTCAAAAAAAAAAGCCCAAAACAAACAAACAAATCAGCCTTTTTATCACATTCATGTATGTTTTAAGTACTTTTTTCTCATTTCTGAGACAAAATATCCGATACCCAAAATTAAAGAGGGAAAGGTTTATTTAGTTCATTGTTTGTGGTGTTTCAGTCCACAATCAGCTGGCTCCAGGGCAGGTTGGCCTGGCGGAGGGCAACAGTTCATGGCAGCAGAAGACAGCAAAAGCAGCCAGAGCGAAGAGGAAGGAGAGAGAGAGAGAGAGTAGCCCTCTCTTCATGCCTCACCCTGAACGCAGACGGCCCACCTTAGGGGGAGTGCAGCGCTCACACCCATAATCCCAACAATCACAAACTCTAGAAGCCTGTCCCATCACTGCGGAAGGCTTTGGGGGGCATCCAGACACTAACCAGAGCCGTGTAATTTAAGCCAGGTTCAGAAAAGATTGTTGTTAGTAGATACCTAACCCTCATTGTTGTGTATTAGATCTTAAATGTTCCCCCACATCTCCAGTGTCAGAGGTGGAGCTTTGGGGAGGTGACTGGATCTCAGGAAAGCTACACCCACGAGTGGATTAATCCACTTAGAGTTCCCACCGAGTGTGCTGCTGGGAGGTGGGGTCTGGTCAGGGTGGACCTGGGCACGGTGACCTGAGGCTGGGCTCCATCTCTGGCCCTCCCTTCTCTCTCGGCTTCCCACTGCCACAGGTTGAGTGGCGTGTTTGTGCTATTCCCTTCCACCATGCTGTGTCCACTTCGTAACAAGACAGCCATGGACTGGATCCTCTGAAACCAGGAACCGGAAACTGTCCTCTTTTCTTGTAAGTTGCCGGTGTCCAATCCCAGCAATGAGAAGGTGACTAATCCACTTGCAAAGCTAATATTGGTCCAAACACCATGCAGCAAACATGGACAGATAATGGTTTGGTCTCATTTATTTCTGTGTAAATGCAAAGCTGTTTTTCTAGTGAATTATTGATATGAACAATAGTCTTATGCCATAAAAATATTATGTAGCTGTGAATGCCTATGATTTTAGAAGAAAAAGAATAAAAAGTGAAGTTTAGATGGAGCTAGAGCAGTTCATTCTGAGGGCAAACTCTCTAGACTAAAAACCCTCTATGCTAACCCTCTATGCTAATGTATCTTAAGATAAATTCCATTTTTCACAAAAATAACATATAGTGAAACATGTGGCAAGGCAGTCACTTAGGTTTTTTTTAATATATCAAAATTTGATTTTTTATTTTATGAAATCACTCCTAGGAAAATCTAATTTTCAACCCACAAGTTCCCTTCTAATAAAAAAATGCCCTTTGAGGACTAAATTCCATTTTGCAGAAAGAAGTCAAACAGCCCGGAGGTTGGCATTGCGATTATTGTCTTTCTGCAACGCAGGGAATGAGATTTGGAATGGAAAGGAAACGGGCCACTCATAAATTTCTCCACAGCAAAATCAAATGTGCTGGGCTTTTGGAAAGCATTTGGAGAAATTCTTGAAACAGGATCCTGGAAGCACGGGCCACCCAGGGCCAGAGGAATTTCCCAAGTCAGGAGTAGGAGGGCGTCCAGTGGGGGCATGGTGGGAGGGGACAGCGTCGCCCAGTCTTCCCGAAGGAGCCTGGGGGCGTCTGGTCCAGAAATCTACTTCTCCTGGAGAAGAGCGAGCGGCGGAGGAATGAGGACTGAAACTGACCTGCAATCTGAGAAAGGCTGAAAGCAAAGCCAGCGGAGGGCGGCTAACTCAGGCTGTGTCCCCGAGCGAGGGCGTGGAAGGAGGCGGCAGGCCCGGGGGAAGGCCGCAGGCCCAGGAAGGCGGTGCCCCGGGCAGGGGCCTTGCCGTCCCCTGCGCCCCTGCCTCCTGGGCCCAGCTCTTCTCTCCGTTCTGCTTCTCCTCTCCCTGCAGAGAGCGGTTTTCTTTGGAGCTGGTTCTGATACACTGCCTGGCTCCCAAGCCCACTCTTACCACAAGAATGGGAAGGTGGCCCCTGCCAGGCTAACAGAAATTCTTCTCTAGGATTGCGTTTTACTTCAAGTTGAAACAAAGGGCAGCTGCATTTTCATCTTTCTTGTAGTTTGTTGATCGTATTAGGCAGAATAATTCCCATCTTGCCTGCAAGATACCATCGCCCTAATCCCCAGAGAGTGTGAACACGTCAGTGACACTGTAAGGGACATGAAGGTCGCCGGTGTGGAACTCTGATCTGCTGGCCTTACGGTCCCGAGACTCTCGGACTCTCCATTGCAGCCCGTAGTAGTGACCGGAGCCTTCAGTGTGGGCAGTAGAAGCGGAAGAGGAAGCCAGAGTAACGAGATGTCAACAGGCCAAACCCACCTGCACTGGCTCAGAGGCGGGCAGCGGCTGCAAGACCCGGAACCCAGACGCTCTTCGGGTCTGGGGGGGCAGCAGAGCAGATCCCCCAGGAGCGGAGGGAGGCAGGCGCACAGCACTGCTGATGCCTCGGTTTTAACCCCAGAAATCTAAGATCCGGGCTATCCGGGTAGCTATCTGGAGAGGTGGAGATAGAGACAGAGAGAGGAGGAGAGAGGGAGAGTTTCCTCCTCTTCATCTGACCCCACGCGTTCCACGGGAGTAAGGCCCTGCTTTTACAACCTCCTTTGAGGCTCAGTCCCTGCGCACGGCGCCAGCCCGGCAGACGCGCTGGAATCTCTTCCCACAGGAGTCTGGGGCGGCTGCCGCTCAGCTCCCAGCGCCAGCCGCGCTGGACGTGCTTTGTTCTTCCGTGTTGCGCAACCGTAAGACAGTGCATTTGCTATGTAAGTCACTAAATATGTGGTCATTTGTCACCACAGCAGTAGAAGATTCAGGAAGTTATATTAGTGGGATAATGCAAAACGAAACAAAATGTCCTTTATGGTTTATGTTGTCTTTCAGCCTCGTAAATAAGAATCCTAATTTGAAGGCTGGATGTGTTCAAATACTTAGGACTAGAACATTGTTGAGAATTTTAGTGAAAAGAGGCAGATGTCATAATTTATAACTGAGACAATTGTTATTGTTTCTGGATTGAGAATAATTCTGGACTGGGGCTAATCTGGTGGTTAAATATACATATAGTAAAATTATTTTATTTTTGAGACAGGGCTTTTGTTTTTTTTCAACAAGGTCTCATTAGATAGGGCAGGCTGGTCTTGGACTCACTTATGTCACCCAGACTGGTCTCCAACTCAGAGCAATCCTCCTGTCTCAGCCTCCCTAGTGCTGGGATTACAAGCATGTGGCACCAAGCCCAGCTAATGAATAACTTAACCGCATGTGTTCTCCAGAATGGGCCCCTCTGTCAGGCTTGTTTTTCTCGGTAGCAGATCGCTTCTATAGAAGTCCCATCATGAGGTTAAAACGTGTCCTAGCGGAGGACGCCTTTTCATTCTAGCAGGGCACGAGTGGCACCCTGTGCAGTACTCTCTGGTCCTACACTGTATTTTTCACCTTGCTGCCAAGGGCGACGCTGACTGTCTGTGGGTAAATAGAATCATGTGTACTAACAGTGTGAACCTTGAGAGTTCCCGCCAGTCCTCTGGGCCTGTGAGGTCTCATGGGGGTGTGATTTTGGAGCACGACAAGCCCTTCTCTTGTGGGGTGCTGCAGAATTATCTCCGTATCTGTCTCCTGTGTCCTGACTCACTTATTTCCACTCGCATCTCCTCTGTGCATCTGTGTAGACACACACAGAGCACAGAAATTGAAACAGGGCAGAGAGGGAGTGCTGACATTAATCCAGGACACCTTCTCATTCCTGCTGTCAGGTGCTCACTTTCCTTTCACGTTAGAGCAACACGTGCCACACATGGCCTGGCTGTCCCGCCGTCTAGTTGGCACGAGCTGTGACCCGATGAGACTCACAGCCCCCAGCATGTGCCCCTGGAAGGGTTCCACCTGTCTCCCAGCTCTGGGGGCAGGAGGATGGCAAATTGTAACCAACAGAACTTGTAATTGGAGAAAGGCAAGTGTCCCCTCCACCCAGGAGGGTGCTGTGCAGGGCAGCGCAAAGGGGCCGGACGCTGTTTGGCAGCTGCTCATTTTCCCATTGGCGGTAGATTTCCAGATCTGACTATGGAAATTCCCTGGAGAACCATCTACCGCGTAGCCTGGCTCATCTAATGATGGTGCTTCAGTTTCTCTTCCCTCTAATTCCCAGTCTCATTTAACACCAGAATCAACCCTTCGGGCATGAATCAGGAGCTCTGAGAGATGGTCTGGTCACACAGTGAATTTCTGATTCACTTCCGGTTCAGATTTTCCTCCTTTGGTTTCCATGTAAAGCAAAGAGTCAATATACCATATTTCCTCAATCCGGAGATGTAAACATTTTATTGCAAAATATTTATTAATGTGGGATGCATGGTACAATCCACATGATATTTATATACTTCATATCTTTCCTTAACTCATGTTTATAAATCAGTGTTGTGTCTACAGCAGGCAGATTTTAGACCTGAGGAAATAGGTTAATTAATGTTTGGTTGTCCATTAGCACATGGGAGCACTTTGAATAGCGCTTAGGACTTACTGTCAGTCAGAAGATGTGGGTCATTGTCATCATAACATTGTAAGTGTTGCCCTGGGCAGTGGGCACACTCATCAGGAGTATAATTTCAGAAGTCAGACACACTTAAATTCACACCGTTCTCTGCCTTTTGTTACCAGAGATCCTGACCTGGTGATTTCTCTAAACTTTAGTACCCTCTTATTAAAAACAAACAAAATGAGTTTCATTTTACAAAGTAATTTTAAGAAATCACCAACAGAGTGAAAGACATCCCCCAGAATGGGAAAAAATCTTAGCCACTTGTTCCTTGACAGAGGACTCATAACTAGAACATATAAAGAATTTTAAAAAATCAGATCCCCTAACTTTGAAGGCCTAATCCAAAAATGGGGTACTAAAATGAATAGCTTCTTCTCAGAAGAAGTACAAAAGGCAAATAAATATATGGAAAAATGTTCAACATCACTGATTAAGATGCAAATCAAAACAAAGCTGAAATTCCATCTCATTCCAGGAAGAATAGCTGCTATCAACAAATCGTCCAATAACAGATGACGGTGCAGTTGTGGGGAAAAAGAACCCGTCAGCACTGCTGGTGGGAGTGTAGACTGGTGCACCTACTGTGGAAATCAGTGTGGAGATTCATCAAATGGGTCCCATTGTACCCAGCTTTTGCCCTTCTGGGTATTTTCCTGGAAGAATTAAAATCATCATACCTCAGTGATATATGTTCAGTTTATAACAGCACAGTTTGTAATCGATAAACCTTAGAAACAACCCAAATGACCATTAACCAAAGAACGGATAAAAGAAGATGTGTTATATTTTTTATACAATGGAGTACTATTCAGCCATAAAGAAAATTAATCTTGAGACAATTTTAGGTAAATGGATGCACCTCGAAACTATACTATTAAGTGAAATACATTGAACACACGTGTAAATACTGTTTTGTTTATGTAGTGTGAAAATCCAAACATGTACACAAAGACCAAAGTGTATAATAGGGATTGCAAAATTGGAAAAAATGGCACAAAAGAAAGGGGAACTAGAGAGGGAGAAGGGGGTAAAGAAAGAAAAGGAAAGAAAGAAATTATAAAAAGAAGATAACATGGAAACAAAGCCTTGTAAATAAGGAGGGAAGTGGGGTCCAAGGGAGGGGAGAGGACGGGGAAATAAGAGGAATCAGGGTACACCATGTACAGGAACAAATTCCCTACGATGGATATAATCCTTACATATATCTAAATTGTACCAATAAGCTTCATTTTTAAAAAAGCAATGAGACGAAATGCAAACATCTATCCCGCATAGTGCTTGCATGAGTGAAGTCCTGGTTGAGGGGCTACCGTTCCTCCTTCTGAGTTACAGCCAATTACCAGAGAACCCAGCACGGCCAGGGGTGGGCTCCGTTCACAGGGCTGATGTTTGTCAGGGTGGATTTCCAGGAAATGGAGAGCCAGCAGCGAGCAGAAGGGATCTGTGTGTCTGCTGCCAGCTTGCATTCCTGTTCCTATATTCGGTATCATTACTTTAGGGTTTAAAGCCGATGACATCTCTGGGCCTAAAATGACAGATGATCACAGCGTTGCTGCTGCTGTCCTTTATAGAAAGGAAAGAAACTGCCCGGGGCGTCCTGGTCCTGACAGGAACCTCGGTACAAGCTTTGCAGACCCCCACAGCGATCTCCTGGATCTCTCTGTGTGGCGTCTCCCGACTTGGTGTCTAATCCCAAAGGCTCCCTCAGGGCCAAGTACTTGGCAGCAGAGTGGGTGGTAGAACCAGTGACTGGCGCATCGAGGAGGCTGGTGCTGACTTTGCAGAAATGCTTGTTAACTTTTTAGAACCGTTTAACCTTATTGTTAGACTCAGCCTTCACTGACATTTGAATTATATAAACTGACCACTAAAAATATTTTGTTAAAGGCACAGATGATAAACATCCCAAAGTCACCACTCGTAATTACTGAAGTTCCTGGGCGTGCATGTGCTGCCGTGTTACTGAGCCCCTGCAGCTCCCACCACGGCCAAAGGACGGCGACGTGGGGTGGCTTCCCTTGGGCCACAGAGAAAGCACCCCTAAAAGGTGAGGTGCTCCCCCACTCACTCTCAGGCTCCTGCACACCATGCGCATTGTTGGAGCAGGGTCCACTCGACCACAGAAGAAAGATTTGTGCGCAGTGGTCACAGCCCGAAGCTCATGAGTGGATTGCCTGAGAGCACCGCAGGTCACAGTGATGGCGCTTTGGAGCCATTTCTGCCATTCTCAACAGACAAACTAGGGTGCTGAGGAGGCCTGTTTTTGCCCAGTAATACACAACTTTGGTATACAGTCAAGAATTTTGACATCTTCATGGTCATACCAACAGATATGATTGACCATGATGGGAAATCATACCAACCAACAGATATGATTGACCATGATGGGAAAGCATAGAATTTCTTTGCTCTTTGGTTTATTTTTAAGAGTTGGTTTATCAGTACTCTGACTCAAGTCCTTGTCTGCCCCAAGCTCCAATAAATTCAGCATTACACTCCGTCATTTCAATGCTCCCTCTCTTCAGTCTGCATAACTTTTTGTCAGGCTTGGAATGACACCAGGATAGACTCTCGGCATCCAGGACAGACACTAAACCCCTGGACTGCCCCATCGGAATTCTTCCCTTATCACACACCTGGCGACGTGCTGCCGTCCCCAGCTTTTGGTCAGTGGGTAGGTTTCTTCGGGAGTGAGAAGGTCTAAGTGGCTTTTCTTCATTTTCTAGACACTTCCACTGAAACTACACATCATGAAATCCAAAATACAAATACATATGAGAATCTAATTCTAGCAAGTATTGTAAACCATGGGCTCGTAAATAGACTGCTGTAGAGTTTTGCTTATTTATAGGGCGTGGCTTGAATAATTAACTAAAGACTTCACTAGTTTTTGGAGGTTTAGATCTCACCTCTCATGGCAAGCCTAAATACAAATATCGTCCTTCACATATCACTTTGTTTACAATAAAAAAGTTAAAATTTCTCATAGAAATGTTTTTAAGCCCAATTAGCTTTAACCAGCCTTATAAGAACTACTTAATTAAAAATTATTTTCCAAAGAGCACACATACAGAAATAATTCTAGAGGATTTGTGATAAAATCTCTTAAAACAGCTTAAATACGGGAACTGATCTGATAATGCAGAAGAATCCTCCAGACTTCAGCGCTGTTATCTTGTGAGGTCTCGGCATAACTGGTTCTGCCTTTCCTATTTTGATTATGATACATCATTGCCAAGAATAGGCAAAGCATGCCTGAGGCTTTTGAAATTGTACCCTCAAATTCCAGAGTGTCACTTACAAAGCGTCTGTGACTTTGCAGACCTGTTAATCCAGCGTCTGCCCCCTTGACGTGCCCAGGATAGAACTGGGGGGCCCTGTCCTTTGGCGCTGATTCCACCCGGCATAGCACAGAGAACCCTAAAGGAGAACAAAGCTGGGCACCACCACCGAGAACCACCCGTTGGGTTATTTCAGTGGTAAAACACGTGTAACTTTCATACTGCAGGCATTTGGTGGGATTTTGAAATTTTCCCTATTAATGAAGTAAAAGTCTATTTAGTGGCCAAGATTCACTGCCAAGCTTAGTGGTTGATCAAATTTGATCGTAGCAAAACTATGTAAAACTGAAAATGCCAATTCAGTTTTTCAGTGTCTTCCTATGTAGTCAATATCTTTTCTTGTGTGGGCATTAAAATGTTTTAGGTGTTGTGAGGCCTGGGGAGCAAACACTGAAGAAAACAGAGTACTTGTTGCAGAATGATGGAATATTATGGAAAGGGGGCATTAGAGAGCCAGTGTCACTGCAGTTGTGTTAAAAGTAGCCCGAGGGAAAATAGGATAGTTAGCACAGGAACTAACATACATATTAGTTTATTTCCATTGCTGCAACAAAATATCAGAGTCTAACTGTTTTACAAAGAAAAGAAGTATATTTAGCTCAAGTTTTGGGGTCCACAGTTTAAGACCCTGTGGTTTCACCTGCTCTGCCTCAGTGCTGCATCTCAGCCCATGGGACCACAGTGGCCCGTGTGCAAAGGAGCTGACTCTGTGAGAGAGGAAGCCCAGGGGTTGGGGGCAGGGTCACACTCCCTCCCCTCCCCCTCGCCCTGCTCCCCTCCACTTCCCTTTTCTTCCTCTTCTCTCCTTTATCCTCCCCCTTTCCTCTTTTCCTTCCTTCTCTCTCCTTTCTTCTTTCTTTCTAACAACTCATTTCCTGGGAGCTAACAGAAGCCTCACGACGGAGTCCATCTCTTCCAGCTGGCCACTCTAGGCCCACCCACCTCCCACAAGCTCTGGCCCTTACAGATGCTTTTTGTCTCAGCACAGCCAGCAGCGCTTGGACCCTCAAGAGCGTCTTAATCCAATTCCCCCCAGGCTTGGGAAGGTTAGGGACCTACCTGTGGCCGGTTCCACTGCAGCCTGCCGAAGGAATCGGAGGGGTGGGTGCTCAGCCAAAGGAGGGGTTGGCAGCCCTGCAAGCCTATGTGTCTCTTTCTGTCACCCACATTTCACGTGAGTTTCTTCTACCACATTTGGATTATTCGGTAGAATATGGTTCTTTAGAGGTGTTTGAAAAGGCATATTCAGGAGAACACTCCTATACTAAGACTTTTTCTGATTATACTCTGTTATCCCCAGCTGAATTCAGGGGCCCACGTGGCAAGAATAGCACAGATATTGCTTTCTGAAGGACACAGAACAGCGATGAGTCACACCCCCTCCCTGTCCTGTGCTCACTGAGGCCCGACCCTTGTTTATGAACCCTCTGCAATTTCACACGGAATCCTCTGTGCACATACATATGCCACACACCCTCTCCACAGAGGTCCCTACACACTCACCCAGTGAACACGCGTGTAAGCCTGAAAGAACTGGCTGGGACTCACATCAACTAAATATCCACCTATGCTTTGTTATTATTTTCTGCTTTCAGTTTACATTTATTTAAATGTATATAACATAATTTGGTGTATATAGCCCTTCACTAACGGTAGAAAAATAAAAGCCCTAATTACCAAATTCTGAAGCATCTTTCTTAATGTATTGCATGGTTGTATGGTATAAGTTGACTGTAGGGTTGGTCATAATAATCTATCAATCTCTACATTGTTTTTTATTCTAATCCTTTGGTGTTTTAATTATTGTAATTGCACAGTGAACTCTTACAGCTGAAGTTACCCTTGATTTTTTGTTTACTTTATGTAAATTATTGAAAAATATTTTGTCAAATTGCTTTTAAAAACATTTCATCCAAGTAGTGATTTGGAGAGAATTCAATCTGTACATTATCAAGAAAATTGTTTTACAAAATCAGTCTTTTGTCCAGAGACCTAATGTCTTTCTGAGACTGATCATCTATTCAACTCTCTATTGGCCCATTTACCTGTCTGATACATAAGTTTCTATGAATTCTGGGCCAGGGATTTAGCCCAGTGGTGTAAGTGCCTGCCTGGCAAGTGCAAGGTTGTGAGTTCAAGCCCTGGTACAAAAAAAAACTGCTCTATGAATTCTGTCCATTTCATATTAGAGTTCATCCAAGACACTGTACATATTTAAATGCTATTAAAAGTAGAGTCTTTTTCTAATTATTAGTTTACTGCTGCTTACTGCTAGTATTTACTGCTAGTATTTACTATATAGTTTACTGCTAGTATTTACTATATTTATTTTACTTTTGTCCAACTTACTGAACTCTCTTATTCACGTTAAAAGATTTAATGATGATTCTTTTGGATTTTCTAGATAATCTACAAATAATAAAAATATAAATTCTCTCTCTAATCCTCTCATTATTTTTTTCTTTTGGTTTTTTTCTCTCTCATTCTGCTGCTTCCTCCTGTGTGTTCACAGTCCTGGTACCTGGGGGCACCTGTGCCTCTTCCCCCATTTTAAAGGAGCAAATCTGTATGTGTTTGGGTGATGGTGAAGAGCCCTCCCCTCCTCATTCAAGGACATCATACTGCGGATGGGAGAGAGCGCCCCCTGCAGATCTGCTCACCTTCTGCGTGCTTGTTTTCAATACTAACATATTCACCACGGCACAGAAGCATATGCTCTTTAATAACAGTTCTCCAGTTTAATTAATGAGACCAAACACAGCTGCATTCATCTTTGGCTGGTCGTTGCCTTTTATATATTTCCATGAAATGGTGCATCTCACCTAACACACTTCATGTAACATGTGACGGCTGCACAAGTGTTCACTGAAGTGGTCTGAGTGTGTAGGGGTATGTGCGTGTGTGTGTGTGTGTGTGTGTGTGTGTGTGTGTGTGACAGCTGATCAGCAAGCACGGTATTGGCAGTAGCTTAGGATAGAAGCTCAAATTTCTTTTCCTTCAAGGAGCCTGTCTTGAATTCCTAGGCCTAAGAATTCTTCCCTCCTAAGCTTCTGAAATGTTTCCTTCCAGTACTCATGTACGACTTATTACACACAATTAGATAAAGCAGTGGCTTAAAAATAGCTTGCTTTCATTCCTTTCCAGGGAAGCCTATTGATCTTAATCACAAGGTCAGAAGTTAGAATAGCTGGTTTAAAATCTCAGCTCTTCTTCGCAACCTGATACCTGAACTTCCGCACCACGGTGGGGCAAATTACTTTGATCCTCTATGCCAGTTTTTTCACATGAAAACTGTTGCCAATAATATTTGTTATTTTTTTCAAAGAAAATGAGTTTTATTGGTACATTTTTAGGTATACACAATGATCACACTCAGTATAGGGAATTTGTACCTGTGCGTGATATAACTCCACTCTTTCTTTTCCCATTCCCCTATCCCTCCTTCGACCCTTCTTCCCCTCCTTATTTACAATCTGTATTTTATAGTGCTCTTCTGAAAATAATGAAATTATCAATGTGTTCAGATGGCTCTTAGCTCAAGTAATAATAATAATAGTATTATTAACAATATAATGGCTATTTAAGGTCACCTTCCTATAACATTCCTAATGTTTATGCATATTACATATCACCTAGCAATCTCAATAAATTTACAAGAAGGTTGAAGCTTATAGAGATTAAATTACTTGCCTAACACACACCCTAGTAAGTCAGGGATTTGGAATCCCAGCTATGTGTCTCATGGCAGAACCTCTGTTCTTAAGCAATACCCAGTTCAGCTCTCCTGCTACTGCCAGGAAGACAAGGGCTCCTTTGTGAGGAGCGTGGAGGAGGCTGTGTGTGGAGTATGACTCAGATACTGCCGATGCACATCAGTGGTGCTCTCACTTCTCTGTATTTTATAACCACTTGATATTAGAGACTTGATCTTGCCATCCTCCTTCTCCTCCTCCTCCTCTTCCTCCTCATTCAGTATCCACCTAAATATTACCGAGTCTCTCTCTCATGAAAGGGAATTTTTATTGACTGCAATGTACAGTTAAAGCACTTAGGGGTTAGAGCTGTGTTTCCAATTAGGACCTCGTGGTGTTAGGAGAGTGAATTACCAGTTGCTACGGGTGAGCCCGGCAGGGCCGTACAGAAGAGGCCATTCTGAACTTGATATTTGGAGGAGGAATGAGTGGGAGGATTTTCAAGGAATCGGGAGAAGAATGAGTCAGGAAGGGGCTGGTATGAATGAACTGCAAGTGGAAAACATGACAGTGGAGAAACAGTCCCCTGGGCAATCGCCAGAGTTCTGCACTCCCATTGGGCTTGCGCCGTCTCCCAGGGGGTCTCGACTATATGACGTTCTTAGTGCATCACTGATCCTCTTCACTTTTCCTCTGCTAGCACTGGTTTTTGTTACCCTTGAAATGTTTTCTGACCAGTCATCCATGCAATATTATTTTGACTCTCTATTCTCAATCTGACCACTTTCTTCTTAGGAGGAGGAGGAGTATATCATTGATTTTTGTTTGTTTCATTTGTTTGGTTTGGTTTTTTGAGACGAACTCTTACCACGTAGCCCAGGCCAGCCTTGAACTCACAGTGATCCTCTTGCTTCAGCCTCCCAAGTGCTGGGGGATGAGTGCCACCAAATCCACCTTAGCAGAAAGAAGTTTTGCTTAAAAGGTGTATTATGCCTATATTTAATGTTTACTTCTAAAATATTGAACCATTGCCCTGTTCTATCAGATTGTTTGCTTTTCAAAGATCAAGTCACTTTGCTTTCCTATAACTCCAAAGAACAATGTTATGGCTTATTCCTTGAAGTCTCCCCAAAGCTTCAAGCTGTCCTAGGTGGGAAGTTTCAACGGTGGGCAGCTGGATTAGGAGGTATATAGTTACCTCAGAGTGTGACGTGGAGACTAAGGGTGTGAACAGTGGAACTCCCACCCTGGATGCAGGTGGCACCAATCAAGTAGTCCAGTAGCCTGAATGGAACGTGAAGGGACAGAAAGAAGGCAGCCTCGCGGCTGATGCTGCTGAGGTGATTTCTTGTTGCTTTTTTGCCTGCCCCGCCATGGACAGTTCTCCTCTACCGGCTGCTCCATCGTACTGCTCTGTTTTGAAGCCGGCTGACTGTGGATGAAAACCTCTACACACTGGGAACTGAAATAAATCTTTTACCTTTGAGGGTTGGGTATTTTGTCTCAGCAATGAGAAAAGTAACTGAGACACACAATATGTACATGATAGATGCTTTTTAAGTATATGACTACTAAAATAATATTTTTCTGTTGTGTGATTTCCTGCAAAATCAGATTGTGTTATTTTTGAGGAATTACTGTTGCCTCTACTAACATGTCTGTAGAATTATTAAAATCCTAATAATTAAAATTTTATAAAAAGTAGAGTAGAAGTTTTAACACCTGAAAATTGTGTGTATGGTAAATACATAAATAAATAATGACTATTATGTAAAGTGCTCAGTTAAAAACAGCTCTTTGAAAAAAAAAGATTAAAATTTAAGTTTGCAAAGGAGAAATTCTGCTCCAATAATTCATCTGTGTACCACAAGCTGTCTTACTGACAAAAAAATCAGTTTTGTTTTTTCAAAAACAGTTACAGATGGGATGACAAGTTGAGTGTAACAAGGGTTTTTTGAAACCAATTATTTTGCCTTTTTAAACCATGTGCAAATGATTTCCAGGAAAGAAGTGGTCAAAATCTGATTTGAGTCATAACTTAAAATTCCAAAGATGATAATAATAAAAACAAATTAAAGTGTTATGCAAATCTATGGGGGGAAAGTTGTTTACTACGAATCCAGAGAAGAAATTCAAGTATAAAGAATTAAGATATTGTTGTTCAGTGGGGAGCAAAATACAGCATATGGCTTGAAATCACATTACTGTCAGTTTTAGAAAATGACTTTGTGGTTTCCCTTATGAAGCCAAAGCACGGCGATCCCAGTGTCTTTAGAATGTGGTCAACACATGTGCAAATTGTTTAATGAACTCTTACAATGCTAATTTCCCCTATTAGAGAAATACAATGTGTAGGTGGAGGTGACAGATTAGAAACTTAATTGACCAATTTGAGCTGTAATCTTCATAATCGTGCAGATGCCGCACGATTATGAACGGAAATGGCTTTAGCAGAGCACTTTAGATAACCTGAGAAATTTTACAGGTGCTTTGGAAATGTACTCACAGTTCTGGAAGCAACTTTGATGTGGAACTGTTGGAACATTTGGGATACAAGTGCTCTGAAACAGCATTTGGAATCTGGTGACCTTGCAAGGTCTGCCTCGGCCCTGAGGTCTTGTTCTACATGCACACACACACACACACGCACACACACACACACACACACACGCACATACACACACACAACACACACACAAATAAACATAGCAATCAACTGGTCTATTATCCTCATGATATTTTTTCTGGTACAAGTGTTGAATACTGAAAAAGTAAGCAACTGTCCATACAATTTAAAAAGGACCCTAATCACAGGAAAACAGGGAGGATTTGTTAAGATTTCTAAAATCATGTCACTTTCATTAATAGCACTGTAAATGTTTGCAACTTTATAATCACATTAAAATTTGCGTAGGGTATTTTAGGATCTTCGGCAAAATCGAGGATTAGGGATGAGAAAACGTGTTTTCTGTCATCACCTTTGTAGTGTTGGGGAAGCTGTTACATTTTTCTAAATATGCTCACCTCTCCTGAAAAGTGGCAAAATGAGACTGGATCAGCAGTTCTGTGTTTTCCGAGAGGGTTGTCTCTATCGATCACAAGGCTCACTGCTTAGGAGGTCACACCTGGGGTGCTCTCCTTTGATAATACATCCATGTGTCGATCAATTTGCCTATTTGCTATAAAACAGTAGGACAGCAAAACCCAAACTTCCTGCAAATGCGGCCTGAGGAGGCATACCAAATCATTTTAATCCTTTGAGAATATACAATATTATCTCTGAAACAGTTTATAAATAATTTTCAAGGAGCCAGGTTTAACCCTGTTTTCGGAAAAGCAGATATGGTGTCTATGAAAGCATTTCAGCATTTTGACACATCTGGAATCAGCATTTTATTTATGACACAATTTTATTTTTTAAAAAACTTCTTATAGAAGATGCTTTTCAATAACTGTACTAACAGTTGAGTACCTGGGCAAAACTTGATGCACTAAAAAGATCTCGTCTTATAAATGTCATCACCCTGCATTACAGAGGACACCAAGCTAGAGTGGTCACTTACCCACGAACACACAGTTACAGGGTGCTGAAACTGTTGGAACCCAGGCAGTTTGAAGACATAGCCCATATTTCTCACATCCCAGTGTATTACAAAGTGAGCTGATGTCCCCTGGAAGCAAGCAAGGAACTAAGCTTTTCTGACAGTTCAATTTCTATGGGAAACATGGAAGACAGAAGTTTCTACATTTATGTTCCATCTACTGCAAATGCAAAACTGCAGATCTAGCAAAAAGACACAGCTTGAGCACATGTGTGCAATCTCAGGTGTTTTGGAGATTTTAAAAGCTGATCAGGTCTAGAACACACAGCTCAGAGTTTGTGCATCACGACTCTCTTTTGCCTGGGCTGTTGTATGCATGACACAGCTTGGGGAAGGGTTGCTGAGGTAAACTTTTTCAGTTCTCCTTGAGAGTAGTGCGAAACCTCTGTAAGGTTTGCAGGGTGAATGGAGCTAAGAAACGTTGAAGTTCTGCTTATACTTCTTTATCACAATACAAATTCAGGCCCGAATTTAACTTAAAGAAATGGAGACACAGTGGTGAGCTCTACTTTTTTACTTGGTGATTGCCGAGACAGAGCTCAGCACGCAGCGCGCAGGGCTGGCGAGGCGGGCTCGCCCCGAGGAGTGAGTGCCAGCTGGGGGGCGGGCACATGACCATTCGCTGCAGATGATGGCTGGCACTGAGGAATAGTGCAGGTAATAAGTTCTGTCTAACTGATTATAGAAATCCCCCAACACCCCCAAGACTTATGTTTACATCTTTGAAAACCATTGTGTTACCACAAAGAAATACCTGAGAAAGTTAACTTGTAAAGAGAAGGGGTAGTCTCTCTTATGGTTCTGGGGGTTCTGGTCTAAGATTGGACCACCCCTAAGGCTTGGGTCCTGGGGGGCAGTGCTGGGAAGGGACAAACTGCTCACATCCCGAGCCAGCAAGCAAAGATAGAGAGGACACACTGGGCCCCACTGTCCCTTGTGAGGACAGAGACATATGACATGAAGACCTCCCCAAGTGTCTCCTCTTAGGACCCACAAAGGGGATGGACCTTAACATAGGGTCCACTGGGGACATTCAGCATTCAAATCACATCCACTCAACTGCACTACACTGCAGTCACTTTCACAGCGGACAGGGGGCGGACATCAACGGTTATCAGAAGTGAATTCGGTGCTTTATCAGTTTATTCATGCATTTTACACTCAGTAACACATCTCACATGGAAACTTAAGGACACTCGCTATGCAAACTTACTTCCTTCTGTATCATGTTGTTGAATTTTTATCTATCAAAATTTGAGATAATTTGCATTTTCAAGGCTAGTTTCTAGAGGAATCAATAGTCCCTCTGTGTCCTAGGTGCTTATAAAATGCCACAATACTTTTCTTCGTCTTTAAAAATACTTGAGCTCTTGCAGTGGCAGGAAAGCAGCAAGACCATCAGCAGACTCCGTGGAGGCAAAACTGCGGAGCGCTGCACCCCGCGCTGGCTGAGCCCCCGGCACTCTCCCTCTTTGGGCTTTGCAGGGAGGTCACCTTGCATAGGCCTTTACACACGCACTGTTGTGTATCTTTTCTCTCTATGCATAAATGACCACCTTTGACTATTTTTACTTCAAACTATTTTGTGTACCTGTCCCCTTATAAGCCAAGGGACCCTGGTGATCTGATTGTATAATAGCAAAAGAGTCTCCAGGCCGCCAGTGATTCTGCCTTTTCTCTCCAGATCTCCTTGTGAAAATGATTTAATATTGTAAAGCCATTTAATAGAAATTATACAGACACTCCACATGCCTCTCATGATACACCCCAAACACCTCAGCGTGATATTCTCACCACAGGCACACACACACACACACACACACACAGAGCTTTCCAAGCCCGTCAGTTAATACTCTATGATATGAACTGATTCCACACGCAGGCCAGTTGCCTATCTTTTCTTTTCTTTTTTTAAATTTTATTTAAAGAGAAAAAAAGCAATACAGAAAAAAGTGTAGAAACAATACAAAACCTCAAAAAAAAACCCATAACTCACTAGTTGACAAACCACATACTGTCCTCCCAGAAATAGCTGTTCATGTTACAAAATTAAGGCAAACAAAGTGAACACATAGTGAGGCTGCAAACAGTTACAAAAAAACAGGATGGAATAAAGCCAATTGAGACAGTATAGTGGAATTGGCACAGAACATCGAAGCAGGTCACCAGGACAACAGTAACAGGCAACATTGTATATCTCGTTGTCTTTACAATAGTTGTTCTTCTACTAGGTACAGCAAAATCAAAGAAATACACAACATTATAGAACACATCAACACAGAGTATTGAATAGAGCAACACCGTTAATCAGGACAAAGCAAAATGGTGATAAAAATATCTGCCTTCAGATATAGTAGAAGGAAACTCCCCCGACTTGCTGTACCAAATATGGTCATTTACTAAGAGATACCCAGATCCCTGGATCCCAATTGTTAACGGGGGAGGGGGGTGGTATGTTTGATTCTAAGCCCGCGCCCCGGTAAGCAGCAGGCTGCTTACTGGTTGGCTCGGCGCCCTAAGTTCCAGCAAGGCGCGGATCTCAGACAATGCTCTTGCTTCTTGTTTCCCCGCCCTGGGGTGGCCGCGAGTTGCCTATCTTTTCAACCTGCCCTCTCCTGTTAGTTACAAAGTCTCCAGTTTTGCATAAGATTTACACAACCTGGTCTTTAATTCAATGCAGCCTTACTAACCTTCATAATAATGAGACATTCCAGTCTCTTATTCTCTTCTTATTTACTCTTATTTTCTTCTTTCTGTTGAGGGTGCAGTAATTTTACCTGGGAAAGACGTTCTGCTGATTTTGCTTTGTTTCAAATTCCTCTTTGCCAAGTTACTTTACTTTTATTTCACAATGTTGGAAGCAGAGTTGCCAATATATAACAGGGACAAGACACCTGAATGATAGGAAGGAAAATGGAGTTGGTTGGTTTGGCCTAAATTTATCTGAGATCAACACCTTGCAAATGTCAGGCCTTGGGCCATTCACTCACGCTAGTGTGATATTACTGTACGAGTGTTCCATTGCTGATTTTACTGTAACGCATTTGTTTGTTTTTTCAGCGAACACGGTACGTACTGTCCTTAGTCCTGAAGTCCCTGAAGCCTGGTCTTAGGTACCAGGTACAGAAAGACAACGATCCACAGTGGCCCGAGTGCATGCCACAGTGGGCCAGGAGACCCAGGAAGGGCCTGAGCGAGGGTGGAGACTCCGGGATCCCAGCAAACTGACCTCAACGGAGTGACCTTGCTCTGAACTCTGGGCAGGAACAGGCAGAGCTTTGGGAGAAGGGAGGGGATGGCACTGTGCAAGGCGGTAGAAAAGCAGCCTCGAGGTGCAGGGGCTGAGTGAGCGAAGTGCAGCTGGAGAGGACGCTGGAGGGGGACCGGTGGCCCAGGTTAGGAGGCTCCCTCACTCTCAGGGAACTGGGAGCTAAAAGGGCTTTGAACAGAGGGCACCATTTGTGCAAAAAAGACATGTAACTGGCAGCTAAGCACAGAGGACTCATCGGTGTTAAGCATTTACAGCAAATGCTTGCAATTACTCAAAATCACATTCAATACTATGTGATTCTGTTGCCATAAAATACTTTCACTTACATTTCAAAAGCCTCCCCTTCATGCTTACATATGAAGACCACGTGATGCACCTGGTAAAACGGCAGCCTCAAATCTTCACATAAACCACCCATGAGCTAAAGTCGAGGCACAACCGAACGTTTGAAATTAAAACTGCAGAAACAAACGAGCCACCAAAACTGTTGATGTGATGGCGATTTGACATCTCCACGGATTCCGGAGCAGTTTCACCCCGCTGCCGGGTTTGCTCCAGCTGAGGCTAGCATGGGCCAGTGCTCCCACCTGACAGCTGCTGACGTAGCTGAATTCTCAGCTGAGTTTCTGGGGCCACCTGCTCACTGTCCCTGGCTCATGTTTCTTTAGCAGAGTAGGTCAGAAGGCCAAGGATCAAGTTGTTTAATCGCATCAGTAAGAAATGGAAAAGAGCACTGGGTCACTCGTCCTCTTCCCCTGGGACCATGGCAAATCTGCTTCTACTTTTCCCTCCAGCATTTACTCTACAGAGAATCCAATGATAGAAACGCCTGGCTTCTGCATAAAAATCTCTGCCTCCTTTGCCTTTATTCCCAGTTACCGGCCTCTGCTTCCCCAGGAAGCATCTGAAAAGAGTGCTGGGCTTGCTGGGTGTTCCCCAGCTCAGACCAGAAGCTGAGATACTCACAAAGGGTGAGCAAGACCACCACCCCACCCCCGGAAGGGCTCAGTGGGTGGTCTTTGTACCCAGAGACAAAACGTCCTGCAGAGCAGCATCCTAGGCTCTGGAGCTCTCACCTGCCGTGTAATGCAGGCCCCATGCACACGTGATAATCAGTACTGGCCACCGGGCTAGGTCACCTTACAGATGAGCAAATCAAATACATTAAAGTCAGACCGGAAGAAGGAAGTCTGTGCCCTGAAACAGTCCACACGCTGTATTTTTAAGGCAGAGCAGGATGTACATGACTGTAACAAATACTGATTTCATCGAATCTTCGTCTTCATTCGGTAGGAGAGAGAGAAGCAAATCTGGAGTTAGAATGCAGACACCTACATTTTCAAAGCCTGTTTTTTTCACCGCTACCATCTGTGAAGCGCTTCCTTTTGTAGTTGGTTTTTACCACACTAAGTTGGTTTTTACCCCAAGGGCCACAGGAGGTTTTGCACTATCACAAAGAAATCTTCCAGCTGTGGGGAGATTGGTAAGGAGTAGAAAACCTTGGGTTGATGAACAGAGCATATCAGTAGTGTTTCCTCCACACATGGAGAAATGGTGTTGGGGTCATCCAGCAGCTGTTTTGCCACACTCTGATCTACCTGGCTCCTGTAAATGACCCTCTCTCTTTTGATGTGAAGCATTTTATCAATATAAGTTATGGGAAGACATCGTCAGTTGCAGAAATAATGTGGAAAGTTTTTAAAACATGTAAGTTTTAATGCCTGAACTTAACCTTCACATTTGTTCACAAAAGTCTAATACTACTTCTTTTATTTTTTAATTTTAAATAGAATAAAACAAAACAGGGCAGAAGAGAGCAGATCAGGACAACATAAGCAACACAGTACTTTACATTAAGACAACCGGACATTAACAGTAGCTATCACAATATCTCTTTCTCTGCTATAGTTGAGCATAGTTTCAAATACAATTATAAAATAGTATAAAACCATTCAAAGAGTGAAACAATTACAGGGCATTCTGAACCAAATAACAGAAAATGATCAATGGGTACTATAATATCTCATTTTCTATAAAAAAATTTTGTTTAAACTATCACACAATTCAAATCCCAATAAGACACAATGTGATAGATAGAACCAATGGTAGTAGAAGAATAGAAGCATGGTAGGACTTCTAAGAAGGACGATATTAAATCAGCAATAGCTGTCGTACTGTTTTGTTTTCTTCAAAACAGCTGTTCATACCATCACACATGATATAGTCAAACAAAACAGAATAAAACCATTCCAACTGATGATTGAAAACATTGAAAGGCTTCAAAGCTATGAGAATGGGGACTCATGCTTACCATACAGTCTTATATACTCTTATCAAATCTCATACTAGGGAGACTGTATGGTATTTACCCTTATAAGTTTGGTTTATTTCGCTTAAGAGAATGGTCTCAAGTTGTGTCCATTTATTTATAAATATCTCAATGTGATCATTCTTTATAGCTGAGTAGTACTCCATTGTATAAAAATGCCACTACTTCTAAACAGATCGTAACCACAGTCTCCTAGGAAAAAGGAAAGAAAAGGTTAAGAAACTGATACTTCTTTTTGGATATATTTGTATGAGTAGGATTGCTGTTATATTTTTATTTAAACTTCTTCATCAAAAATATATTTCATTAGTCTAATTTTAATTTAAAAGTTGAATTAATAAAGCAGAGAGAAGGTAGGTTTGCAGGGCTAGGGCTTGGGTAGGAAAAATCAAGAGATGTTAGTCGAAGGGTTTAAAGAGTTATGAAATGAGTACATGCTGGAAACCTAATTATCACATTAATAATAATGTCTTTGATACTGGAAATTTGCCGGGAGAGTATATTTTACATATTCTCCCTCCAAAAAAGAAACTACCTGATGTGATGAATGTTTAAATTGCTATGATTGTCATAATCATTTTACAACTTCCATGCATCTCAGAATTATATCTTGTACATCTCGAATGAAAATGATTCTTGTCAATTGCACCTCTGTAAAGCTAAATGTTGCATGCAATTTTTAAATCATATTTTCTTCCTGCAGAAATTGTTCATATATGATGTCTAGTGTCTTGTCGAAGAAACATTAACAGAAAAAGTTAAACAGCTTTATGACAGCATAATACAATAGAAAGACTGCCACGTTCTTATTTTGATTTAGGTTTCATCAGCTTGGCTGTTAGAAAAGTTATCTTTCACAAGGAGCTTGGCAGGTTCTCTGTGGTTTTCTCCAGCGGGGGCCTGAACCCAGGGCCTTGTGCATGCTAAACAACTGCTCTACCGCAGAGCTGCTCTCCAGACCCTGCTGCTCTTAGAACCAACATGTGGGAGGAACAGTTTCGAGCTGAGCAGTGACACCTGGCCATCAGAGTCTAAGGTGACTGTGAAGTGTACGGAAGTGATGGTGAAGGATGAGCTCTGTCTCTGCGGCGAGGACAGGAAGTGAAGGACCTTGTCCTCCGCTGGCGCTGCTGGCCGCTCCAGACTCTCTCACACCAGCACTTTCACACCTCTCCAGGCTTCCTGGGACCCCCCCACCCACCCAAGTTCCGTTTTCTACATGAACACATAGATTTTACAACTTAATGCACAATGCTCTAATAAAACTAAATAGCAATGGTCCTACAAGAAAAGCCGAAGGAGGATGTATTTTTACTAGTCTTGCGACTTCCCTTACTATGAGGAGAAGCAACAGGCTAAGTGTCAGGGGAGCAGGGTTTTAGAAGCATCTGCTGGCCACTATATACCAGTAACTGAGGCACGTAAAAATCTAATTTCTACTACTAGATTTCAGGTAATTCATGTCTTTATAATTGATTGCATGCTTTTTAATCTCGAGTAACACTGAGCCCAACTGGGAGACATAAAAACACAAGGTGACTTGAATAGAAGTTTGGTAGGAAGGCCGGTTGACTGTCAGCCATTACTGTTGTAAGAAAGCTTCGCCTGATAGTCAGGGAGACTTAACCATCGCACACAAGAATGCGCTGCAGAGAGCAGGGCCAGGGGCCCAGGGCTGAGATCTGAGGAGCAGAGAAGCCCCTCTTCCCTCAGCCTGAGATCCAGACACTGTCAGGAGAGAAACTCGCTCCTGGGAAGATGGTGAAGTTGCTATGGAAACCCATCCCCACAGAGGCAGGCTCACCAGTGATCTCTTTCAGGAACCTGCCCAGGGGTGACCTTGCGTCCCAGGGCTCGGCAGCAGCCTGGTGCTGGAGGAGCTGCTCTTCCCCAAAGACGAGGCCTCATTGCAGTCCAGGGGTGGAGATGCCAGCAGAGCAGGAGGCAGCTGCCCTGGAACAGGTACCTAGTGACACTCATGGAGCCCCAGAGGCGGGGACGCACTGTGTCATGCCACACCACGCACACAGGCGAGGACACGCAGGGTAAGTGGGGGACAGAGGGAAGGAAGGAAAGCGTGCACTGCGTTTTCCATGGGGAGGAACAGGCAAGACAGGGACCACTTGTGGGACTGGCTGGTTGCTCTTCAGACCCATTTTTCTTTCTGAAACACAGAGTTTAGTGAGGCCACAGGCCTCTCGGTTTCAGAAGGAACCTCTCACCCAGCAGGCTTTACTCTCAAACCCTGAAATTCCTGGGGTGTCCAGCAACCGAGGTCCTACCACCCTTCTTTCAGTCTTTCATGCTGTTGCCAGCCACGGACACGAGGGGGTCCGTATGCACACCTAGAGCTTTCCGGGTTCGTGGTACCTTCCTTTCCCGGGTGCATCGCCTCATTTTGCAAACACCTGATGACCCCCGACTGTCCTCTGCAGCCACAACTTGACCCAGCCCTGCACCTTTCCAGCTGGTATCTAGATTTGACCTGGGGCTTGGCGGACGGGGAGCCCAGGACGAAAGTCCTGGAAGTGCAGACTCACCAGGTGAAACTCCTGTTTCCCAGGGTCAGGACTCTAAGACTTCTGCTTGTCTTGTTTCTGTCTGCGTTTTACGCTACAAGACATTATGCCTAGATGTCTCGCATGCGACTTGCAAGCCGCTCTGACTTTCCTGTCACTGGACAGTGACGTTTGGAGCCGGAGCCCTTGCAAGTCCCTGCTGGTCCTGGCTGTGCCCTGCAGACCCTTCGCCTCTGCTCCCTGCTGCTGCTTTGCAAACACATGCAATGTCGAGTTTTATGCTTCAGTGTTGCTCCTTGTAAGATTTTATTTAGAAAATAAAATCTGCTAGGAGTCATTTGGAAAATCACTGCTGTAGACCATTTTTATTCGACAGATTTTGGATCATTTCATAACATGTGCCACTCCAGACTTCGGATTTTAATTTCAGCTAATGACTACCCAATGTTAGAGGCTATGGCAAAAATTTTAATAAACTCAATAGATTCTTAAATGACAGGGCTCTTTATTCACAGTTCTGTGATATTGTAATATATGGAACAAAGCCAATATTTTACATAGTCTTTTTAAATGTAGCTGTAAAAGAAAATGATGAATGTTGTAAAAACTTCTATGTTTTAAAAAGACGTATGTATATTTCTATTTAATTACTGCATCTTTCCAAAAATTTGACTGTCTTGCCTAATGTTCTTAATTACATTTTAAACAGAACATTCTAATAATCTTTTATCAGTGCAGCTCTTCTATTCACAAGTAAAGGGGATTTTAATTTTCCAGTTATAAAAATACCACATGAGTAACATAATGCCTGATGCCCTTGTGTCAATATGAATAAAACAGACCTTAGAAAGGCAAGCCTAGAGCTAAGATTTAGAAAGAAATGTAGAAGTGAAGGTTGTAGATAGGAAGAAGACCAAGAAAGAAAGAAGCTGTTGAAAAAATGAGGGTGGAAAATAACCTAGGTCTGACCCTCAGTGTAATCATTTTGTTTATAAAACACACCAAGCAAGCATTCTTCTCTTTCAGTTCAAAATAATTTAGAGATCAGATAGCTTATATGAATGTTTCAGTGTTGAAATGGTGAGATTTAGTGAAAACCAAGATCAGAACAAGAAACCGGTAACAAAATTCCACTCTTTCTACAGTGGTATACTTACACAAAAAATATATTGTCTGGGTTTTCTTTAAGTACATTATTTTACAAAAACTTACTTACACTAATACCCACTGTAAATTTGTTGTCATGCACATTACAATCAATCACGTAAGTCTGAACAAAAGAAATTCAGTCTCAGTGAACTGAGACAGTGATTTTAATGACCATTGAACTCTTAACACAGTAACAGGAAACTACTAGAGACAATATGGAAGATATGGAAGCCTGTGTGGCCCTTGAGAGTTTCTCTTTGAGCTAGCTTGTCCTCAAAGCAATAGTTTTTCTCTTCATCATTTTGTTTCTTGTTAGCGCTTATTCAACATTTTAAAAACAAGAATTATGCTTACAGAGTAATGTATCACCCAAACCAATGGCAATATTTTTATTTATACTTCAATGATGTATCTACATACTTAGGTTTTCCATCTTTAAATTCTGTCACTGTTTCCCCCAGGGATTCACAGGGGAGCAGAATTACTTGGAGAGCACACCTTAATTAAAAGACGAACCACACGCTCCTCGGAGTCCAAATGCATGAACATCTCGGAGTAATAACTCTCCCAGTGTTGTTGCAGAAACTTCTCCTATATCCCAGGCCTGGGGCTTGTTATACATACAGGCATGAGACACAGGGGGAAATAAACAAGCGAGTTCAATTTTTAACCAAGGTTAGGAACAAAAAATACCAACACAATTTGAAGCCGAACAAAACTGAAAAGCTGCTCTGTTTCTGACCACTGCTCAGGGGATGGAGGCAGAGGCAGAGGACGGTGTAAATGGACCCCAGGATGAGTTGCAAACATTGGCCTTTTTGGATGGTTTAGCGTTGGTGGCTATGTGACCTGAGGAGATGGATGAAGCCTACATTCTGGAAACAGTCTTTGCTTTCAGAACACGGTGCTCACTCTACAGGGACACTGGTGCTCCATCTTTCATTTGAACTAGTTTTTATCACACAAACATCATGACAAAAGAGTTGTCTGTAAGTGCAGTGGTAGAAAATAGATTGTGGGTTTAGGGTGGGGACGGCGTTTTGCAGGGAGGGCACCGTCTTCAAGCACAGCTTGTGTGAGCCACAATTAGTTAGGAAAACACTGGCCTCAGGCACCGGACAAGGCAGGACTTTGTGAAGACTGATTGAAGAAAACTGACTTTCCCTTCCTAATAAAGCAGGATAAGCAGGGTAAGGTCTTAAGTCCGTTCATAAAGAGGTTGGCATTGCTTGGTCACCCTAGGTGGTGGACATGAGGAGGTCAGCGCAGCAGTAGGGGTGGTCTCAGTGTGGGCGTGGGCTCCCGATTTACCATGCTGCTGCTGTGCTGCTCTCTGTGCTAGGAAGTCACCTCTGCACTCCACGGTAGGTCTACCAAGGAGGAGGAAAACTGTCCTCGACAGCGGGGGAGCTGAACCCGTGCAGCACGAGTCCATGACAATGTATCGTATACTTGAAAATTTGCTAAAGGATAGCTGTCCTGTCCTGCTCTTATCCCACACACAACCATCCTTGTGTAAATATAATTTGAGGAATATACAAAAAGAATAGTCCAGGATTAGATCAACATAGTACGAAAGAGAGAGATAAAAGAAAAAGCAAGGAAGGAAGGAAGGAAGGGAGGGAGGGAGGAAGGAAGGGAGGGAGGGAGAAGGGAGGAAGGAAGGAAGGAAGGGAGGGAGGGAGGGAGGGAGGGAGGAACCCCTCAGGTGGGGTTGGGGGTGATATGTCCACCATCGGCAGGAGAAAATTTCAATCTCTTTAAAAATAAGTGACCAGGAATGGTAAGCTCAGAAAACGGGGTGACTTTAAGGCCTTTGGAAAAGTTACATTTGGTCATATTTAGATATTAGAATTTCTGTCAAAATACCACTGTTCTGAAATCCAAATGCAATATTAAAGTTAGTACTGAATTCAGAAAAATCACAGACTGAAAACTGTATACCAGTGATCTCTAGATAGAGTCTCAACACGTCAAATGCCATTGAATTAACTCTACCTAGTAGTGGGACTTGTTTTGGTACACTTACCCTTTGAATTACATTAGTCTTCAGAGCACACCTATACTCAATCCTCCTAATAAAATAAATCTTTATGTTAGTCATAAAGGGTTGGGGTGATCGTGTACAAATTTATCTTTGACAAGAGGAACATTTATTTCAACAGGAAATTTCAATTCCATCAAGTTATTAGTTCTAATCACTTCCTAGGTAAATGTTATCTTTTTTTAGTTGTATTAAAAATAACATTTTGAAAGAAACATTATTGTTAAGGAATTACCAAAGAGATAAGACAATTAACAATTATATTTTAGAGTTCTATGGCTACACTGCTGCACTAATTTTAGATATGTAATGAAACACAAAGAAATGTAATCATAAATGCCAACTACCAATTGAAAATCTATCAACAATTTAATTTACGAAGGACTAAAATAAAAAAGGTTTCAATCTTGCTCCTTTACTTCTTGGGTCATCACATGGGTAAAAACTCTTTTCACCCATTCTTACTATCTCCAGCCAATTTTCAAACCTCAATTGATAAATGCATCCCTTTTTCATAACATCAATATATTTAGTGAATCCTGAAGAATAACACTAAGAAATATTTTTAAATAAAGTCCTTATAGAACCTCTACATGCTTATTTAGATTCTAAATGCAACAACAAATATATCTGATTTCGGGTTCTAAGAATACTGCTATATCTTGAATGCTTTTAGGAAATTGCAAATTACAACAGAATATACTTATATTCTGAGATAACTCATATAATTTACCCTACATTTCTAGCACATACAAAACCAAGAAATTTCTTGAAATTATTCAGCTAGTAAAGTTTTGCAAATGTGTGTTCAACTGCTTCTAAGTGGTCCAGCTGCGGTAGGGAAAAACAAAAAAGATACAGAAGATTAGAGAAATGAAAGACAGAATATTCTAAGATATTCTAAGTATGGTGAACACAATGATATATCTCTCAGTGTAATTTATTTAGGAAAAATATCACACATTAGGTAATTTACTCAGAATAAAATTACATTTACACTTGAAAATATTTCCTTCTGCCCTTTAATTAAGACATTGGTGATTTGTTACTTTTGATGATGATGAAGATGGTGACGGTTATGTCACTTAGGCCCATGGTTACTAACAGTTTGTGTAATGAGATGTTTGAGAGCTACCTATTAGAATATTTATGGCCGCGTCTAAAGAATAATGCTGAGTAGAATCCACTTATAACAAGGCCTCATAATTTCTGCTGGAGAATTTCCATGGGGCCCGAACACCTCCCACAGACATGTGTTCCCATAATGCCATAGCAGCCATCACTAATCTCACAGAGTCACAGTGGGTCACTGAGAATTCCTGAAACAGTAAGATTTGATAGCCATCCATGAAAAACTGAGAATCTTCTTATAGATTTCTCTTATTACTTTGTCATATTTTTAAAATAATCACTTTTAAAAACCCATTGTAGTCGGAGAAGAAGCACACATACCTAAACTAGGCGACTTAAAGCACGTGTTTAACTCCTCTGGTTGGCCGTTTTGCTTACAGTCACTGATGATCATATAAATTCACGGATAATTTTTGTAATTAAAATCATATATTTATTGTTAGGATGTTTTGTTTACCACTTAATGAAAATAGAGTGCCTCCCACATGCTAGGAAGGCCTGGGCAGAGAAAACAGTGAAGACTCAGGAAGTCTCTGCCCTCAGAAAAATAAAATGTCTTGTGATCTAAGGAAAGAAAACAATAAACAATTATTAACCAAATGATGTAATATCAGGTCGTGGTACAGTTTATAAATTAAAAGGGCTGCAGAGTGCGCTGAGTGGAACAGGTACTTCATTAGGTGGAACAAGCAGGCGAAAGCCACCCTGAGCTCACATTCAGGCTGAGAGGTAAATGATGAATGGGTGGTACCAGATGAGAGTGCAGAGAGAAAATTCCAGAACAGAAGCCAACAGCTAGAATGGAATGGGTCTGGGGGGCTGGTTAGGGATGAGAGAGGAACAGGCGGTGGTGGGCTGTCATGTTTGTGTTGGACCCGGTCACGTTGAGTCCGCAGGAAATGGGGGTTGAGCAGCTCCCGTGGTAAAGTTGCAGAGGATGAGGTGACCACAGGGTAGAGAACACAAGGGGAGCGCACAGCGAGGGAGCGGAGATAAAAGCCAGTAGGCGCAGGCTTTACGGAGCTATCCACGAATGATTCTCAGTCAAGAAGTTGATCTTTCTACTGGGGTTGTTATGATCTACAGAGGGCAAAATATATCTCTTGGTGACCTCGTGATTTTTTTTTAAACACAGGGCCTTGCTATGTAGTTCAGGCTAGTTTTGAACTCACTATGCAGCCCAAGCTGGCCTTGAACTCACAGTGACCCTCCCGTCTCAGCTTCCCCAGTACTGAGATTACGTCCTGTGTCACCATGCATGGCTGGCTTTCAGATTCCTGTTGGTCTAAGTCTGGACGTAGTGATTTATCTCCCTACCTTTCCCTTTTCTTTTAGGGACCTGAAGGTGCCGAGACCTCTCATCTATGCTGGGTGGTCACCGGCAGCACGGTGCCTGGGACCTCAGCCTCCAGGGAGCCCAGCTCACCAGAAGATTAGGAAGGAATCTTGGGCACGGAGCTGCAGCCTGGTGGTTCCAGGGCACCAAAGACTCCGGATTTCATGTTCTTTTCTAAGTCGAGGCACTGACTGCTTTTACAGCAACTGCAGTATTGTCTGATTTAAGCTTTTCAAAGATCACTCACATCACTGTGCAGACACGGGAGATGCAGGGTGCTGAGTAGCAGCAGACCACTGACTGTGAGACATCAGCACAGAGTCTTGGATTCTATCTTCAACTCTATTAAAAGTTCAAAAAAAGCTAAGGAAGAAAATTATAGTTGTCTTAAATATGGAAATCTTTTGTGACCCTTATCTGAGCCATTAAAGTGATAGAAAAAACATATTCATAAAATTGAGAAGGAAATTGGAAGTTTATAAGGTTAAGGTAGTGAGAGTTCTATGGGAGGGGTTGATGGTAATTTTTATTCAAGACAACACTCTACTTTTTAAGAGATGGTTTGGGAGCATATCTATGTGCTGCTCACAACCCAGTCACAAAACACAAGTTTATATAGCAGGGCCAACTGGGTGATTTGCAGGACAAATTTCCAGACTGAGGTGAGGACTGGCTTGGACTGAGAAAATGGGTTCGTCTTGGCTCAGCATTGCCACCCGAATCATGAGTCATTTAGAAGCTATTTAAAAGTATTGTGGTATGAAGGAACACAAAATTATTTCAGATTCCAAGTAAGAAATAACAAGTACAAAATAATTAAATGTTGGTAAAATTGCTCAAACAAATGTACACAGATGCACAAAGGCTGATGTATCCTGCTACAAACCACTGCCAATTATTTATCAAACATGCCGTGTGTTTTTCTGAAGAGCTTTGTGATTATGTGCTGTGGCTTGTGTCTAGAAGTCCTCTCAAAGCCCCATGCAATCTTAGGGTGTTTGGGGAGGTGGCTGGATCCAGAGTATGTGACTGATTCATAGTGCAATACTGGGATTAAGGGTGCTGGGCCCAAGGGTGGGTGGTAACTGGATCAGTCCATTGGTTGGATTGGCACTGAACTAATCCTGGTAGACTGTATACCATATAAGGGACAGAAAGAGCCTGTCTTTCTCTCTCTGTCATTGAGTTTTGCTTTCTTACGCTGCCATGAAGTGTTGCCCCTCTGTGCCTTACCTTGGTGCCAACCCATTAAGGACTGAAATCTCTACTACTGTGAACTGAAGAAATCTTTTCTACTTTAACTTTCAGTGTCTGGTCTTTTGTCTCAGCAGTAAGAGAAAAGGAACTAAGACACCATGCACCTAAAGGTCTATAATTTTTGCCTTAAAGCCAGGAGGTTCACTCACTGGTTGGAGATGGCAGGTCTGGGGTCGAGCGTAGGCTTACAAGTCCTAACACAGCAGGCAGATGGGATCCGCACCCAGCGGATTCCTGCTCCAGGGAGATGGGCAGCGGGTCATCTCCACTCCCCATCAAGGCCTTTTTGTTTCATTTCTTTTCTTTTTTAACTTCTTCTGAGGACTGTTTTGCTCTCCAGTCATGTGGCAACAGACCTCAGATTCTTGCCATTTCTCTGCTGAAATCCCTAACTAGGGGATTGGAAAGCTTTTCTTGGACTTGTGCTGACCATGTGTTTCAAATCTGTAAGTTCTCTTTCAAACGGTTATTTTGGATCCTTCCATAAGGATCTACTAAGCAAGGGGAATGGAGTTTCTCAGGAACCAAGAGCCCATCTTCCAGAGACTCCGTCTCTGTCTCCAAGGGTCGTTAACTTTTAGACTGCAAGCAACCAGGATGGTTAAAGAAACAACCCTGACAACAAACAAACAAACATGAACAACTGCGAGACCCTCTCACCGGTTAGCACGGTGTAGCTCTTACCCGCTGCAAGACCTGCTCTTATTCTCAAAAACTAATGCAGAAAGAACAGAGACCCCATTCACTGTGTAGCTGGCGTAATTTGGAGATGGCCTCCTTGCAATACTTCCTGACTTAGGCTTCTCCTCCTGCCCATTAGGGTCCAATCTTTCTAATTGCCTGTGAATGAGAAAGCCAAAGCCATTGAGGGTTTTACGGTGCTCGAGCAGTTACACGAGTGCAAGTCCCTCCTAATACACTTCCGTTACCGCCGCTGCCGGCACAGTCCAAGCTACTGCCCTGGCTGTCCTGAGAATTTCCTAGTTGCGCCCTGGTTTCTGTTTGAAGAATAAGGAGGGATGTACTTGGGATAGCAGCCACATTTTAAGGGATCCTGGGAAACCCACGTTTCTCCATAAGGTTTGATGGTTTCTTAACGCGCTCCCACAGAATCACACTTCAAATATTATACGTCAACAGTACCTAGTGGTGGGAAGCCCAGCATTGAGCCCTCATATTAAAAACTGCTGCGCTGGGTGGGGCTCAGAGCTCTGCTCTGCTTTGCTCTGCAGACCGATCTTCAGGAGGTGGGAGCCAATGCAAATGTAAAACCCAGGACACAAAACAGCGCAGAAGAGGAAAGGAAAACATTGCCAAATAACCAATAAACACGGAAAAGTATCTGTTCTGAACCACCAGTGGTTATATTAGCACTCGTAAATAAACATAGCGAAGGGAATGGCCTGTGGTCATTTTCTCTCCCAGGGACCCAGTTTCTTAAACTGTTTCCTGGTTTAGGAAACGGGAGAGGACTATTTTCTTGGATAAATCTGTGTGAATGTTTGATATTAACATATACTGGGTAGCTTTTAAAATCTAACACAATACATGTAAGAGACTTAAAATTGTATAACTTAAGAAAATAACAGGGTTTGGTTAAGTCTTATAACTTTGCTGATTTTGCCAGTTATTACCTACTCTCATCAGTTACTATCCATTCTCCTAATGAAGTATCAACTTCTCTATAAGTTAAAATAAATTCTAAATGTTCTGGTTTTGCACAGTTTTTACATACAGACAAATTGTGTTCAGAATGAGATGAAATTAAAGTATAGCACCCATAAAACTGACCCATTTTGCTCTGCTTTGATAATTAAGACATCATAATTTATATAACTGTAGCTACAAATTCTCATGCAAGTGGAAAATGGTAATTCCACAAGTTGCAGGTCCCTGAGACAATGCAACGTGTCTGCTTAACACATATTTTGGTACACTGAATGCTACTTAATTGTTACTTTTTAGCTTGGGGAACAATTTACTGATCAACCCTCAGGGAAAGGTCCCTTCAGCCTGGGGACATGAGGTCAGGTAGCACCCAGAGCAAGGCTGTTGGGGACTCTTCGTGGAGCAATAACTTGCCTGTGTACATGGCTTCAATTCCGCGCCAGACTTAGCTGGAAGAGAAAGTGGAATCACAGCTCTGCACTTTCTGCCCTCAGGATGAGTTCATGTGGGCATCTAATGCCTTTTGCACATATTTTAATTTTCTTTGGTTTTGTTTTTCTATTTATGTTTCTAAGACTCATAATTAAATTTGCACTAAGAAAAATAAACATAATGATGTGTTAAAACAGTAATAACTTAGTTCAGGAATGCTTCTGTTTGTGAACAATTCACTTTGCAAAAAAAAAAGTATGGCAAAATGTTTCTTCTCCTCTCAAACTCCATGCAGAGTGAAGAACACAACCATGGTAATCTTCTCCAGAATCATGGAACAAATTAAGTTTGTGAACTGAGGCACCACTGTATCATTAATTTTTCAGTTTAACTACTAAAATATATTCAAAATGAAAAACATTCAGAAAAATGAATATTTGCATGTCTTGGCCAAATGTATGTGTATGTTTGTGTGTGTGTCAATATTCATTTGTGAAATTTCTTGGGAATACTGGAAGAATAGTTATTTAAAATTTTTTTTAGTGTGCATGTGTTAAATTTTTATTGCCACCCCAAGGACCATGTTTTTTCAATTTCTTTCACTATTATCTTGTTTTTAACTTTATTTCAATAGGAAAAAAAGCAATAAAATAATTCAAAAGAGGTAAAGTATTTAAAAAACACTCAATATAATGATTATGTAGACACCACTAAAAACTGTATTAGATCATAATCTTAACATTGTCTTTAAGATGATGCTGACATTCCTATTTTGGAAGTTTTTGGGGAATTCTAAAAGGAAACTTCCTTTTAAAGTCATTATGCAACCTGCAGGAGTGAGGACCTTCTTCTCCTGCTCACAGACACGTCATTCTCTTGCACAATAAAACCCTTTACAGATCCGATGTCCTAGACCAGCCTGCCCTCCAGCCTGGGTCACACAGTCCAAAGCCAGTTCTGTCTTTTCTCCCCATGTTCTTTTCATCAATTTTTGTATGTTTTTTCTTTTAAGTCATTCGGTACAATTTGAAAGTTTGATAAGATGATATTTAAAAGGAGCTGAGCCACGCATGGCGGCACAGGCCTACAATACCCACACGTGGCAGGCTGAGGCAGGATTACTACCATGACTCTGAGTTCAAGACCAAGCTGAACTAAATAGTGAGACCCTGTCTCAAAAAACAAAACAAAAGAAAACAAAAAGCATAAATTAATTCATTAAAGAAAGAATGGCTACATTTTAAAAGTGCTTTTATTGTATGAAGAGAAGCGTACAGTGCTAAGGGGGATTGAGTATATTTGTAAGAATGTATTTGTAAAACTGGAGTTCGTAAATTTCCTTGGGATTCATTCTTTTCTTGCGTGTAGAAGAAAAACTCTGCCCAAAGCCTGAACAATCCTAGCATATTGGCTCAATGAAATCGCTTAGAACTGCTTCACACCTGAACTTCAAACCTTTCCTCCATGTCCTTGGTACAAACTGCTTCTTTCATCTACACGGCGCAGCGGACAAAGGCCCACCTGCACGGAAGAGCCCTGTACCGAGACCCCCGTGCTCCTCCGCACCGGGGTTTGTGAGCCGGGTCCAGCGCCCTCTCCGGTGCTCAGCTGCTGCCAGCCAACAGCTGCTGACAGACACCAGGACCGTTTCCCCATCAGATCCCACATGTCTTCGCTAGAGGATGTTTGCCACTCATTCTTCACACAGATGACATGAACCAATTTTCTTCTGTATATAAAAATACTATTTAGGGCCGGGGATGTAGCTCAGCAGCAGAAGAACCTGCCTGGCAAGCGCGAGGTCGTGAGTTCGATCCCCACTACAAAAATAAAGAAACAAACAAAAACTACTTTATAAGACATTGTAAAATTAGAAAAACATACCAGATGCAAATCATATTTACCATTTTCAGTACATTTTTTAGTAGTTGCATATTTATAGTGGGTTTTGAAAAAACTTGTAGATACAGATATTTCATCCTAATTTCAAATTTGTTTTTATTTTTCAATATAACAACTTCATTAAATCACAAACCTGCAAGCCATACAGATTAAAAACAGAATGTAATATTCAGAAGATCTCAGCACATTCACAGAACTGTTCAACAATGATCACAATCAAACTTAGTCATTTTTGCATTGCAAATTAAAATACTCCACCTTCTAGTTGTCAACTCCCAGCCCCACCCCATACAATACATCAGCTAATTTTGAGATTTATCTTGTGTTTGGGTGAGATCTTCATAAGCAGGTCATAATTATGTAGGCATTTAAATTAGTCACCAAAGTGATTACATGATTGTTAGAATAACTTCATCATTTCTTGCAAAATATTTACAGAAGATTGATGACGTTTTTGTTGATGTTTCCAATGTTTTCTCTGTTTTAAGTGCTTATGGTCAAACCCCCCCCCCACACACACACACATTACTACATTCTGAGGAATTACACTGGCCACAAGTGACATAAATTCATTTAACTGATGAATGAAAATTCGTGTGTGGAATTTTGTCTTTTGCCGGTCTCTGTAAGCCTGATTTCCTGGGAGACTATGGTAAAGAAATTGCTCTCCAAACCCTTTACATGGGTCCCAAGAGGGCTGGGCAAGATGATGTTCGATGAAGAAACTTCCTAGAGAATACTGCGATACTCACAGAGCAGGAAGGATAAAATAGTATCTGCCAATAACAGCAGAAAATTCATGCATAGAGCCGGTCTGCTTCACCCGCTCAGGCAGACATCCGGTTACCGCGCCTTGCCTGAGCGGGGCCAAGATGACACGCAGTCCTCAGACGCCAAGGATGAGACTCAGAGTGGAAACAGAGCTGGAATTCCAGGGACTCTTTCCTCCTCCATTCCATGGAGAGGGCCCTACTGGGCGTTCTGTTCATTCCTCTCCTCCTCTCTCCTTTAGACAAGTGGGAAGATCGCAGTAAACTCTGCGAGCAAACTTTCCGTGCAGCATGGACGGAAGAGGTAAGAACACACCTTGAAAAGGCAATGACAGTGACTTGGTCACAGTCAACGTGGCAGAGTCTTAAAGATGACACTGATGACCAATGGGGCACGATGTGACAAGGGCACTGCCACCAGGAAAGGCCCCAGATATCATCACTGTGGACACTGGTGGAGACTGAGTCTGTCTCAGAGCCCAGAGCAGGAGGGTCTGGGGTCACACGCGCTGCTCAGCAGCTGCAGGCTGATGGGTGGAGAGGCTGAGGGTGCAGAGCCCGCCACCTTGGTCCTGAAGACATCTGTCCAGCAGTGACGCACTTTGCAGAGGAGAGGGCTTCTGAAGCTGGGGCGCTGTGGATGGTGTGGGTCCCACCCTGTGTCAGGGCAACAGGAGATAAGAGGGGACCCAAGCCTGGGACTGACTCAGGACAGCCCTTCGTGACTACTCCTGAACTTGAAAAGACAGAAAGGTTTGGGGGGTTACATGTCAGTCATCTGCTTGGCCCAGAATCATGTGTCTCACCCAGTAATTCTCCATGTGTCCTGATTGCCTTGCTTCTGCGAGACAAGCATCTCACACTTTTCTCACTCAATCTTTGGGAACACACAGATCCATCCACATTAAACCTTGGATTTATTAGACTACTAGGGAAAAAATTCTTAATGCCGCGCTGCCCATGGGTGAAAGGAATCAGACACAGATCCAGGCTCCCTCGAGTACCCCACAGATGCTGACAGCCAGTGCTCAGGGGGCGGAGACACCAGGGACACCCACGGACCTGAAGTAGCCGGTCACCTGCCAGCCACATAGGTGGCAGATGGGGACAGACAGCCAGGCGGGGAGTAGCTGGCACCTCAGTCCTCCATCTGGGCTCCTGATAAATTTTAATTAAGGGACCCAAATCCGCTGTAAAGCTCCGTCCACCCTGCCAATTGTGACAGCCAGGCTCCATCTCACAGTCTACCATCCTGTGTGCTCCGTAGTCTCAAGGGACACTTTGACCTCTGTCTTTACAAAGACTGAATGGGCCACGTGGACAGCCCAACCACAGCGACGCTCAAAGGCAGGCATGTTTCAGATGCCACGTCCGTGTCCTCCTAGGATGCATGCAACGGAGAGGGCTGGGGCTTCCACTTGGTTCACTGCGGGGTTCGGGGCTGTGGCAGACACCAGCCAAAAGGGGTTCGCCACCCACATAGCCAAGGAGTTGGTAGGGCGACATCTGGACCCCTGGGACCATTCAGAGAGCCCCAGGAGCCTCTCTGTAGACGAGGGGTCTGCAGTGCCGCCCTGTGTGTGAATGAGAGTGAGCAGAGGTGAAAGGGCCCCTGAGGAGTGAATGATGGGACTCAGATGTTCAAAAGCACCCAGAGGTGAGGGCTGCGACTCACACCTTGTATGAAGGGTGCCCACAGTCACAGAGCCCTAGAAACGCATTGGCTTTGTTATAGCCAGCGACACACGGTGTCTGCCAGCTTCGCGGGCCATGGGTTCACATGAGGACACGTTCATTTTCAAGTCCAAATTCCACCTGCTCCTAGGATGGCAAAGCTACGCTCTCCTCACGTGCAGAGTCTGCAGACGTCAGCTGGTCGTTTCCAGGAGCCCGCCTAGCTCACCATGTCTGGGTTTCTATTCTATGGTCATCTTTCAAGGGACACCGGCCAGGTGATGTCCACAGGGAGGCTTGGGACCCTGGAAACTCCTGGGAGATCTTACATGGACACTGCTGGGCTGCCTCCCTGTGTGTGCTGTGTGACTGACCTGCAAAGAGCCCGCTGCTGCGGAGAACAGCTGCTCCGGGCTTGGGGTGGTGGACCTGGCTCTGGGCACAGGCATGGCCAGTGTGTCCCTCAGGGCGGAGGACAAGCAGCAACTCCACAGCAGTACCCTGCTCTCATTAGCCCCACAGAGGCCCGAGATTCTTTCTCCACCTTTGGGGACCATACTTAGCTCGCTGCCTGTCTATCCTCCCGTTAGGAGCGGATCCCCTGTCCCCGCACACTCCCAGCAGGAAAGCCATGCCACCAGCCTGGTGGGCACAGTAATGGGGCGTCTCCTGCAGATGGGAAGCTGAGGCCCCTCCCCAACATTAACATCACACGCAGGTGCCTGAGAGAGTTTGCAAGAACAACATCAACCACACACTCCCCTGGCTCCCTGAACAATCGGCTCCACTTAGGACTAAATAACTATTTTTATCTGTGATAACTAGTGTCAGGCGACTGTGTTTATAAAGTTCTCTGGGTGAGAGAACAAAAGAAAAAATCGCTTTCTCTATTTATATTACATTGGCATCTAAATAGGATTTAAGGAAATATTTCCGAACTAGTAAAAAAAGTAGCATCAGAGGAAACCCTGACAGAGAGTACTAGAAATAGAACCCCACTGCAGCCCCACCCACAGGAGTCGGCCGGTGAAGTTTATAAAGAGCAGCTTCTGCCAGCTGCTCTGGACACTTCTTGGAATTCTTCCCCTGGGCAGTGTCACAACTGAAATACTAACAATTGTTATGAGAGAAAGTATCCATGGTGACGTACAAATAGGTGAACAGCGTTCAGTTAATTCATGGGACAGCTACACGCATGTTAATTAGTAAACCTTTGCAGGCTATTATTAGTTCTCACTCACGCGGCATAGCTCAGTGAGTGGAAAACTTGTCCGCACGCTGCTGTTTTTCTGAAAGGTTTCGTAGCGGTCTGTGAAGTCTGTTTATACAAACTTGCCAGGAACAATGGCCCCACCTAACCGTCTGCCACTGGAGCCTTCTGCGCTGGGGATAAATCACCCTGTCCAAGTACTTTGCCCCCAATCAGGCGAAGCCCGCAGAGCGAGTGACCAGTGGAACAGGTATGTGCTGGAAGAGAGGAGGAAACACTGATCTGGGAAAATCACAACTGGAAGAGAATTTCAATGTTAAAAGCCACCCTGAATGTGCCATTGGGCAATGCCAAGCAGAAACACAGACGACAGCAGATGGTGAATGTATTCCTACCAGCTGACAACTGCAATCCCCATAGCCAACCAGTCCCTAAGCAATACGGTTCCCAGGTCAAGCCAAATTTATTCTGTATCAACACCCGACAGACATCTGTGATTGCCTTCAATAAGCAAAGGTGTTGAGTGGCTTAAGAGCATTTATGTAATGAAAATAGTAACTGATTTTAGGACAGTGGAAAACCCATCTGAGCATACAAACTGAGTCATAATACTTTATTACTTTTTAAACATTATAGAATGCGTCAATGTCATTAGTCTTCAAAAGAAATATTTTTCTGCCATGACATCAAAACAGAAAATCATCCAGAAGTGCTATGTATTGTTGCATGTTTTCCTAGGAATTTGCATTTAATGAATAATTAAAAATGTCCAAGAGGCAAATGTATCAATCTCGCCATCTACAATTGATGTTTTAGAAATAAATATTTTGTCTAGTTTTTCTCTGCATAGTTTTACTATTGTTGTTTCACAGAGATGGAATTCTTGGTTCGAACACTGGTAAAAAGCATCACCCACTCACCTAGAAAAATGTTATCATTGGAGAATCTTCAAATATGTACCAGATGAGCAAGGCTGGCAGTGCTAGCATGTTAGATACAAAACTCTTCTCTGGGTCTATTGTGCTATTATATGGAAGCCAGTGTTTTAAAGACTGTAACAATGCCCCTAAAAATGGAGATATATACAAAGGAAGATTAGCCCCCTTGGCTCCTAGTTGAAACTGTCTTATTGAAACTCATCTACTCTCCCAGACTGGCAGGATTTCCTATGACGATCTTTTTGTTTTCATTCCCTCCGAGAATAGGACTCATAAGTTATGCCAGATAAAATCTTGTTGGACATAAAAGCTAGTGGTTTTGAGTTACTAATTTACATTAAGCCCAAGCTCTGCCAGTTTCAAAAATAAGACCACGTACAGAGCCAGATGACCTTAAATAACTTCAGGAAGAGGCAGTCATCTGGGCTTTAATGATTTGCATAGGAAGTGACCTTCTATAGTGCCAAAGTGGAGACATGATTGCATGGACACTTCTATCCATGTCATCTTGTCAATTAAACAGTTGCTCAATTTCCACATCCTTTTCTTTCTACCCCAGTTATGTTGCAGTATCAAGAAAGGTTAATAAGATTTCATTTTCTTGTTGCATCTGCTGGTTTGGGGAGAAGTAAGCCACTCTCAAATCTGGTGTCTTGAAACAACAACTGTTCAGTTAGTTGACAAACTCTCAGGTTGTGAGAAGCATGAACTTCCCACATGCCTGAGCTAACGTCTCACTCGTGCATCAGCCATCAGGGGCTGACTGGAGCTGCCCCATGAGGACTAATCCCACCATGGCCTTGGCGATCCCTGGCAGTTTCTGATCCAAAGTGGGGACCAAGTGTGGATCCTGCTTCACCCTATGTGTCCTAAGGGGCTTACGGAATATTTGAAGAACCCAAGGGCAGCAAGAAAGGACAAGTCTGTATGAATACACGAGAATCTTCTAGGTCTCTGCGTTTTTTGTTATTAGCCATTGGCTAGAACAATTCACGTGGCTGAAGCCCAGCAAGAGAGTAGAGAGATGAGTATGCAGAATTACAGGCAGAGCAACATGGGCAGGGAGGGAATGGCTGAGAGTGACAGTGTCTACCTTGTCATACTCACACCCGCGATCAGTTTAACATCACAGCTCGGGGTGGGTGGGCCTTGTGGGCTTATTGCTTCTGCAGTGTTCATTAGTCAGTGAGGATGAAGGCTACCGTGTCACTTGGTATTCAAGGGGCCAAATTTTTTGTGAATATCTCAATCTACAAATGTAACTTCGATCCCTTGAGCTAGTAAGTTTCACATTTCTATAGCAGGATACCTGAATGAGTCTAGGTCTTTATGAAATAAAAGACGTTTGTGTAGTCTGTGGTTTTGCAGGCTGAATATCCAATATTGAGCCTCATGAGCCATAGATTTCTGGGAGGGATTGCTTGGCAGAGTTTAGGCATGGTGGACGGCATGGTAGCAGGAGTCCACACAAGAATAAAAGGTCATGAGGCCAGACAGGAAGTCTCAGCGCTGGGAGGGACTGATCTACTCTTTACGAAGATAAACAAGGATTCCCTGAGACTGAATTCCCTCTGAGAGAGCTCCCCAGTGACCTGGTGGCCTTGCATGACTTTCCACCGTCTAAAGTTTCCGTCGCTTCCCAACACTGCCACATGGATGACCACACCCCCAACACATGAATTCTTGGGGAACACGAACTATATCCAAACCACAGCACCAATGCTGATTACACACAAGCCACGTGTCAGTGGTTTACCTTTGTCATTTCACTTGGCTGGGAAAATACCCTCAGAAGCAGCCAAGGGCAGAACTGACAAGTATAATGTGAAGTCAGCCGGCCTGTGCTCAGTCCTAGTGCATCCAAAGACTGTGAAGGTGGGTGTCCCTTCAGGGTCCCACAGCAGGACACTAACCTCCTGTACTCAGCCATTTAATTCAGGAAAAGTATTGTTTCTATCAAATAGCATATGAATCTTTTGCAAAACATAAAAACATTCCTAAAGCCTCCCCAAACTAGAGGCATATTCTGAAAAAATTAATGTCTATAAAATAGTAGGTCAGTAAGTCCAGTTTTTTTAAATTCCTTAACAACTCGAATAAGTATATCAAGAGTTTTATATTTACATTTTCTATAATTGAAAAATTTAGAGCTTTGTACCTGACATGTAATTTTATGTTACGTGTTTGTTTCGTTAGCAAAAATTCTTTTTTGGCTACCAGATAGATGGATAGATAGATAGATAGATAGATAGACACACACACATATATATGTATGCATATATATAAGTATCATTATTATCCACCCTCTGTGAGATCGCATTACCTATGATTGGCATTGAAATGGTGCTGTTTCAGTCCTGACCACCACACTCTCCCCAATGTCTTCTAATCAAGGGAGTCTGAGGGGAATGAGAAATACCGTGAATGTCTAAATTTAGAAAAACCATTAAAGTAAAAGTTACACTACCATTCCTCCCCCTCAAAATATTCTACTGTACTTCAAATGCACTTACCCATCATTCCCACTGCTTGCGTAGCAGTTCTGGAAATTCTCTTGCATTAGTAGTTGTATTGTTTTGCCTGCCCGGACGTCCTGAACTGACGCCAAATGTTTACCTTTCATGGTCATTTCGACCTTGGAGAAGAGCAAGAAGCTAGCTACACAGTGCTCGATCTGGCAAATAAGGAGGGCAAGGACACGGCATGCTGTTTGCTGCCCTTCTGCTGGACGGCGCCGAGCAGCCACACTCGCTGTGTCTCTGCTCACACATCCTGAAGGTCGAGCTCGTGAAATAGCACTTCCAGAGCTGCTCCAGAGCAGCAGGGATGACGGAAGATGTGTAGGTTAGCTCTGAGGTTAGAGGAAGTATTTTCAGGGAAATTGCTGGCAATGTGTCTTTTACTGTAACAATTTTTTTAAAGTAAACATTCACCATATTTTTTGATGACCCCTTCTATCTACACTAACTTGTCTGGCAACCAAGGTCCTTGCTGTATAATGACTTGGAAAATGTAACTGTGTTCACAGTGATCCTACTACTTTCATGGTCTGGTTTTATTTTTGTAGAGTCCAGATTGCTTAGAGCAAAAAACAAACCAAACAAAGGCAGCCAAGAGCAAACTCAGTCAGGGGAGAGCACCAGGCTGGTGGGCCAGGTGTCGAGGTGGGGACGGCCAGAAAGCCCAGTCCAGCTGCAGGTGACAAGTATCTCTACCCCAGCTGTGCTGGCATCAGATTTCAACGTGGGAAGACAGAGGAACGGTCCATAATTCACCGGATTCGCTCAGGGTGAAACGGAACTAACCTTGATTTATGATCCTTCCTGTATACCAGGATGAGTGTTACGTGGGAGTGTGGTTTCTTCCTTCAGCAGGGAAGAAATACTGCTCATCCACTTCAAGGTCCAAAGGTAGTTTCTGCAGCGCTGCGCAGGAGAGGCGGGTTTCCAGCTGCCTCAGTTCCGAGTTGGAGAGCTAGGGCTTGAGTCGTGCACTGAGAAGTAAGGGTGCTGCTCTTGGGAATCAGGACGAGCTGCAAAGCCCCCCAAGTAAGCCTGGAAGAGCACTTTCAGAAATTCCTGAATGATTTTTCCATATAAACAATATGCATTGGACATCCATGGGTATAACATGGAAAACAATGTGTTCCTTTTATTTTGTGAAGGTAGAGGGAAGGCAGATGCCCAAGATTTACCAACACCCAGTGCCCTCTGCGGGATGACCACAGAGGAACACTGTATCTGCCAGTCTTCCGGATGTGCCTTGGCCACACAGTCTCAGCTCCTCTGCCCCAAGGGGAAAATTACAGCTTGACTCATGCTCCGGTGTACTTCCTGGCAGAGGGGTCGTGAAGCACACGGATTTTGGGTATTGACATCAATGCCCACACCTTCAGTGTGACTGCACGGTGACGCATAAACTCTTCTTGCACCAAAATCAAGAAACCAAGGTCCCTGTCTTAAATTAAAACTTATTCATAATACTTTGTAAAATAAGTAAATATGTGATATAGTCACCATGACTCTAAATTAACAAGGACCCTTGGGGATGGGTCTAAACATCAGTGTAAATCGTTACCAGATTTTTCTTCTTTCTACCTGTGAGAAATAACATAAAATATGCCTTTCAAATGTGCGCAGCATGGTCTAATAAACTCTGAGTCCTTCTCCGCGCCTTCCCCTCCCTTTAGCTCTTGGCTGACCTAGCGGAGCTGCAGCCCCTCCTGCACACCCCACCGCGGAATGCCCTGCTCTTCTGACTTTCAGTAGTGATGTTTCTAATCAATCCAAGAATGTTGGATGTAGCTCGAAAACACCAGCATAACACATTTGAGTACAGATTAGGTTACTGAAAGGGCCAGTCTCTGGTTCTTAAAAGTCAGTGATCATAATTGAGGCTATTTGGTCCAAAGTCAGACTATTTTAATATGTTTCATAATTCAATCAACTCAGTAGTAGTGTTTTAAGTAAGATTTTCTTTCTTCCATCTTTTAACCACTCCCATTCCTGCATAAGGTATACATTTAACTCAATTTGTTGGACAAATATAAGAGATTGAATCTTGGAAAACATGCATATGCAGGCACCAGAGAGAAGGAACTGCGTTATCTGAAACTGTTCTGGCCGCGCAGTGCATGCTCAGGAACCCGTTACCGAGTGAAGCGGAAGCTTGTCTCTGTGTGCTTTTAAGTCACAGAAACGGGCTGATCTGTGCGGAGCTGGCGATGGCCCCAGTGTGGAACGACGGTCACGGAGGGGCTCAGGGGCTGCAGGAGAGGCGAGAGATTTCAGACGGCGCGAGCTCGGGCTGTGGGAGGACCCGCCCCCCAGCCGGGATCAGCTGCTCTGGCCACAGAGGCGGGGACACCGGAACAGGAAGCATTAATCCGGATCCAGGTGACCTCCGAAGGCCGAGGAGATAGTGCCAGGATTCCGTTCGTCACATGTAAAACTAAAGTAGATTTCAGAGTCAGTGGAACTTGAAGAAGGGATTGGAAGCAGGTAGATAAAAAGGCTGAAGCTGAAAAGCAGGATTGTGTGACACAGCTACACATAGGGTCACATGGCAAAAACCAGACCACCCTTACTGGCGTGGAGCTCAGTCACTGCATAAATCGCTGTAAGGGGAAAACCCACACACAGGCGAGGGGAGAAAGGGTGAAAAAAGATGCTCAAGGGAGCTAGATAGACCTGGAATCTAATCCCCTTAGTGGCTCTCAACAGGAGCTTTGCCCTTTTATCGCTGCATAGTATTCCACTATAAATGGAAATAAGGGCTTACAATTATTTGTTAATTCTACTGCTAATGCACACTTGGGTTTTTACGCATTTGGGGTTCTTACAAATAATGCTTCTAGCAACATCCTTGAACACATTTGACGATGCCCATGTGTGCGTTTAAGTCTAGGAATAGAATTATTCAGTATGGGTGTGTCCCGTAGCAGCCAGCATGAAGTGTTCATTTTGTTGATTCTGTTTCTCTGTTCCTGTTGGGAATGCATAAAATCCAGCTGTTTCACACCAACATTGAGCATAGTTTTTTATTCTAACCACTTTTGTCGGTGGTTTGTAGCGAATGTTGTAGATTAAATTGAGTTGTTTATCTGATGGATAATGTTACACAAGGCAATTAAAAATATTTGAATAGACATTTAAAGGTTATTTTATTATGTACCTATTCAATGTACACTATTTGCTGATTGGTTGGTTGGTTGATTGTGTTGGTGCTGAAGATTGAACCAAGGGCATTTACACCAAGCTACAGCCCAGCCCTTTCCTGGAGACAGCGTCTTGCTAAGGCACTAAATTGCCCGGGCCGGTCTCCAACCTGCAGTCCTGCCCCAGCCTAGCTACATTTTGGAACTGGGGATTTTCCTTTTCCTTTTTGGTTCATAGATGTTATTTAAGTGTGCTTTGGATACAACCCTTCATGAGGTTCATATACTTCGCGAGGTTAAGCATCTTCTCCAAATCTGAGCGTTGTTTTTCCAGTATTTTAATGGTATTTCTTGACAAACAAGCAATTTCAATGAGGTTGAACTGATTAATCTTTTTGTTAGTGTATTTATGCTGTGCTTCAGAAATGTTTATTTCAGAGTCAGGAAGCTTCTATCTTAATAAATTTCAGAAAATATATCCTCTTAAATATTTAGGTCTGAATGCAGTTTATTGATTTCTCTGTGTGGTACAAGCTGCAGACAGAGTTTACTGAATTTGTCACATGGATGTCCAGTTGATCAATACCCTGCGTTGAGAAGACTTTCTTCATGGACTTCAGAGGTACATTTGGGAAAGGCAGCCTACTAAGATGGAGGATAATCTACATTTAGGATAGATGGGTGTTTAGGTTCAATGTGGAAATAATTAAGTTTGTGAACCGAGGTACACTTATATACTGAGCTCTTCTGCTCTATATTTCTTCCCTGTATTTGTACTATATGGTGTTAACAGTGAGTCAAAAACCCTACTAGTACGAATCACTGACTATCATTCTACTCCAAGAAGGGGCTTCCTGTGCTTGGCTTCCAAGTTCTTCTGTACATTTTAGGACCATCTTGCTAACCTCTCGACCATAAACAGGAAAAATGATCTTTAATTTTGATGGAGACAACTTTTTCTATGGATAAATTTGGAAGAGTAAATCTTTTTCACTATAAAATCTTTGACTATATAACATATCTCTGCTTGTCAGGTATTCTTTAGATTGTTGGTGACCCTGACTTTATCATAAATACCTAAGTGTTGAAACTATATAAACAATGATTTCTGTGTATTAGCCATATCAACATGTAGTCTTCTAATAGTGCTTAATTTATTTGTGTGTTGTGAGGGTTTTCTATGTTCTATTATCTGCAAATAATGAGTGTTATTGTCTTTCAGTGCCCACAACTCTAGATACAGTGTTGGATAGAAATGGTAACGAGAATTTTATTTCTGATCTCAAGAGGAAGCTTCCAACTTTCACAAATCTGTGCAAAACTTTATATTGGACTTCATAACTGTCATTCACCCAGCAAAGAGTGTTCCTTTGTAGACACTGTGTCTTAAATTTTATGATGAATGATGACACATTTTCTGTACAATTTCTGCCCTCCATTCTCTACGTCATCCTATGGTTCCCCACTGGTAACGGTGCTGAGTCTCCCCTGAGGCCCAGAGACCTTTTGGGTCTTTGGCTGAACTACTTTTATTAAATGTAGAATTTTTGTAGACATTGTGCTTGAAAATTTTTTTAGACATTGTGCTTGATTCAAGCGTTTTATATTATTTTGGGGGTCATTGTACTTTTTTACTTTGTTCTCTGTCCTGCTTCTAGGAACTTGAATATGTACCACACCATATGTTTATATATGTTATACCTATGTACAATGTCTCACATACCTCTTACCTTCTTTGCTGTCACTTTATATTCTCCTTTTGATATGTGGATTGCAACTTGAATGTCTTCTACAGTTTATAGCTCACTTCACTAACTGTATCTAATGTCTGGTGTTAAAATCAGTTTTGATATTTAAATGATTGCAGTGTGTGTATATGTGAGTATGTGAGTGTGTGTGTGAGTATGTGAGTGTGTGTGAGTGTGTATATGTGTGTGTGTATATGTGACTGTGTGTGTGTATATGTGACTGTGTGTGTATATGTGTATGTGACTGTGTGTGTGTGTATGTGAGTGTGTCTCTTAGTTCCTGTCTTCTGCCTGCATCTCAGTCTCCCTGTTCTGCAAATGCTGAGTCTAAAAGCTGCGCCCAGATCGTCACCTCACTCCTGTGGTTTGCTTCACTGCGGGGCCCTGGCCCCTGGTTCTCGGTGGCCTCAGCAGCCCTCCAGCTGGCTCCAACACGACTCCTCCCTGGGAACTGACTCAGCCTTCTGCACTTGCCATCAGGAGGAGGCCCAGCTGGGGTTACTCCAGTGTAGTCGTCCCAGAAATTCCTGGCCACTGGGTTTTGATGATTCAAGCGTTTTATATTATTTTGGGGGTCAGAATCTGAGCAGTTTAACAAATATTGCATAAGCCTAACACAACTCCTAAAAACATGAAAAATATGCTTACTATAATATGTGCAAAATCACTTATATAGGCAACCCACAGGAACCACACCAATGGAATGATTTTGCTCATTGCTGAAAGTGAAGTAATTGAAATGGAAAGAAATCCCAGTTTTCCTGGAGCTGAACAGATGATATTAAAATATGAAATAGCAAACACTTCATATAAATATACAGCTTCTTAGTATTCACTCTGGAAAGAATACACTGACCCACCCCAGGAATGTCCCCTGCAGTCTGTGGAAGATGTCAATATTCTGCTACTTCTCAGTCAGAGCTGAGGTGAGAATAGGGTTGATCTGTGGCCAGATGAGCAGAGAAGGTGTCATGGCAGCAGGAATGTTCTGGAATGTTCTGGAAGGTGAGAAGTTCTGGACCCATGGGGCCCAGGAACTGTTACCATTGGACAGATGGCTTCATTTTTTGTTCCACAGGAGGACATTAAGAAAGAGCTTGCTGCTGCCAGAAAGAGTTCGAATTGTGAATAATACTAAAATGATTTTGAAGTCCTAGAATTCATTTTCAGCTGCAATTGTACTTCATATGTGAATTAAACTCTATGGAAGCTATATTCTTTCTTCAGTTTACTCATGTTTTCAGGATTAGATCTTATATCAAGGTAAATATAAACCAAAGCACTAAATTATATTTATAGATCAATTTTTAAATAATTCAGTGGGTGGGAGAAAACTTATTTATGTTCCTGTTTTATAGACTGCAGCTGTCTTTTCCTAAAAACAATGTGGCCAACTTTCAAAAATAATCAGTTTTCTAAACATCAAGTATTTTTGATTAGAGTGTATTATTTTGTAATTCTAAAGTAAACTTTGTTATTGCTGTTTTACTGGGCATTGAACCCAGGGCTCTGCACTTAGCTACATCTTCTGCTCCTATTTAGTTATATTTTTTTAATTTTTAAAAAGTATCATGCTATGTCACTAAATTGCTCAGGCTGAGCTCAAATTTTGGGTCCTCCTACCACAGTCTCCCAGAGTGCTGGGATTACAGGTGTGCACCACCATTCCCAGCTTGAAATAAACTTTAAAACTGAAAAGTTTCTATAAAATTTCATGTTTCTTTTTTTATTATGAAGAACACACCTATTGGTGCATTATTGATTGAATGCTGTTCACATGTTACACATTGACATGTAACATGTTACATATGTGATGTTCAATGTCACACGTTGAAATGTTTTAAAACATTTCAAACTTCAGTAGCATTATAGACATTAGAAGGGACTCTCAAAGCAAGCACTAAATCTATAAATAGCAGTAACACTGAAAGGCAGAGAGATGATTCCATTTGCAAATATAATGACTTGTCCACTATTATGATTCCTGTCTTTCTGGGTGTGGAAACTCCTGACTCACTAGTGACTTACACATGCCTGGTGGAGTACAAGCTTGATTCAGTCCTTCCATTCTCTTACTGGTACATGTTTATAGCCTAAGATTACTTAATCCTATAATTACATCGCATAAATTGTTAACACATGTATCTTCCATGACAGTATGTCTACTTTTATATCCACATATATATATATTTTGCACTTTGAAGCTCCCTAAGGTATCAAACTGATATTTATCTGTGACATTTTATGATCTACCTTCTTATAGACACTGTGCTATGGTAGAAAGAATCTACCTGAGAAATAAAAATTTCCCAGTCAGATCTTTGCTCTCCCACTGTATACTGAGAAAGGTTGGTCAAGACACCTGTTCAGCCTCCAATTTATTTGTTGTTAAGAATGAAGGGACTGTACTAATATACAGTCTTTCATTTCCCATTTAAGTGATTTGATTTGATCTTTTTTCATTTACTGTAAGAAACTATACTTTCTATATTTCCTTTTTATTTCTCTTTCTTTTGTAAATTAATTTTATAGGTACATTTTTGTCATACATAATGACTGTATTTATCTGAGAGCCCTGCAATGAGCCCTATTCCCCTGCCAATTGTCACAGCGCCTGATGAGATAGAAAGAAAGAGCAAGAGACAGAATAGCAGTGCAGCAGGATGCAGGTGACCAGTTGTTCACAAGGAACAAGAGGCCACGAGGCAGCCAAACCCGAGCACTCACTGATCAAGGAGGGGATTATCAATGACTCGGGGGGCTGTGGTTATTTTAAACTAGTGAGGATCTTGATGGGGAGCATCTTTCGTCTTAGTAGTTTTAGTCTCAGTCTCTGCCTTCTTGAGTTTACTCATAGAAGGTGAGTGTGAGTGGCCCACCCCAAGGGGATGATGGGAAATCTCAAAGCGGTGGTACCAACAATCCCAAAAGTCTCCACTCATCCCCTGGGGAAGTGCGTAAAGCTACCCATTGTGAATTCTCATACATCACAGGAAATTTATACCTGTACCTAATATATTTTAATTCTTTTCTCACAGATTCCTCACCCGTCCCATCAACTGGATCAAATGTAACATTTATTTTATTTTTTTAATGTGAAGCCACTAACCCTCTAGAAGTCTGATGTCCTGTGCATTTTGTAGCTTTCATATATTTTCACTGCCTTCATTTCTGATGTAAGCTTCAATTAACTGACTATGCATTCAGAAAGAATATATTTCTTAAAGAAAAAGCATTATCAAAGATTTTATGAAAATATGGCTGTTCAACTGCCCAAACACCATCTACTGAGTAGACAGCTCCTCAGAAATGATCTGTAACTTCAGCTCTGTCGAAATCAAGTTTTTCTACTCATGTTCGTTTTTCAGAGTTGCTGACTTGCTTACATAGCATGATTGCTATTATTAAGTGTCAGTCATTATAGTTTAAAATGAAGTCTCCGTACTTAGCAATTCCAGTCACATTTTTCTTCAGTTACAGAACTGTCTTGATACTTACTGTCTTTGAATTTTTACATGCATTTTAGAATCTACTACTACATTCTACTAAAACCAGATTTGGATCTTTATTGGGACTGCAGGAAATCTATAACTTAGACTAGTCACAATGGTAGCATTATAGTGTTGAATTTCCATTCATCAACATGTATCACCCCCCATTTATTGAGGTCTCTCAAATGCATTGCTGTAGCATTATCCAGTACTTCCATGAGTATTGTGCTTATACTTGATTAGGTTTAATTCTGGGTATTTACACTTGTTCATCCTACTTTAACTCACAGCACCCTTGCACATGCAGGTGTATTCAGCGGCACCTGTTTTTCTGCTGCCTCTTGCTCATGGTAAGGTTTATCTCTATGCTTCTTGTGACTGCATTCAGTGCACTCCTTATGCTGGGCCTAGAGCACAGTTGGTTTCTTCCAGGAAACTCATATTTGCTTATGTCACCCAGTAGGGAGCACCGAGTTTAGCATATTGTAAACTAAATTCCTAACTGTGGGGAACTTTGGACCATATTATTAATGTAATTCAGGCTGCCAAGTATATAATGGCCTTAAGCTACACATCTCTATGATGGCCAATTAAGGAGACCAATCAAGTCCTCCTAAGTTTTTAAAATATCATTAGTGTTCAGTTTTGATGTACTCAGTTCTGAATCAGTACCCAATTTGGCCAAAATATTTCACCCTTATGAATAAAAGGAAATCTTGCTTTGTGATATCAGCTTTACAGCCATCTCTGACTGTGTCTTTCAACTCAGAGCTGAAATTTAAGCCTCATCTCAAATGCTGTATGTTTACCAAAACTGATGATCACATTAACTGGATTCAGAAAAATTATGCAGGAAAAAAGTTAAATTAATGTATCTTAATATTTTAGTGGAGATCTTATTTCCATATCATGGATACATTTAAGATTATTATGCAATATTTTACAGTAGTTGAGTCTAGGTATATAGACAACCAGAATTAGGATTTATTGTATTTCTTAAATGTTCTTTAGTTATTTGTGAATATTATTCAATTAAAAGAAATATTTAAATTTAAAAATCACCTGGATAATATTTATATTGCAACATAACTATAAAGATACATTATTATTATTAATTAGTTTGTTTTCTGGCTCTGTTTATGGAAAATGCCTAGAAAAAATTACACTCCAAAAGGGAAAAATACTACTTAGCAATGTTACAGTCCTTTATTCTGTTCCCTGTTAAAAGAAGCCATGTTTTTGCAAAGAACACTAATTTCAGCCATGTAACAGAAAAATGTGTGATAAATCCCAATAGCTTCAGTGGTTCAGAATCATGCATATACAAACTCTGTGATCTGGTGTCACAGAACAGAGAGATCAAAGTAAAAGAGCTAACACTTTCTAACTATAGTAGAATGATTTGGACAAAGGGTGGTTGGTGACAATTGCATAAAACACATTAAAACTGTGTTCTGAGTTTACGACATGGAGAGTAGGAGCGAGGGGTGGAGAGAGAAGAGGAGAGAGCCGTGAAGGGGTGGAGATACTCGTCAGACACCAGTGGACGTACACTGGCACCAAAAGCTCACTTTTTAACTCGGCAACTGAGATGATCCGCATTCTTTCCTTATGATTTATAATGCTCTACACCCAAACAGCCTGACATAGTAAGGGAAGGAACGTTGTTTTCGATGAAAACCATCTAGCTAATAAATAACTAATGGTAATTAGATGAAAAAATCACAATTGTGCAACTCCAAATGAAATAAGTGCTTTAGAAACCAATCATCGATGGATAAACAGAAAAGTAAAAAACTGTCAGAAACCTTTTCAATGGAAGTATTATGCCACAGCTCCGGGCATCTCCGGCCAGTGTTACCTCCCGTCAGGGAAATCGCTGGAGCTACACACGGTGTGCCTGATGACGTGAGTAAAAAGAAACACAGAATGGCTGCTCTGTTGCTGCTACCTTACAAAATGCCACAAAGCGGCTGATTTACAAAGAATAGAAATCCACTTTCCGTAGTCCTGGAGGCTGGCAGGCTTGACTTCAGGCTGCTGGGAGGTTCACTGTCTGGTGAGGCTGAATCTCCGCTTCCAAAGTAGAGCCTTAACCGCATGCTGCTCACAAGGTGCACATGAGGAACGGACACTGTTCACATGGCATAGGACATGGCAGGTCCAGAGAGGACACTGACAAACACTCCCGATGAGGTAGACCCTTGAGGTCCAATCCCAATGCCCTACCCCTTAGAATCATTCACTTGGGGTTTGTGTTCCATCTTATGATGTTCAGAAGGACACGTACAAAACATGCACACTCTTGTCCCATGCAAAGTACTTTCGTTTCATCCAAGTATCCCCAAATGCCTTAACTTGTTCGACCATCAACTCCAAAACTTAGACCCTGCATCTCCTCTAAATATCATGCCTGTGAGATATGACTAAGACACAAGGTACCAAATTCAGAGGCAAAATGTCCTCCAGCTGTGAGTGTGTGAATGGATTATTTGATTCCACAATACAACAGAGGGACAGACATAGAACAGCCAATTCTACTCCCAAAGGGTCAAATCAGAAGGAAGAAAGGAGTAACCGATCCCAAATAATTCTAAAACTCAACAAAGCAAGCAACATTAAATCTTGAGGCTCAAGAATAATCTTTGACTGAATGGTCCTGCCTTCTAGACAAACTGGGCTAGGGATCAGGTCTCCAGGGCACTGTGTGCAGCCCATGTTGCGGCTGTCACAGGGTCTCATGTTGTGGCTCTCTTGGGTTCAGATTGCATGTTGGGAGACCTGGAGTTCTCGGGTCACAGGGCAGGGGTGGCCTCAGTGCTACTGCTCTACTGACCATGCCCTAGTAGGGACTCAGCAGGGGGCTAACTATACAGCCTCTGGCTCATGCTTTGAACTAAAGGTGCAGGTACCTGTCCCTCCACAGCCCCCCCGCATTCTGCATGCCCTCAGGACTAGTTTCGCCATCTGCCCCCTGCAAAGCAGTGGCCTGAGCCATGCCTGGTGTGACTGTTAATCATGATGCATTAACTTAGTGGATTGATAACACCTAGCAGATTAGTGTAGCACAGTTCTGCATTGTTTGGGGATGATTGATATACACACAGCAAACTGTGGGGAAAGGCTCACTCCTGTTGTGTGTGACATCAGCCAATAAGGTGGTAGCCCAGGCGGGATTAAAAAGGATAGGAGGAAGTGCCGCCATTTTGAGGAGCTCCAGTCTTTCTGTGGGTGGGCCCTTTGCTGCTGTTGTCTTTGAACACTGGCCTCTGGTTCTCCAGATTCTTCAACCTTCTAATGCAGGCTCCTGCCAGAACCCCAGAGAGTGTCCAGGCCTGGACCTGGGACTAGTATGACATTCTTGGTCCCTCTGAGGCCTAGGCTTCTATCTGAGCAGCCACTGGTTCTGCCAGCTATTCAGCATTGCTAACCACTAGCAAAGTGCAGATGAAAAGTAATATAAGGCACTATCTCACACCTGTCCCAAAAGCTATCAAAACAACAAAAGAGAACCAGGGTTGGCAAACTGAAAAAAAGGAACCCCTGTACACTCTGGGTGAAAAGATGAATTGGTGAGGTCAAGCTGGAAAACTATATGAAGTTTCCTCTGAAAACTAAAAACTAGAATTACAATATGATCCAGCCATGCCAGTTTTGGGCATTTACCCCAAAGGTTTCAGTTTCTCAGAATATCTCCACTCAATGTTCACAGCACCACTGTTCATAATAGTGAAGCAATAGAATCAACCTGAGCATTTATCCGCTAATGACAGGATAAAGCCACGCGCTGCGTATACTACCTTAAACATTCGCCTCAGCAAAGAGGGAAATACTGTCACTCGTGACAACACAGGTGAAAGTGGAGAGCATTACATTCAGGGAATAACTGAACACAGAGTCAAATGCTGTGTGTTCTCATTTGTCTGTGGAGTGTAAAACAGCAGGACACATAGACACAGAGAGGGAGATGGGTGGCCTCAGGCTGGGGGTTTGGGGCAGGTGGGGAGATGGTGATCGAAGGGTAGACAGTTTCAAATGCTGGGACAATTTCATTTTCAGTTACTGCACAGCCTCGTGAACACAGACTATTGTGTGATTCCAAATTCTTAAGAGAACAAATTTCAAAAGCAGAGAGAAAAGTAAAGAATAATGAGATAATCAGAGAGGCAATAGATTTTAGGGTGATAGGGCTATTTGAAAGGTTTTGAAAAGTTATATATAAATTTTAGACCTCATAAAGCTAGGGATTTTTATAACTGAATTGTACTCCATGCTAATTAAGTACTTATCCAGTAATAATTTAGAAAGTGAGCATTATCTTTTTTTCTAACTACTGGAAATTCTGTGGCATGAAATGCCATGATGTTCTGTCACTATTCCTGCCTTAGAAAAAGACATATTGACAATTTAGGAGAAAGCATAAAAGCAATACTTCATATGTTTGTATTTTAAATAAAAAATGGGTAATATGAGTCATTGACATAAAGTGACCCGATGGGATTTAGAGAGACAAGTGCACATTTATATTCCATGTCAGAATGAGAGGTTGTGTGATTTAGGAAGCGCTCTGTAAACACAGGGTCCGGATCCGGGCCGTCACTGCCTGACGCACACTCGCATCGCGTCTTCCGAAGCACTGTGCTCTAATTTCAGACTCATGTTTTAAGCAGGGCACTAACAGACTGCACTGTGCCGAGAGGGTACAGTGAGAACCCAGGGGAATCAAGTTTAAGGAAGCTGTTTTATGTCACTCTGCGCTTCATCTGTCCTTTTTATCCATCCCAGCCGAAAGCCTGTTCTCAGCGTTTCAGCAGAATTGGTCTTTCACATATGTAAGTCAGCAATGTCATTTCTCTGCTCACAGCCCTGAAGTAGCTCCACGCAGCCCTTGTGAGCATCCCCGGAGCTGTGCACCCCCTTCCCATCCTCCCTCACGTCTCTTTTCCATTCCGCCTCTCCCCGGTCCAGTGGCTTCACCCTCGGTGCCCTGCTTTGTCCTGAGGCTCTGTCACAAAGGAGTGTCCCCAGCCAAGGCCCAATTCCCTCTCACCCTGGATCCCTGCTCAAATATCCCTTTGAAGACACCTTCCCAGAGGACTCTGATTAAAGCTACAAACCATCCCTGTTCTACAGTTCGTTTTTTTGTAGTACTTACGAAAAGTTTTTGTCCACAAGCTAGCGACCCAAAGAATCCATCTGAGGGCCTAGATCTCATGGCAGGGTCCTGCACGAGTCCAGCTGAAGACCCACAGCCCATGGCAATGTCCTCCGCAAGTCCAGCTCAAAGCCTAGAACCCATAACAGTGTCTCACGCAAGCCTGTTTCAAGGATCTACACTGGGAAGGCCCACAGGGCAGTGGTGAATGCTAGAAAGTCTGTGCCAGCAGCATGAAGGTTTTGTGCCAGCAGGCTGAGGGATCTGCACTGGAGCCAGGAAGTGACACTCAAGGTAAGGACTGGAGCTCCCCCATAGAGAACTGCAGCCATCCTTAGCAACAGGGAAGACCTGAACGCCTCCAACGATGAGAACAGCTGAGTTCAATCAGCAAAACCAGCACAACAGGCTTCTCCAGCAACAGCGCGCCGTCTTCCCCTCCAGTTCTCCTTTTATGCTGTTGGCAGCAGTCCTCAGGTGGGCCTTCCATGCCCGGCACCATGCCGACTCAGCTCAGCTGGGTGTTACAATTTGACCACGAGTTAATCCACCACAGTATCTTCCTGTAGTTCATGGATGTATCCCACATTCTCAGAATAAATCATAGTAAGATGTAAACATTATTGTTTTTAAATGACTGATGACCCAACTTCTAAAAAAAAGACAAAGCATTAGGCCGTTAGCAGGTTGTTAATAACGAAGCAGATTTGGGGTTTTTCTCTAGCTATTGCAAGCCATACAAATGGCTGCAAGGATGACAGGATGACAATGTCCTCCCCAGGACCTGGGCTGTAGCTACTTGGGACACTGAGTATTGGAAACATGACTAACGCTGCTGAAGAACCAACTTCTTAGTGTGTTTAATTCTAAGTAGTTAAAATGAGCACTTATTCAGCCTCTCAGTGCAGGTTAAATTCCATTAGATAGCACAGATTTAGGAGTCATGAACTACAGCCATTGAATGCACTTTTATGCAAGAGAGAATTTGCTTAATTAAGGGAGAGCATCCCAAATCAAGCTCTCCAACCCTGGCACAGGCCCCTGGCAAAGAGGCTGCTCCCAGAGTAGAATGGCTACAGCAGAGATGCCAATCCACCTAGCTGCACTGCAAGCCTAATACAATTTCCAAATTTTATGACCTGATAATATATGCTTTATGGCCAAAATTCATGTCTCCCCTTTTCAAAAAACTTTTTGAGGGGTTATTTCTATAGGTGGAGGGGTGTCTAGTAAAGTTTCTTTTTAAACCCTTTTTAAAACTGCCATAGTAATAATAGTTTTTTGGTGTTATTTGTGTGTTTGCTTTTTATACTCCTGGCCACTTAGTCATGGAGCATGTGTCCCTAAGCTGTCTAACAGTTGCAGACATGGGACGGAGCCCTTGTCACTGAGGCGCAAGAGGAGGAGCAGTCTGGGACCCCTGCTTTGCACAATGGAGGTGGACTCTCTAGCACTGGCCACCTGCTCATTTCCTCTCTGCTGGCTGAAATAGCAGGGATTGAACTGACCTTGGATTTTTGATCCATGTGAATTTATTATTCATCCAGTAAATTCAAATCAGAGCTTTAATTTCTAGTTGATATCAAGACTAGTAAATAACATAGAAAACGTAAGGTGCTTCCTGAGAAGCAAACTAAAAACTGTTTCAAGTGTTCGTTTTCCCCTACATCTGAGTCCTTTCTGGATGGACTGCCTGGAGATTGTCAGTATAGCTTTGACTTGGGCTGACAACTCTACGTTTCTATTGGAAACACTTTCATCTGAGAAAGGAAAAGTTTATTTAAAGCAATGTCAAGGAAACTGGCGGCCAGGCACCTTTTCTTTCTTCCTATATTGTACTTAGGGTTTGACAATGAATATACTTACATTTAAGGTTGTAATTTTAGATAGTGTTCAGAGGATGTGAATCAGTTTCCTGATACAAACATGCAATTAAATCCAAACAATGAGAACAGTTCAACATGGCATTGCCCGATGGGTTGTTTAGAGATGGGCTTCCTCTCCCTCCTTGCTGAAAGGTAAGTGCTATTGTCACCATTCCGTAGTCTGAACACAATTAGTATCTTAAAATATGTTTTGATGAAAGTCTTACTGCTATGCCCATGTTCTCAAAGGCAATGTTTAGGATCAATAGATATTTTAGTAAGCAAAATTATTCTCCTTACCGACGTTTGCCAAAAGGTAAACTTAACTGAAAATACTCACTGTTTTATTCCTAGTTTTATTTCTGATATAATGAGCTGTAATTACACACTTAAAGTGTTTCCTAATAAACAATACATTCAGTTTATAATACAAGCAGATGGAAAAAAATTAGTCAACTTATCTAATAAGATAATGTTAAGTTTCAAGCAAAAAAAATTATTTTCTATTACTAGGCATATTCCCGAGTCTGACAGAACACGTTCAGTTCCAGCTTTCAACAGATGGTCAGGTTTAGGCAAGTTACTAAATGATGCACAACTGTGTCTGTTTACTCAGCAGAGCTAAGATCTGCAAGGTTTACTCACAGGTAAAAGAGTGCACTGCTTCCAAGAGGGATGGAGGGAACTCTGAAAACGTTTGATGTGTACAACATTAGCAGGTTGTAAGTGAGTAGACTGTAACACACTCACGCATCAGAAATCATTGCCTAAAACATATTCTTACAGCAGTTTCCACCCGACACAGTGATTATGGCAATCAGAAAGTGCATAATAGGAAGATTACTCCTTAAATGTTTAATACTTATGGCCAACTCTATGCTATAAATCTCAAAATCTTCCCCCAAAATGAACAAATACATTCTTTGACTTTCACAGTTCCTTCAGTCAGCCCCGTCACGAATCGCTCCTTAATTTTCCTCTTCAGGTTGCGTTTCCTGGTACCGTGATCTGAAGCTGCATGACCAAGAGAGCAGGCACAAAAGCCAAAAGAAATGTGAGGATCGTGCAGGAAAATGAGATGTGATCCTGGAGTGAGAGCCGACCCTTTTTTATTTTGTTGTGCTCTTTTTGACTTTCAGGTGATCTTTCCTATTAGCATCAACTTTGCCTTCTAGATTTAAAGTGCTTGTAAACTACGTTAGGTAAAATAGACCACATTTTCATATTTATTCTTTAAGTACATTTACCTACTTAAATTGCTCAGTCTCACTTCATGCTATGGTCTAAATAAAAGTCTATCTGACAAAATAAATGTGTAAACAAAAGCTGCATTTTGTATCATATGCTCTTTTGTTTTTTTCTTGAGATAGGTTCTCACTATGTAGTCTAGGCTGGCTTTGAACTCACTATAAAGTCCAAAATGACCTTGAATCCAAAGTGATCCTTCTGCCTCAGTCTCCTGGGAGCTGGGATTACAGGTGTGTGCCACCATGCCTGGCTTGTGTTCTTATTTTACAAAGCATTTTTTAACATATTGAAGAATAGATATTTATTGTTCTAAAAAAAAAGTGTTGTACTTCTAGTCCAGAAAAAGATACTGTATATTAATTTCTCTTTTCCCATGTGGAGTGCAATTTTACACAAACCTTGGAAATATCAGAGCAGACGAAAGAGTATTTGAAAGGTGGAAGCAGAAAGGCAGAAGGACAAAAGACCCTGGGACTGCAGAGAAAGATGTGGTAGCCCTGGCTTCTGATCTTTCACCCAGCGGAGAAAGGCTTGGGCTCGCGGCGGGCAGCTGCCCCTCCACCCGCTGAACAAATCCTCCCTTCTCTTAGTTTGTAGCTCAACTCATGCCCAGCCGTGATGACGAAGACACCAAAATTATCTGACCAGTTTTAGAGAAACCATCACAAAAATGCTCTAACAATCACAAATAAGCAGGCGCCAAATGAAAAATCGAACACCTCAGCAAAGAAACATAGGGCATAAAGAGGGCATAAAGAGAAAAAAGTTGAAATCTGAGAACAGAAAAGGAAAGAAAATGACAGAAAGAAATAAAAGCTCCTGTAAGTTGTAACATGCTAGCCATCAGTAAAAGATGAGAATAAGGGTGAAAACACCAACATGATTAATTTAGAAGGCTAATTCTAAGACAAATAGAACTCTTTAGTGACAAATTGTGACAATTTACATGATTTTTAAAAAAAAACTATAGTTTTGAAAAAATTGTGTAAAAATTTTGGCATTAATGTCAATGATTTTAAAATAAAGATTGTATTTCTCTAAAACCCATCTGGATTTAAGAAAAAACGTAACCTGTAAAATGTGTTTTTAATTCTTTTCAAACTATGTAGGAAGAAATAGCATGCTCTAGCCACTGAACCTAATGGAAGACACATTCAATTGCCCGTGTCAATAGTATAAAAATTCAGTACTAATAGTATCTTCTAAATTATCTTGTAGATTACAAAATAACAAAAGTAATTTATCAGATATGTGTAATAGATTTAGGATGATTAACATTACTTGAAAATACTTGCTTTTCCACACTGAATGAAATAATAAGAAAACTGAATTTGGGAAGAACACAATTTAGAATGGGAAATTCAAACTTGCATAAACCAATTTTTGATTGTCTGACTCCTTTAGGATAACAAGTGCAGGATGCAAACTATTTAGCTTCATGCTGAACAAATGGAAACCTCTTTCTCTAAAACAAGGACAAATTTTAAAGATTTTTAAAAATCAGCTGACCACTTAAACATCAAACGGAATAATTTGTACTGTCATTGTTTGATTGTCCACTTTTTATGCTTTGATTTTGTAACTTGAACAACTACTTCTAATATAACAATATGTAATTTATCAACTAGTGATTTCTTACTTTTTTAAAAAAATTCTCTATTATTTCTACCCTTTTTTCTGTTTTGCTTTTTTTCCCTAAATAAAAAAAAAATCAGCTGACCGGTAGAGTTTGAAATGAATACAATAAGATGACTTGGAAATTTCTGTCATTCTTTAAAGAAAACCAACATTATCTTTTTTCAAACATGCTGCCCTACAAAATAAATCTACCAGTGAAAACAGAACGATCCATACTTAAAAATCTCAGTGGAACTGATTCCTTTGAATGACATAGGTGGTTCTTAGGACGTATATCTACTAAACGTCTATGTATCATCACATACTGAGTTAGGAGGTTTGCTCGTTTTGTGTATTTTCCTGAACAACCCTATGCTGTGACAGGTGATACCTAAATTTGAATGCTGAAGACTAAATTTCTTTTTTCAGGCCACATATTTAAGGCATCAGTGAGACTTGCGAGGAGCCACACTTTCACCCTCGTCCAAGTCCACCTCGCCCTCTGTCCACCCAGGTTGTCTCCTGATACTTTCCAGTGCATTGTGCCTGCTCCTAGCTCACATGGAGAAGACCTAGCAGAGGTTTCAGCCTCACAGCTGATAGTTGCTGTGGTCCAAACCAGGGCTGCCCCTCCCTCATTAGACAAATCATGCAGGAGCCAAGACCGAAGCTGAGAACAGAGTGCTGACAGCGGGGTCTCGGAGTCCTGTGTGCACAGCGCGCTCCTCCTCAAAGGCGGGGGGCAAAGGAAGAAAGCATTTCTGACCGGAGCCCAGTTGTTTTCCGATCTGCTGTTCTCCATTCCAGCTGCTCCTGCCCTTCACGGAGCAGCAGGGACCTCATGACAACTGCTGCCGGGTCTCCACAGGAACTTCCCACTTTCACTGTCTGGGAACAGGCTCAGCACTTTGATCCGCTGCTGATAGGTCCAGGGCAGTGCTGGTGGGAGGAAAGCCAGGGTGATACCATTCAACCGGAAGCCAGTCCAGCATCAATACAGAAGTAGAGATAAACTGGGCCATTTGGCTTGAATTACAATGTTGCTGGAGAGGATGAAATGAATTAAGATTGTCTATAAACAGAATTCTGGTTTTTACTCATCTCAGCTTTCTAGGAACATAAAACCATTTTACTGTAAGAGCAGCAACTGGATATTGCCCCTCCAAATTCCAGAAGTTATTCTCAACTGTAATGAGTCATAAGTGACATGAATATTTCCCCAAAACAACACAGCTAGCGTAGAGAAGTAAGCACTAATCCCAATGTAATAAAGAAGAAAATGATAACCACAAAGCTCTGTGAAAATCCTAAATACGATTGGCCCTTCATTTTCATGGATTCCATGTCCATTGTGTCAATTGAATGTGGATAAAAATAATCGGGAAAGAACTGCAATTATAATGAACTTGCATGGACATTTTCTTATCATTGCTCCATGAACAACATCACAATGTCACAACCATTTCCCCAGCATTTACACTGTTTTAAGTACAGGAGGTGCTTAGGAATGAGTCAAGAATACACGTTTTTCAGGTATTAAATGAAAACACAGTGACAACATTCGGTATTTGGGTATCTGCAGATGTTGGTAACTCCGGGGCTCCTGGAAACAGCCCCCCCAGGAACCAAGGGCTGACTCTAGTTTACTCTGAGATTTATTGACTGAAGATTTTGCATTTCATTTAGAAAAGTCAGTGCATCTTAGCATTGGTTGTTTTAGTGCTGGTTAGTTTTTTACAAGTTTCACACACAAATTCTCTCCTCTCCTGACTCCCACATGCACATCTGTTACCTAAGCTCACAAAGAAGCCGGCCTCCTACTTTGCCGGGAATGCTGCCCTGTGTGACATTCCTGCTCTCCCTACGTTTCCAGACCACCAGGGCCTTGGACCAGGTTGCCCACATTCCCGTCATTTTCCCTGGAGTTTTCTCCTCTTTGGTCCACCTCGCTCGCTCCTTCTTTAATTCAAAAACCACTCAACGCTCTTATGTTCTGAGCCAAGAATTATAAAATATTCTGGGAATCGGAAGCCAAATGACATCCCTGAAGACACTCAGCTTTGTCCCTTCCTCGGTCAACCATCCTCCATCACAGGGTGCCAAGGCCCACCCTTCCCCGCTTTCCTGAACTCTGCGCTCAAACAGGGACAGAGCCAGAAAGCAACACAGGCAAGCACACTTTTCCCAGCTCATCTGCTGCCTGCCTCTTTCCTCACCTGGCCTCTCAATGTCTTAATAATGCTCTCCAAAAAGCATGTACCTTTCCCTAGCACCCACCAACCCCTCATCCTCATCTCTCTGCCTACATCCAGCCACTCTGGGGACATCGTGGCCATCCCCTGCAGTCTCTCTTTCTTGGTAGTTCTTCGTCAGTGTGTGTGATGACCTCTGGAATTGGCTCTTTCATTTCTGGGCTTGTGACACTGGTTGTTACTAGTATGCTCCCAATTTCTGTGACTTCCATCATGTGTCCATCCCACTCTGGTACCCTAACCTGTGCCAAGTAGGTGGCAGCCTGCAGAGAAGTGGGCCCTTCGGCCACCGTCACCAGTCCCAGAACAGCCTTCCTCTTTTCGCCTACCATCCAAACACATAGCTCAAGACGTGCCATTTTTTTTTCTGTAAATACCCTGCCTCTAATTGGGCTGTACAAGTCAGGACAGGAAAGAGAGCTCTTTAAAAGCCTGGGAGGCTGAGGCAGGAGGATTCTAAGATCAAGCGCAGCATGTGAAGTTTAGTGACTTAGTAAGATCCTGTCTTCAAATCAAAGGTTAGAAATGGTTGGGTAGTGCAGGGGCCCTTGGTTCAAACCCTGGTACTAAAAACAAACAAACGGGGAATAGTTGTACTCTAAGGGCCTTCATTGGTCATCAGTGTAAGACATGCTGGCTTTTATGCTCTAGACATTTATGACCCAGAGCTAATGATGCTGGCAGTGCTTTTTTGTCAGAAAACAAGAATGTCGTTTACGTCTCTCCGGTCCTCTTGATTTCTGTGCTTGCTGTGTGTTGCTCCTGGACGGACTTAGGTAGGGTGATTCATGAAGCAGCCGTGTTCTGACTTTCACTCTCTTTCCTTTTCTGTTGCTCTCTATTCTATCGGTGATGTGCTGCACGATACCCTCACGCTGAGATCAGGACTCAGCGGGTGTCTGGAACTCCTGACGTACAAAGGTGAGCCTGAACTCTAGAAGGTCTGTGTGTTCAGGACAAGAAACTTCTGCTGAGCTGCTGTCACCAGCCAAGCCCCAAACTGGACGATGAGGAAAAAGGACAAACAGGACGGTGATGCCATCTCGCATGCATATGGGGCCTGGCAAGGCCCGGCTGGCTCGTTCTCACCGCAGCACGCTGAATGTTTAGTGTTCAGTGCTGAGGCTCCTGGGGTTGGTGCACTGCGGATTCCACAGGGGTTTCACTTTCTCTCTGAGATATCAAACAGATATTCTAACTCTTCTACGATGACACAGCAAGTGACTGAAACAGATTTGAGCAAGGTGTCTTAACGTCTTGAGGGTATTTCTGGTTTTCTCTTTCAAATCTCTAGCTAGAACCATCAGAGCTACACTACAATTTGTAGGTTTTTACTGTTAGGTATGAGTAGCCCAGTGTTTGCAAGCAGAGGGGGAAATAATGATGCAAAGCAAATAAGAACTTTCCCAGCTCTATAGATACCTGTATTTAAGAAAACATACTATATTAACATTAATGTATGTACCTCACACGTTATATTAACATACACATATGCATAAACATACGTAAGGAATGATACAGTACAGGAGAGATAATCCTACTGCAACAAATTTTAGTGTTCTCCGGTGCTAAGGATACTCTAAAAATTTCCATACAGTACCCAAGCCTGAATATATGGTCCCATTTGCCTGTTTTTGTTAATAGTATTAACTCTAATATGGTTTGCATTATTCGCAAGCATCATTGCCAAATCATGGAAGAAAAAAGTGCTGAATTAATTTCCATTCGTATTGCTACCTCTCCGGCTGATAAGGAAGTCTGATGCCTCCCCAGCGTGGCTCCAGGAGCTGGCGTTGTACCTCTCCCGATTACCTTCACCAGATTCATCCTGGCTCACCGCTGGACGGAGACCTTGCCCCTCACCTGGCCCTCTTTCACATCTCAGTCCAACCCGTCACCGTTCTCTTGGTCTCTTACCACCGTTGATCACCTTCCTCTAAACCACATGCAGAGCACATCTCTCTGCTGCTGAACAAGGCCTCGCTCTTTGTGGCACTCAGCTAAAAGCACAACTGGTTTCAGGAGGTGTAAAATGAACCCCTTGCTTGATTCGGTGTCCTGAGTTCACAGTGCTCAGTTCCTGGCTCCCTACTGAAAAGCCAGAGAGAGTTCTGCTGATGTAGATCGAGATGCTCGGACCCCTGCAGCAGCACAGGAGCCACTGGGCAGCTTGGGCCAGGGCTGCAAGGAAGGCCCTGGGCTCCACCTGCGTCCTCACAGCTCCGGGGCTGCATGTCTTGTATAGGGGCCCAGCAAGGTGCAGCTGTGCTGAGGGCTCTTTCTCTTTCAGGCAGCTGCCTCGCAGTCTCCTCGGGAAGCTGAGAGCAGGTGAAGTGCCTGCTCTCTCTCGCTCTCTCCCATTTTGTACCTGGTTTTACAAAAGCACTGACCCCCTCACCAGTGCCCCTGCCCATGACCGTGTAGAAACCCCAGAGCCCCTCTTCAGTGCAGCCTTGTCCTAGTGAGGACAGGGCTTCCGCATCAGCTGAGAAGGAGCCACCCGATGCAGTCCACAGCACAGCACTTCACCAGCTCCCACCCCCTGGATCCCTGTCGGTCAGTCTCATGGTGTGGTCCGAAAATACAGTGGGTGTTTAAGTTTAAAAATATATATTACAGAGGAAGGTGCACTGCCACGAATCCTCCTCAAGCTCTCCACCTCGCCTTGAGCACTTGCCCCAGCCTCCCTCTGCTGTCTGAAGCCGGCCTGGAAGTCCTTCCTCTCAGCAGTCTTTGGTTTGGCCATGGTTGCCTTGATGTCCTGAATTGATTCAAGTGCTTCCCTTTCACGGTCATGTGGACTTCAGTGACTAGCCAGAAATTGCCAGGGCCAGGCCTGCTGCGTGAGGTGGAGGGGGACACAGCCCAGCTTTGTGCCAGCCTGCCTTCCCCTGTGTGGGTCTTGGCAGTAGATGCACCTTCATTTCCCTCAGACCTTGTGCAAGACACTCAGGAAAGAGGACTTCCAGAGCTGCTTCAGAGCGTGGCGAGAACCAGGGGCTAAGCACGGGGAGAATGTTTGGCAAGATTAATGACAGCATGTCTTTTACTGTAGTGGAGTTTTTATTTAAATATTCACCATTTATTTTGAATACCCTTTGTATTAATAAAAAAAAACAGAGCATTCATTCAAAGACTTAGGTATCAGTTTTCAGCTGTTTAATCAAACAATTTACTCAACATAAACAAGCTTTAAAATACCCTGTATGATGCCTCTTGCTGGGACCTTCCACGCTCCAAACCCAGTGAGCTGCAGCTGCCTGCAGCCTTCCTCTTCACCAGCTCTCTTGTTTGTATTTTGCACCATTTTAAAATAGGTATAGGAGTTAGATATTAAATAAAGAGAAAAAATAATAACCTCAGAGGAAGCGAAGCTAGACTAGCAATTGGGACTTGACCTTGGAGTGCATGTGCACACACAGACACAGACACACACACACACACACACACACAACTCATTTTCCTTCAGTGAGAACAAGTTTTAAAATGTGGGGGGGCCGGGGATCTAGCTCAGCAGCGTAAGCATCTGCCTGGGAAGTGCCAGGTCCTGAGTTCAATCCCTGGTACAAAAAACAAAAACAAAAACAAAAAATCACAGAGGCAAGGAAGACATTTTCTCACTACTAAAAGTTCACCAAGTAATGAGCTGAGAAAGAAAGGGGAAAATGAGAGTGTCATTGGTCTCCTTGGTTTGCTGGTTTGGTTTCTTTGTAATTCCTTTTTTTCTTCAGAATGCACAACACACTCAGGTAGTAACAAAAAGCTTTGAGCCCTATGAAGCAGTGTGTAGGTCAACAAACATTGCTAACTATACAGGAGAACTGCAGAGGATTTTGTAGTCATGAAGAAACAAAAAAAAAGATCAGTATTAAAAGTTTTACACAGAACAGAGGGTAAAAGAAAGACTGGTTAGCAGTGAGGAAAAAATAAATGCAGATCGCCTCATAATTTCTTTTAGAAATAGTTTGTCAGTGTTTAGCAAGTATGTGGATAAACCAGTTAGAATTTTTTTAAAGAGGCTCTTTTTTTAAAAATAATTTTATGTAAAGAGAAAAAAAACAAAACAAAAACAGAATAAAGGGTAGCAACAATACAGTATTCCAAGGAAAAAAGGAAAAGAACAACAACCAAAAATCTAAGAAATTATTGCTCGACAAATTACATACTGACTTCTTGGAAATAGTTGTTCAATTTACAAAGATAAAACATGTAAAGTAGACATTTAAACAGTGAGACTGTTAACAGTTCTGCTCCACGATCTGACAAAAACAGCAATATGGTCATCCATCTTACCCATGCAAATATACATGCAATTATATCAAAAGGGTAGAATTAAACACAACAAAACAGAGCAAAGTGGATCACAAGAAAGCAATGTAAGAGACAAAAATTTCAAAACTAGACAATCGGAGATATTCACTCTCCATCATATTGACTCTTGTTTTCTTTCAAATAGTTGTCCATATTGTCACATACAGGGAATTCACATGAAACAACCTACTATGGAATTGATCTGAGCAGGATGAGGAGGGCATTTCAGGTCTTCAAGACCAGACATTAGGGAAGCCAAGAATGGTTGTCATAGTGTCTCTCATTCTCTTCAAAACAGCTGTCCATACCTTAATGTGTGTTGAACTTAAACAAGGCAAAGCAAGCTAAGATCACTTTGAACAAAAAGTGATAGTTTTGCTCGATTTCACATCATGACATTATGGAGTCAGCATTGGGTATTGTAGTGTCTCTTTTTCTTAAAAGTAGATGTTCATTTCAACATGTGTTATATAGTTGGTTCTCGTAAACTGTTTATAAGCTTTACACATGCCTGAGTCTCTACTTGTAAATCTATCATTTCTATATTAGCAGGAAAAACAAAACAAAGCAAGATAAAACAAAACAATTCCTAGAAAAGCATGAGGCAAAAAAGTCACATAAAACCGCAATACAAGGTGATCTACAATGGTTACCATGGTGTCTCAGCAGTGTATAACAACATTAATAAAAACGAAGCATTGGAGATATTATAAGACTTCAAAAGCAAGTAATAATCAAACCA